>JASJET010000279.1:440000-1040000 GCA_034092305.1 Diaprepes abbreviatus
AATTTTCCAACCCGATTTTTAAGAAAAAAAAATACAAATTTCGTTCTATACTACTAAAAGTAAGACAAAAATTTTAAATCATAGATTATTTTGCCATCAACAGGAAATTTGGCAGTCTGGGTGGTACAGTAATGTTACTGGAACTGCACTGAAGTACCGGATTTGATTCCAGGTTGGTCTTGGGTGTTTGTAAATATTAATTATATATTTTGCAAATGATTTTATTTAAATAAATTGCAATTCTCTGCATGACAGAACGGCCTAAAACTATGAAATAGCAACTGCTATTTTTATTTATTTATTTCAAAGGAAAATCCCTTTTACAATGGTTGACAATAAACAATCAAGATAACACAACTAAAGATAAGAAAGATCAATGCGATAATTAATATAAATGATGTAACTAAGTATACATGAAAGCATCTGCATTAATCAAAGCTGAGCCAACTTGCACGCAGTGCAGTTGTTATAAGTGTTTATGCCTCCATTAAAGGCCAATATACGCCCTACGCCCAACATTTCCGCTCAACTCAGCGTGAATCATTTATTACCAAATAATCACACCTTTTAAAGTCATAAAAGAAAATCTTACATTTTAAATTAACATAATTATTAAAATACGGACGTGGAGTGATGCCAACATGTATTCAACAATATGTCATCAGCCAGAGACACTCTATATCCTGACTATCACTAAATATAAAATTTAAAAATGGATCATTCGGAATAGGATGCTGATCAACCCGCAACAATTGAGGGTTTCAGGTCAGATCAGTTTGTGCCAACGTCGGATGTAGCTCAGGGTTCCATTTTGAGGCCATTCCTATTTAATACACATGTAAAACAATCCTCTCACTGAGATGGATTGCAAAAAAATTGCCTACGCTGACGATATCAAAATTTTTCACCACGTCGATGCGGTCGCTGACTGCGCTTCCCTTGAGGCAGCATCGAAGTAGTTGGTCAATGGTGTGTGTCTAAATAACTCGATCTGAATATCTCTAAATGCAATGTAGTATCTTTCAGTCGCCCTATTCAATTATACAATTAATGCTTCTACCTCGAGCAGACTCGCTTGTGTGAGAGATGTTTTTAATGATAAATTCTCCTTTATTTCACATATTGATCAGATGGTGAGCAGTGCATCTCGATCATTGAGATTCATATTAACGAACTGTAAACACATTTCTCATCTATCTACATTTAACTTATTGTCTTACTTCTACGTTAGATCCAAATTAGATAGTGGTTCAGTCACATGGTTTCC
Organism: Diaprepes abbreviatus; assembly: GCA_034092305.1. NCBI lineage: Eukaryota > Metazoa > Arthropoda > Insecta > Coleoptera > Curculionidae > Diaprepes > Diaprepes abbreviatus. Next base: position 441,268 of record JASJET010000279.1, read on the forward strand.
TGTATATAACAACCACAAGCGCTCTGTGGAATCTATTCAAAGATCTCTGAAGTACTTAATATTTAGAGAGGACGGCATTTATCCTAAGCGAGGTATTAACCAAAAATTGGTTCTGACCAAGTTTAGAGAGCTCTATAACATTTTTATACAATTTCCTACATGCAAAAATTGATTGTCCATTTTTACCGCAACAAATATCCTTTTAGGTGCCTCGCGTAAGTATCAGACGTCAGCTTAACTTTTTTCTTAGGCGCCCAAGATCAAATGTACTTTATCAGAACCCAATTTATGTTACATGTCAAACTTTTAATAAAAGTTCCATTCCTTATCACATTCATTTTGGGCAATTTCCCAACAATTTTAAGGCATCTCCGCGAGGATGTTTCTTTGATTTAAAAAAATAACTATTGGGATGCTTACTTAATTTTTGAACGGAAAATGCTAACAATTGATGAATTGGTTTATGTAACAAATTTATTTAAACCGACTGTTGTTGTCCAGTGTTATTCTTTTTGAGCTGTCATTTCTTTCAAATGTGGCAACTAACAGAAGCAAAGTAGTGCGCAAGCAGAGTCTTGGTTATAAATGGAGGCCATTTTGCCTTAACTTTCACTTTTTCCTGGTTTGATTCGGCTGAAGCATCTGCAGACTTCCATCTCAATATGTATTTGTCAATTTTTTTGGGATTCCGAGATGGAAAGTCATTTATTTTCCTGGTAATTTTGTTGATTTTGCCTCGTTGGCAGTTAAGGTTTTTTTTTACCGGGATAAATCTGGAGACAGAGATTTTGGGCAGTTTGCACGTGTCAACCAAGGAATTTTGTTAAACCCCACCAACATCGGGGTCCACCCTATTGGTTATCTCATTGCGGAGTCCACTTTCTGGGCATATTGTACTGTAGTCCACCCTAGGAGTATATTGTTACTGTAATCCACCTCTTCGGGTTATATTATTACTGGTTAATCCAATTTACCGGTTTGTTAGCACTGGTGCCATTGTTATTGAAGTCTTTCGGGAATTACTATTGTTGAAAACCATTCTACTGGCATTAAACAGGCAACCATATTATTTTATTTTTAAATTGTTAAAGAACGACCTTTTGGCTAAATATATATATATATATATATATATATATATATATATATATATATATATATATATATATATATACAGGGTGATTCAAAAATCGATCACGAAACTTAAGGGGGTGATTCTACTTGACAAAATAAGGGTAGAGCTTCATATAATTTTTTTTCAAAATGTCATTCGTTTTCGAGTTACAAGCCGTCCAAGTTCAAGTTTTTATTTTTTGTTTTTTGAATTACTCGCTTACAGGAAAACCGATTTGACTAATATTTGAAAGATAGGCTAAGTCTTCTGCGCTTCATCATTTTAGTAACAATTCACATTGATTGTTTGCCGCTAGAGGGCACTTTACCTACATTGAAAATTGTTTTTTTGTCATAATTTTTTAGTGTTGACAGCTACAGTAGTTTTTGGCATAATTTCTGAAAGACTGATGCCAGGCCTTTAAAAAAGGTGCTTCTTATTTACATCGCTAAACCCAACGGTTTAGACGTAAATCACCCTTAAAAATTAAGTGGTAAATTTACTTTTCTCATTTCATTACCACCAGCTACCAGGTAAATAGCTATCAAAGTATACTAGAGCTGTCAGTTTAACATCAAATAAATTCGCTTTTTAAACTATTTAATTTATAATCTTAAAATAACTAATAATGGCTAATCAGTAAATATTCATATTATGGATTATTGCGATATACATTTAATTGATAAAAATTAATGAAACAGTACTAAACAAACTAAAAAAGATTCTCAAAATGTCCCCCATTTTCTTCAATACATTTCCTAACACTCTTCAAAAAATGTCGCCTAACTCGATGAAAAATTTCTGGTGTTTCTTTAATAATTTGGCACTTTTCGATTATCCTGAAGCGAAGATCCTCGACGTTGATTACTGGAATATCGTACACCAATTGTTTCAAATGACCCCAAAAGAAAAAATCCATAGAATTAAGGTCTGGTGACCTCGCTGCCCATGCCAATGGTCCACTTCGTCCTATCCATCGCTCAGGATACGTTGCATTCAAATACTGTCGGACACGTATACTAAAGTGGGGCGGAGCTCCGTCTTGGAGGATCCACATGTTGGCCCTTACTTCCAATGGCACATCTTCCAGATACAATGGGAGACGATTTTGGATAAAATCTAAGTAGCCCAGTTAATGGGCCATCAAAGAAATGAGGACCAATAAGGTAATCTCCTATTATCCCTGCCCACACATTTAGTGAAAATCTACGCTGATGTTTCGTTGCTACCACATTGTTTGGGTTCTCGTAAGCATATGTGTGGATGTTGTGTAGATTTGTTATGCCATCACGAGTGAAACCAGCTTCGTCGGTGAATAATATGACGCCAATTAATCGATTATCGTGTTCATACTTAGCTAGGATCTGATTGCACATTTCCAACCGTCTCGGCCGATCATCGTCATAAAGAGCCTGCACCTTTTTTGAATGAAACGGGTAGAGTTGTTCTTCTCTTAGTATCCTCCATGAACTAGCCTGACAGAGCCGCACTTCATTCCCAATTTTTCTAGTACTAATACCTGGATTATCTTCAATAATTTCAAGCACTCTTTCTTCTTGTTGCACGTTTCTAGCAGTTCTAGGTCTTCCCCTATTTCCATTATAACTTTTAAAGGAACCACATTCCGCAAGCCTCCTGTGCACACTGGAAAATGTTTGAGCATGAGGGATATTTCTTTCCGGATAACTCTCCATATAATATCTTCTTGCCAACTCTGCATTACCATTTGCTTTTCCATAACAAAAATGGATATCACAATATTCGATATTTGAATATTGGTGATTAGCCATTATTAGTTATTTTAAGATTATAAATTAAATAGTTTAAAAAGCGAATTTATTTGATGTTAAACTGACAGCTCCAGTATACTTTGATAGCTATTTACCTGGTAGCTGGTGGTAATGAAATGAGAAAAGTAAATTTACCACTTAATTTTTAAGGGTGATTTACGTCTAAACCGTTGGGTTTAGCGATGTAAATAAGGAGCACCTTTTTTAAAGGCCTGGCATCAGTCTTTCAGAAATTATGCCAAAAACTACTGTAGCTGTCAACACTAAAAAATTATGACAAAAAAACAATTTTCAATGTAGGTAAAGTGCCCTCTAGCGGCAAACAATCAATGTGAATTGTTACTAAAATGATGAAGCGCAGAAGACTTAGCCTATCTTTCAAATATTAGTCAAATCGGTTTTCCTGTAAGCGAGTAATTCAAAAAACAAAAAATAAAAACTTGAACTTGGACGGCTTGTAACTCGAAAACGAATGACATTTTGAAAAAAAATTATATGAAGCTCTACCCTTATTTTGTCAAGTAGAATCACCCCCTTAAGTTTCGTGATCGATTTTTGAATCACCCTGTATATATATATATATATATATATATATATATATATATATATATATATATATATATATATATATATATATAAGGCGTTACGGAGTAAACTATGATCATAGTATAACGAGATTAACTTATATTTAGTCCTAACGCCAATAAGTTATAGGTTGCGTCATTTCAGCGTTATTTTTAAAAACATTATTTCCTTTTTTTTATGTCGTGAATTTGTTAAATTAAGATTTATTATTATTTCTTTGAATGTTCTGAATCTGTTGAAGTTCACCTTTTTTTTATTTGATGTTCATATATTACGATAAGATAAGATAATTTATTAGTAATAATATACAAATAGTACTGTTACATGTCAAATAAATATAATATTAAAATTTTGTCAATTAATTATTATCATTAATACAAATAAAACATTATACAAATATTGATTTGTCCTTAAGAAGTTTTGGTAAAAAAAGCTAAGAGAAGCTGACAACAGACAAAGACAATACTACAGACTAAAATTAGATTCGAAATACTCCTCAAACGAAAAAAAAACGCATTCAGCACAAGGTAGCTCTAGATTTGTTTTTGTACTGATTGAAATTAAGAGCTTGAATTCTAGCTGGCACGCAGTTGTAGAACTTTATTGCTAAATATCTTGAACTATTTCTGGATCTCTTAAGCCGGCCAAAGTCTGGTACAAGATTGTTGTTGTTTCTTATTGGATAGTTGTGAATTTCTTCGTGTGATCTGTATAGATGGAGATTTTGTGTAACGTATAACAAACGCTGCATAATGTATACACAAGGTAAAGTTAAAATTTTTAAATTCTTAAACGAGTTTCGACAGTCTTCTCTAAAACCAAGCCCAGAAATAATACGAATGCATTTTCTTTGTTGTCCAAATGCCTTATCAGTATACCAAGAATAGTCCCAAGAAAGAATAGCATAACCCAAAAGAGAATGAAAGTTACTGTGATATGCTGTCAGAAAAGTTTCTTTGGAAGTTACCCGTACAAGACTCCTGAACAGGAACAGTTGTCAGGATTTTTTTTTTGAGAGATTAACAAGGTGTGCTCCCAGGTTAATCCTGCATCTAGGTGTACTCCCAGAAATTTGACCTCCATTGCACATTAAGGTGGAAACGACTGTACATTTTCACTGTTATTCCTTAGAGTAAAATTAATACTTTGTCATTTGGAGTTGTTCAAAGATAGACGATTGGCACGAAACCATTGAAATAGTTTTTTTTTTTGAAGTTTGGTAATCAAAATTGTCAATCTCTGAAAGGTGATAACTTATATAAAACTGTTGTCAGCAAACAAAACAGTGTTGACTCCCTTACCCTTACAGTATGTCAGGTCGTTTATATAGATAAGGAATAAGATATGACCTAATACCGACCCTTGAGGTACACCATACCTTAGGGATTGTTTTTTAGAATTACACTGCCCAAAGTGAACATACTGATCACGATCCGTCAGATATGAATTAAGTAGCTGAATGGCCTCAGCCTGAAAATTGTAGAATCGTAGTTTTTTTATAAGAATACTATGTGTGATACAATCGAATGCCTTTGTGAGGTCTAAAAAGGATGCAAGAGTGTCAAGATACTTTTTAAAGCCCTGTAAAACATTACTAGTGAAGTGATCAATAGCTAAACTTGTGGTCCTGTCCTTTCGGAATCCAAACTGATTCAAGGCAAATAATTTGTTTGACTCAAAGTGACCATTAGCCTGATTTTTCAAAATTCGTTCATAAACTTTTGACAAGATTGGTAATAAAGATATGGGCGATAATTGTTGCAGTCATCAATGGAGCCCTTATTCTTGAAGAGGGGTACCACCTTTGCAGTTTTGAAAACTTTAGGAAATGTACTGCAAGCTATAGATTGATTTATCAATATTGTCAGGGGCTGAACTATTATATCCTTAATTTTTTTGTGTTAATTCTGTCAATATCTTTGCTGTTACTATTTTTTATTTCTGAAATGGCCTTATCGACATCACTAAAACTAACTGATTGAAATTTAAAGGAAGAGATGTTTTTCAGTGGCATAGGTTTTAGGTAATCTTCAAAAGGCTGTTGAGAACTTTCAAGTTTATTCATCACACATTCAGCAGTTGAACGAAAGTGGTTATTAAAATTATTTGCATTTAGTTTTGAATTAGAGTCAGAGGTATTATTTTTGCTTTTATTATTAATAATATTCCACATAACTTGTTGAGGGTTACTGGATTTTTTTTATAAATTCGTCATTAGCTTTAATTTTTGCAAGTCTAATTGATATTCTGTAATTTTTTTTATATTCAATTATGGTACTCTTTGGCATGGTTATAGGATCTCTTTTATTTAATGCTATCATAAACTGAAGTCTGCTACGCATCTCTTTTAAGTTATCATTGAACCAGTTTACTCCTTTATTGGGATAATTTTTATTGAATGGTCTTGATTTTTCTGGAAAAGAGACATTTATGCAATGTGTTAACGCACCAATTAGCATTTTGAATTTAAGGTCAATATCCAAGTTATCATCATTAACAAAATTAAAATGTATGTATGTATGCATACACATACATACATACATATATTAAGATATTTAGCGTACAAAACAACCCCACATTTTAAATTTTAATTAAAGATTTTTATTACAAATATCTCTATCGAGTTTCATTTGTCCCACATACTACTCGCGTTTGTATTTTTTTTTGTTGTGCCTGCTAATCTTTAGAGGGAAAGTTGAAAGCAAGTTCCTAACAACATCGTGCAAGATTTTTTCATTCAGTATAGCTTTTGATGCAGTGGTGCCTAGAATAACCCATCCCTACTCTCCGTCATCGGGGTTAGCTCGGCATTTTTCCTCGCTGGTGCTGCTACTAGCATTCCACTGTACTTTGGTGTTTTGATACAATAAATCAATTTCTGTTTCAGTTTATTGTGAGGGACTGCGCCCTTTAAAAACAAATGTAGCAGTTTTATGAGATTATATATCAAATATAAATTGTATTATCCGTTTTTGCAATACAAATACTGTGTTTACGTCTTCTGCTTTTCACAATATCACAATGCTGGATCAAAGATGTAGGTATAACAGTGCGTAGTAGGAAGTTATTATACATGACATTTCAATTGACTGTCTTAGTTTTAAAGGAGTAAAATACAACTTGCATAATGACTTGGATATAAGATATCCTATTCAAAAAAGTTGATGCTGGTAGCCGTTACTATGTGGTAGTTATTCATCTTCGGGAAATGTTTAAAAAGGAACTACTATGTTTTATACCACTAACTTTATTAAGAAAACAGTGACTGCAGTTTCAACTCGCAGAGTCATTTTCAAACTGAATTACAAAGGTAGACTAAGTATTCAATACAGAAACATGAGAAAATTTAACAATAAATAAAAACTACCTGAGAAATTACATTCATTAAATAATTCAATAGATCTCGTCCAAAAACTAAAAAAAAAAAAACCAGATAACTCCATACTAGTTTCTTTTGACATAAAAAGCATGTTTTCTAATATTCCAACAGATGAATGTTTTACACTTATCCAAGAAATGTTACAGGAACGAAATATAAATCCAATAGTTACTACTGAAATCTTGTCCTCTTTTGAACTTTGCCTATCACAAACCTATTTCCAGTTTAATAACAAATTTTATTTAGAAAATTCAGGCCTACCAATGGGTTCTCTTAGCCCTCTCCTAGCAGACATTTTCATGTCAAACATAGAAAACAAAATTCTTAATTCCCCTTTAAGCAAAAACCATGTTCAATTTTGGTACAGATATGTGGATGATGTTCTAGCATGTTTTAAAGGCACTACTAGACAGTTTCAAAAATTCTTACAATACATTAATAATTGCCATCCAAAAATTCAATTTACTCTGGAAACTGAAAATAACCATAAAATAAATTTTCTTGATCTCACCATATCTCACCTCAATAATCAGTGTAATTTTAAAATTTTTAGAAAACCAACGTTTACAGGTAATACTATATCTAATGACTCTTTTCACCCCTTATAACACAAAATGGCTGCATACAATTCAATGATACATAGAGCATTCTCTTTACCTCTCTCTGAAGATCTTCAAGAGGAACTAAATATCATTAAAAGGATTGTAATATCAAACAATTTCTCCCAACAAACCATAAAGAAATTAATAACTAAAAACAAAAACAACTAGCTTTTAATTCAATACATCCCAAAATAAAAAATGATAAAGATAGTTCATCTAATATATCTTTGTCATACTGTGGTACCCTATCAGAAAACATAGCTAATACTCTTTCCAAACATAACATAAAAGTAGCCTTTAAATCTCAACACAATCTGTCCACTATCCTTTACAATGCTAAAGATAAAATTAATAAATTTGATAAATCAGGAGTTTATAAGTTAAAATGTTCAGAGTGTGATAAGTTGTATATTGGACAAAGTGGTAGAAGCTTTAAAACTCGCTTTTCAGAACACCACCGATCATATAGACTACAAAAAACAGACTCGAGCTTTGCCAACCATTGCTTAGAACACAGCCACAGTTTTCCTGATTTAAGCAACACTGACAAATTACATTATTCAACAAAGAGCCAAAAGTTAAATATTCTTGAATCTTTATAAATATATAAACATAGTAAAAATAAAAATGTAAATTTGCTTAATGACCAGACAAAACTTGGTTTTTCCCCGTTATTTGTTGTCGCCAAGTAATAATTACTTCCCAAAATTTAGTACCCCCCCTTTGTAATAATGTAATTTCTCAGGTAGTCTTTATTTATTGTTAAATTTTCTCATGTTTCTGTATTGAATACTTAGTCTACCTTTGTAATTCAGTTTGAAAATGACTCTGTCAGTTGAAACTGCGGTCACTGTTTTCTTAATAAATTTAGTGGTATAAAACATAGCAGTTCCTTTTTAAACATTTCCCGAAGATATTCTATTCTGTTCTATTCAATTAATGCAATTATTTATCTTGATCAGTGGTTTGCGCTCGGATAAAAACAATTTTATAAGCGTGCTTGTCCCAACGTTGTAAAATTGTCTGAAAATTTTATATATCACAAGCTCTTGACAAATCAAAATAAAGGTCTATCACCACACATCTCAGTTCAAGCTCCCTGTCCTTCCGTGGATCTTTCGGGTCTAAAATCATGTTATTCGTTGTCTATTAAGTAAAGTCTAAACAGTAAGAAGAGGCACAGGCCTGTAAATCTCTATATTTGTTTTCTGACGTTTTTTATGAACATATATTACAGCTACTATTTTTAGAGCTGATAGAATAATCCAGAAAAGTATTCCATCGATAGTATAAAATGTCAGATAGTTTAAAAGTAAGCGTTCGAACGCAAATTTTGTACTTGGCGCGGCTAAGACCCAACCTACAAGCAAGACCTAAATTACTATGGGATATCATATCCAAGCCATAACTACACGTTAGATATCTGAAATCATTTGTAACGAAGTTACTATATTTTTGGGCACGAGTATGTTCTTCGGGATTTATTTATTTTACATCCGAAAAATCTGATTCTTGCGGGAAAAGATTGCTTAAAGTTTCAATATAACCGGAATATAATTAGATTTACCGCGCTATGCCGGGAAATATCATTTTCCAAGATTTTCAGAGCGTCCAACCATAGTAATTGCGCGCCGCATACAGCAGTATTGTATGCGCGATCACCGCACGGCGTCACACGTCAGCGTAGTGGGAGCTTGGGCCGTCTATTTAAGCATGAGCAGACCATTATTTCGCTGAGAACTACACGTTCTCCACCCGGGTCAACAGTCCAAATGGACTGGACTGGGTCGCCTGCCGGGCCGCGCCTTCCTGGTCTAGCAATGTAGGTGAGGCTAGGCTTGTGTGTATATGGTGTTTTACCATACACTTCCTTCCTTACGTCCTATCCCTCTAATGGCCAGCATTGCCGAGGACCCTTATAAGAACGGGCAATGTTGTGTCATCCTACCGTCACTGTCGAGGATCCTTATAAGAACGGGCAGTGTCGGTTCCTTTCCTAATTTCCTACCGCTATTGGTCGACATTGTCGAGGACCCTTATAAGAACGGGCAATGTCGTTCCATCCTGCTGACGCTGTCGAGGACCCTTATAAGAACGGGCAGCGTCAGTTCCTTTCTTTCCTTCCTACCGTCACCTATACACACACGCATTGATGCCGTAAGTCTAGTTTTGTTTCCGAATTGACCAGGAATGTGTCTTACCGCCAGGTGCCCTCTGAATGTCCGTTGATAAGGGCGCTAAACAACTGCCGCCCCGACGCCTATCGCCGCCGCCGCATGTAGAGATTGCCGCAATGTAGAGACGCCGATCGATGCCGGGTTATTGTTACATACCGCGTATACCGCCGTCGGTCGAATTTTAACACGAAGCGCCGTGAACGCGGATTTTAGATACGAAACACGATAATTTGCGTACGAGCCGTCGTGAATAGCGTTGCAACCGTGTAGTATGAGGTACGTAAATGGCGTCGTGAATGACACAGCCGAGTTACCGTCTTTAGCGCAACCGACCAGTATGAGCTACCGTGATCAGCTCTCAAAACATACTCTTGCCCTCCAGACCGTTTATTTGTTGATATTATTGTCCATCTTAGATTGTAAGTTAGTTTTAGGCCATGTCTTCTTATAACCGTTTGTTTTATTACCTAATACCATTTTTAACATTACATATAACCATTGGCAGCCGGCAGCCAGCACTAATACGCGCAATTGACCCCTGGCTTGTCGTTTCTCCACTGTAACAAGCTGCCCGGTGCATAAGTGGGCCCTCGACCACATGAATCCCGAGGGTGGCGCCCGAGAACCGACCACCGAGTGGATATCCCGAATATAAGTAGATACCGTCAAACCGATACCCCTGCGCTGAGCATTTGACCGATGACTGTCTGCACGAGAAATATCCACTGACCGATGTTCCGCTGCCGTAATCAAAATAGATCAGTAGAGCACGACCGGCTCTCCGCCTCTACGAAAAAGCGTCACACATTTTATATAAGTACAGCAACTTACCCAATGATTTGCTTCTTAAATAACTATCCAAGCATGGAATAACTTGTTCGAGAAACTTCTCGAACTCTTCTTTATCCATGTTTTCTTGCCATAACTCCAAAGTATTCAAACCCATATTTGCAAGAGCTAAATAACTCCGACCGACCTCGAAAATACTTATAAATATACCTGAAAATTGAAAAAAAAAAAAATCAAAATTCAGCCTTTCTTATTATGGCAATTAATACATATTATCACAAACTAAAAATTAGACTTCATCATCTAGTGGATTAGTGATGAATACAAAAGTGCAAACAACTGAAAGAAGCTTTAAGAAATCTAAATTTTTAATAAAATCGCGCAGATTCACAACACTAAAATAAAAGGGATATCAAAAAAGTACTCTTTTTATTGAAACAATACCTGTGCATTCTGGAAGCAGAGGTTCTACCACAACTACTGGACTTTCCAAAAGCACTTGTAGAGAAGATATAAGGAGTTCATCCTTAAATTGTTTCATTTTATGAAGTAACACTGTCACAAACTTAGACAGGGTCTCCTTACAATTTGTCACATCTTGATTCAGAGTTATATTTCCTAAAAAAAACGTCCAACAACAATTCGTTTATTTAGTAATAAAGAGTTATATAATTATTTCGTTTCCAATACATAGTAAAAAATAACGTTCTTAAATATTTCCCAATAATAGATATAAAAAGCTTAATCAAACATGCTTGCTCCGTGAAGTATGTTATTCTAGAACCCAAAAAAGTGTACACGTATTTTGCCGTTTTAAAAAACAAATCATTTTCAAGGAAGTTATCGAGATTTTGAAGTTGAGCTTCGAGCTTTTGCAGTGAACAAAATTATTCAAAATTGTATATTTTTATGACTAATCGACACAATTCATTTTTTTCTTCTGATTAAGGTAACATGAGTCATAAACTTTCAGAAAAAAGTTAGAAAATCGAAAAATAATCAAAATTACCAAGATGGCGTCCGTGTTTCGAAAAAAAAAATGCAATTTCCTCAAAACTATTTTGTTTTTTTTTTTGATGAAGTTTTTCTTCTGAAAGTTCATGAACCATGTGACCTTAACAGAAATATACAATTCTGAATAAAAATGACTCATTTTTCTACACTACAAAAGATCTAAGCGTAACTTTAAAATCTCGATAACTTTCTTGAAAATGTTTTTTTTTCACAAAACACAAAATACATGAACACTTTTTTAGGTTCTAGAATAATATACTTCACGGAGAAAGCATTTTATTTCTTGACTACCTTCACTTCATGATTTTGAATGGAATATAAGTCCATTGACAAATTAAATATAGAAACATTCATGACTCATAAATTCCAAGCTAAAATAGTCTTGTTAAGTAAGAAGCAAATTCAATTAATTTTTTCTGACTGTTAATTCAGGTTAGTTAATCAATTAGTTAATAGATACATTTCATTAAAAGTTACAAATTATGTATTAATAATAGTAAATATTTTGAACCCAAAAAAAACAGGAATATTAGTTTTTTGATCACACTGTCGATTTTTAAATTAGTTAATAGGCACAGTTTAACCAATATGTCAATAAAAGATTTTTGTTCTTGAGGAACATTAAGTATATTTTATTTATCACAAATTATTAACTATTATGTCCAAAAATTATAAACCAAAAAATAGAGGAATGTTAGGATTAAATGCTTTTTTGTGCTCGTTCAACTCCCCTGTTAAGTCATGCTCATCAACACAGTAAAAAATTTATACAGGGTAACCAAAAATTCATTATATTCCTGTTCTTTTAAAGCTAAAAATTTTAGCACTTGATAATCAACTCCATGTTTATCATACGTGGTTCAAGTTAATATCTAATCTACTCCTAAAAAAAGGTGATACAAATATTTAGCAAATTTAATTTATAACCAATTGTTTAATAAACATGCTGAAACGAATTATTTTTTCCAAAAAATCACAAAATGGTACTAATAAGATTGCAGAATGTTATTACAAATCACAAACAGATAAAAAATATTAAGCTTACCTTTAATGAACAATTTCAGATTGTTGGCAATTTTCAAAGTAAAAGAGAGCAACTTGTAAAATCCACTGACCAGAGGATATTTCAAACATTTAGCGACCATATGATTAATCATTTTACAGATACAATGCTTAAACATAACTGGATCGATATTATTAAAAATTTCTTGATAGAAATCCGTCACATTTAAAAAAATTGAAAAATCACTGGGTTGTTCAACCTCGTAAGCTGTTTCTATATCAGTCTGAATTATGTCTTCTTTAAGTTTTACGTTTACATTCAACTTGTTGATCAAAATCATTAGGGTGTTGACTAACTCGTTTACGATTGTAGTAAGAATGTACTTTCTGTCTTCTAAGTATATGGAGTATTTGTCATAAGATCTATTTGAGGCTACTTTTAACAAGCCTTGCCACAAGGGAAAATAGTTTTTCACCGTTATAATTTTTTGTTGTTCGGTTGACAGATCAGAGTCACTGATGTGTTGGTGAGAACAAGACCAAACTACTCCTAAAATTAAAAATAAAGATTTAAGATGTACCCTTCGTATAGAAGTATTATCTGCATATCTCTCGATGATCATTATTCGGAATATTTTTTATACTCTAATTTTGTTCATACTAAAAATATAAATTCCATTTTTAGCAAGCTTTAGTCCAAGTAACACAACGGAATATCGATTTGTGGTTTCTCCTAAAGGGAGTTTAATTTTTTTATTTTAAATGACACTACTGAAGAGCTCTTTAAATTCCCTTTTAGGTGATATATCACAAGTAGTACCTTGATTTCGAAATGGTGGCACTAGAGGCACTTTTCTCAGTTTGAGCATGTCGCCATTTCGAAGTCTTTGTCAGGTTTATAAAATTACAAAATAGTTTAACCATCATTTAACTTTAATTTTTAACATCATTCTGTAAAACTCAAAAAATTTGTATTTGTAATTTTATATTTTACTAATATTTTTAAAGCAAATTTTCACCAGGACATTAAATGAAAAGTACCAAAAGTAAAATTACCGTCGTGTATACATTATTATATGTTATTAATTACCTAAAATTATCAAAAACATCTTTCGAAACTGTTGCTCTACTTACTAATAGATACAGTTGGTCCAGTGAAAGAATAACTGTGTGTCATCAATCTACGAGCATATCAAAGACCGATTGAGGACATCTTCATCAATATTTGTTTTTAAATAAAAAAAAAATGGCAGAAAACAAAACATAGTTTTTTTCCAAGCCATACTTCGAAAAAAATCTGCCATTAGAAGTAAAACAAAATAGAAAGAGACAATCGAGATAAACGAGCCATATTCTTGTATGATTACAAACGTTTGTTTGACTCTTTAGTCAACACATTATTTTATTGACAGTTATACTGCGAGTTCTATTGATGTCGCATTTTTGAGAAATTTTTTTAGTGACTTGCAGGCCCAAGAAACATCCGTGGGAGTGATTATGGGAATGTTAATGGTTTCAGAAGGTTCCCCAGAAGTAACAATCTCAGAGGGCTTCGAGTCTTTGTAGAGACTCTTGAAGTAATCCGCAAACGCCAAGGCAATATTATGAGACCCATGAAATGGATGGTTCTCGTAGTTCATTATAGCTGGAATGCGTGATGGAGGCTTGCAAAGTTCGCTCTGCGAGAGTTGTTGAATCGAGGCTGAACAGCGTTGCGTACAGGAAAATAAGTGGAATGAGTGAAAGTTGCATGAAACTGAAAAGTCAGAGCAGGATGATGTGGATCTTTATCAACTAGGGACGTATCACTGCAAGATTGGCACATATTAGGTCCAGAAGGCGGTTGTTTATGTTAAGAGTAGTATTATATTGCGTGAAGTTAAGGAATTCACCTAGGTTAAGTAGGTTACTGTGTCTTGCGCTTAGGGGATCAGTAGGTTTTACAAATGTTGGAACATTAAAGTCTCCTAGAAGAATTACATTTCCACAAAACATTACATCTAGTGGCGACAGAAGTTCAAAGAAAATTTCTGCCTCTGTGCTGATAACAGAGGCAGGAATGTATACAAGAAATATATAAATTATGAAATAATTTAAAGCTAACTCACAACCTAAGAAATCTATATTGGGCACGGACTTTGCAATGTTTGAGAGGTCCAAAAATACAGTATGGCAAGTGAAAAGAAGTTGTCGATGGGGGAGGGGGTTGCAGCAGTTCTGAATTTGAGACTCTTGGGTGGGGGGCAATCGCAAGTGAAAGCAAGTTATTGACAGTTGTATCCCATGTATGTGCCGAGTTCTTTTCAGGAATGTAGGGCAGCTGAAGTTTCGGTAAAATCTTATTTACATTTTCAAAGCTCGTTGTGTGATACCTACGTCTCCAGTGCGGCCTATTTTGTGTGTTGGTAGGATGTGATCATTGGCTGAATGTTTCTGACCAATCAGGTTGTGACTTTTGCTGCGTGTTGTTGATTTTGCTGTCAGTGTTTAAGGTTGTATCGCCGAGTTATGATCGATTTTTTTACTACCTACGGCTAGTCGATGTTTCGTTAGTAGGTTTTTCCAAGTATTAGACAACCTCTAACTGTCATCTCTGCTATTTAAGTTGGGCCACTTTGAAATTTCGACGGCTTTCTTTATAACTCTTGTGGGTAGGTTTTTACATCTCGACAGCATTTTTGTCCTTGAGAAGTTGATTTTATGTCCTATGTTTAACGGATGTTGGGTCAGTGCAGAAGAAATTGTCTTTTGCTTGACAGCGTTTATATGTTTGTCACTTATGGTACTTATTTTGCGGTCGGTTTAACCTCACGTAAGATGAACTGCATTATCCGCATAAAATTTCGTATACTCCATGGTTTTCTAGAAGGATTTATTCCTTGAGTGTAGCAGAAGATCCACGGTCTATGGTAAAAATAGTTTCAGTGTCGAGTCTCTTAAGAAGTTTTGCAATTTTGTCTGTGGTGCCTGTGACGTAAGGAACAAAAGCTTATAGGCCTGTCTCTTGGTTTTCGTAATTTCTTGTGCCCAAGCGTTTGTTTTTTAGAGCCTTGTTGGTGTGTTCTCTTTTGTAACAATTTTTTGTTAGGGCGTCTTATAGTACGTTCATTTATTTGTGGTAATTTTCTTGGTCTGTAGGGGACTGAGATCAAAAGGCAAGTGTCGGCGGGGTAATGATGTGAATCGGCGTTGAGGTATCTGTTGGTGTCAGTAGATTTTCTGTAGACAGTACGTGAAAGCAAACCACCTTCTTTTCTTTTTAGTAGAACATTTAGAAAAGGAAGTTTTTTTCTTGTTCTATTTCCATGATAAATTGGATTTTTGAATGTATACTGTTTATATGATTTGGAAAATTGTTGAGATTTTCGTCGTAAAGAAATACATCATAGCTCAGCAATACGACTCCAAATACTGTCAGCAAGGCCAATAACACGCAGCAAAACTAGCAACCTGATTGGCCAGAACCATTCAGTCAATAATCACACCCCACCAACATACAAAACTGGCCGTACTCAAGTCGCAGGCATAACACAGTGAGCTTTGAGAATGGTGTATAAGATTTCACCAAACTGTCAGCTATCCTACAGTCCTGAGGACTCAGTACACACACGGGAAACTCGAAAACACATACATTATCAAAAAAATATATATATATTATCGAATTTTCAATATTTTATAAAGTTCCGTTCGTAGATGCAATAGTTTCGTCTTTATGAATATAAACGCTGTATTGACTAATTAATTTTGATTTATTTCAGGCGAATATTATTGACCAGTTTTTCCCCGCGACTTCGTCTTCGTGAAATTTGGGAAATAAGTAATAAATGCAATTGTTATAAATAATTAAAAAGCGCAGCCTATAGCACTCCTGGCAATCTCCTCATCTATGTAAAGTTTCGTCAAAATCGGTTCACCGTTTCAAAAATTTGCCCATATAGGCAAACCGAAAAGAAGCAGCCTATATCACTCTTGATAACCTCCTCTTCATGTATGTAAAGTTTCACTGAAATCGGCTCAGCCGATTCAAAGATTAGCCCGTAAAAACAGACACTTCAATTTTATTTATTTGTAGATGACGCAAGGGTATTCTTTCACTGAAAAAGTATATAGTATACATTTACTTACCTTGATATATTATGTTTTCTAGAAAAGCATCCAAATGATCAGTTTTCTTTAAATAGAAAAATGTAGTTACCAGAGCCTCGATAACAATTAAATGATGTAACGGTTTTAATTTGTGAAATGTTTTAATCATACTAATCACAGCCCTCTGTAGACAATAAAGCTCACTTGTGGTAAAACTCTGATATCTATGAAAAAGAGACAAAAAATGAAGTAATTTAAACCGAAAATAAAATTATATATATATATATATATATATATATATATATATATATATATATATATATATATATATATATATATATATATATATATATATATATCAGCTATGAACTTAAAATCATTGCATACAATAAGAAAATTTATTGACAATATCAATTTTCATAATTATTTTAATAAATATAGGTCTATATATAGGAGGGTTATAAAGGTGGCGAAAGAAACACATTACAGGTGTCGGATTGATCATTCTGAAAATAAAACCAAGGAAAGCTGGAATATAGTCAACAGCTTAAGAGGCAAGGATAGTGTGGTGCAGGATCGGTTGGGCTTGAACCTAAATGCTTTGAATAGCTTTTACTGTTCAGTGGCAACTGACATAACATCAAAAATTAATGTACAAAAAAGACCGTTAGATTTATTTAAAGGCATTTCTGTAGCCAATTATTTTGTTTCGTTTGACACTGATGTAAACGAGCTAAAAAATATCATAGCAAAAGTTAAAAATAAAAACACATCTGGTTTGGATGAGATGTTGATCAAAGTTCGCCCACTCTTTTTAAAATAATTGAAAAACTGGTTAAAGGAAGAATAACAAATTTTCTTAGCCAACATAACATTCTGTCTGAATGTCAGTTTGGTTTCAGACTTCCAAGAACACTACGGACGCAGTTTTTTCTTTTTTAGAGAAACTCTACATCAGTTTGAATGAGGGCGATGTCGCGGCTGCGGTCTTTTGTGACTTCTCAAAAGCGTTCGATTGTGTGAATCACGAAGTACTTTTGAGTAAGCTCGAATTGTATGGTATTAGAGAAGTGGCATTAAATTGGTTTGCTTCCTATCTTTCGAATAGGCGGCAAATGGTTAAGTGCGATGGAGAATTTTCCAGTGTCTCTTCTCCGGGTTGTGGCGTCCCACACGGTTCTGTTCTTGGGCCCCTGCTCTTTCTTTTATATATAAATGACCTGACCAAAATTGATATCCGTGGAACATTTACATTATTTGCAGATGACGCAACAATTTTATGGCGTGGAGAGAATGGCTGTGATTTGAAACATATTATCGACTGTGACTTGATTAGAGTGAATGAATGGTGTGCTGCAAATTGTTTAAGTTTTAATTTTACTAAAACCAACGGGTTAAGTTTCAAATTTACCTGTGATAGTTTAACTTTGAATAATCATTTTATAGGGAATAAGCTAGTGACTAGATTTTTAGGTATACTTATTGACGATAAGTTGAAATTTACTGACCACATAATGACATTAAATAAGAAGTTGGCTGCTGGGTGTTATGCGGTACGAACAGTGTCAAGGGAATTAGATTCAAATGTGGCTAGAACAGTGTATTTTTCGTTGACTGAATCTCATTTGAGATACGGAATTGCATTTTGGGGATTCTGTAGTCGGCAGTTATTAAATTCGATTCTTGTTTTACAAAAGCGAGCAATGCGTTATTTATTTAATGTAAAAATGAAGGAGCATTGTAGGCCTTTATTTATTAATGGGAAAAATATTAACAGTGATAGGCATTTTCATTTTAGAAATAGTGGGACTGATTCATAAAAAATATAAAAATTATTCAACTCCAAACCCATATAATACATGTAATAATGGCCTGCCATTGCCCATTCCCAGGACTACTCTTACTAAACAGTCTCTTATTTTTGAGGGAAGTAAAATATATAACAAAATTCCTCTAAAGTATAGAAATATTATGGACGATAAATTGCTTAGGAAAAAACTTAAGGGCTTTCTTGTGACACGACCGTATTATTCACTGGAAGAATATTTTGCTGATCATTTTTAACAAGGTGTGTTTGTGCTTTCAAAATGGGTGTAATGGTGTAATTTTATGGCTATTTTTGTCTTGTTTTACTTTATTTTATTTGACTGTAAACTTTTAAATTAATTTAGTAGACATTTATTTTATTTTATTTTAGGTACTTGTTTTGTTAATTATGGACTTTTGTTTATTTACACTGTTTATTTTGATTACTGACTTTAATCACGTGTTTATTGTTATCATTGGTCTAAGTTTTTTTTTGGTTTTTTGTTGTCACAATTTCTTGTTTGCAAATGTTTTTGTTTATATTTATTTTTAACTTTTTGTTCTGCATAGTGCTTTATTAACAATTTCTTTACAACAATAAAGCTTATTATTATTATTACGATTGATTTTTTCTAAAATATAACACTACGACACTGAACCTTAATACAAATTTAGTATAACATCATCTGTATATGACTAATTAAAAAAAAAATATAGAAAAATACCTCATAAAACTAGCTAAACACTGGATGTAATCCGGCAAATATTCCCACTCTTCACTTTCGAAATTTTCATTTAAAATATAATTTTTCTCGAAATTCTGCATCACATTTAGGAAGACCTCTCTCGCCTCTTCCCTCGGATAATGCTTATACAAAGGGCTGCAAAAATATTTCAGTCCCTGCAGAGCCAGTTTTTTCTCTATATGTGTAGGGTCTGGCTTTTTAATTAGTTGTTTTAACCAACCAATGAAATGCTATTAAAAAAAAATCGTAAAAAATTTTTAAATACAAAAAAACACTGATTTTAAACAGTAAATAACCTCTCATTTTCCAAACATTTTTTTAAGTACGAAAAGGCTATTTTTTAAACAATTATTTACCTTTTACTATCAATTCGAATATCAAACTCTACTTACTTTCAAAATAGGCATGCATTCTTTCGTGTTCATTTCAGTAAGGGTGGCAGAAACGGCCAAAAGATAGGCTTTCAGCGTCTGTTCTCCTGCTTTTATATCCTCAGCTCCCAACTCCAACCAAACCTTGAACAGATTTTTGTGCCACTGTCTGAACTCTTTAATTGCTAAATTCATGAACAGGTCCATGTTGGCGCCAAAAAAGACAATTGCAGCTGAAACAGTGGAACAGATACATATGCAATGAGTCTAAATTATTTCACATTCAAAATTATATATTTTCAATGTATCATATTTACACAATAAAAATTTTATAAAAGAATTGAACCGACTTCTAAAAGTGCACTAAAAAGTGAAAACTAACTAATACCTGACAAAATGTGATTCGCATAAACAGATTAAAAATACTTTATGTGTAAATGCTTTCTTAACATAATTTATATATATTAGTAGTTATTTATTTCCTTTACAAATAATTTGGCGCCGACTTCAAAAAGTTCAATTTCATATAAAAATTTCTAGTTATTTTTCACTTTTTAGCGCACTTTTAGACGTCGGTTAAATTTTTTCATAAAAATTTAATTTTTCTATTTTTAGTTTTAAAATTCATTACGATATCCATGAATTATTTGAACTAAGTACTAATCGAGATTAGTGTACCTCGCAATGACTTCAAGGTGGCAAAAAAGTACCCATTTTATCCAAAGTTGTAAATCACCCTAAAATGAACCACTAAAAATTCTTTGTAATAATAATAATAATAGTATATTAACGGATAAAATAAATACAATCCATTTCAAAAATAAAAAACACAAACACTATTTGGTTCTTAGAGTCATAGTAAATCCACTATCTTAAATTTCAATTTTAGAATTGTAATATAGGCCCCAAAACCTTCCAATATCGATTTTTAAAGAACCTGAGATGTAAATTTCTTAGCTCGATATATTTTATACTGCATACTGAGTTTGTTTACGCCTCAAGAACCCCACAATATCAATTTTAGACAAAATCGGAATATGTGAAGTTTTCTGTCCCTCATATTGTATCTTATCAACCTAATAGTTGTAAAAAATTAACTTCATATTCGTAACACACGCTAACCATCAAAAGAGAAAAACTCTTTTTTTTTTATTTATTTATTTATTTATTGAATACAGCATCCACAGCAGTTAAGCCAGTTACAGATACCTTTCTTAAAGTTAAAAACATTAAACTAACATTCCTAGTTAATATTATTGTCTATATTACATCTGAGCCAGAGAATCTAGCAATTTATGGTCAAGAATATCCTTATATCTACGTAAAGTAATACTACTTAAATCTACATCACTAACGTATGTATTAAAATAATTACACATTTTATATAGGGGCGAATTTTTGTAAGTATTTGTTCTAGGAAATTCTAGATAAAATGTTGGTCTTTGTCTTGTTCCACCATTATTTACCATAAATGGAAGTTGCAGCAATAAGTCTGGGCTATTTATTTTATTTTTAAAGATCTTGTATATATATACCAAACATATTTTTATACGTTTGTTTTCCAATGAAAGTCTGTTAAATATATTCAATAAGTCTAGGTGATTATAACCCTGAATTGGATAGTATCCAAATTTTTTAAAATCAGATATTCTTTAATATCAATCTTGAACGATTGTAGATAAACATTTTTAGTAGTAGGGGGGACATTAAAGAATTTAATGCCATAATACTCAGCTCCTTTAGTTCTGGCAAGTTTGTGGCAGCTAGGAACTATGTTTCAAGTTTGATTTTCATGGAAATGAACAGGCTCGCAGTCTCTTACAGATCAAGAAAATTACCACAAAGAAATGAAAATACCGCAACACGCCCTAACAAAAAACGGTTATAAAACAGAGCAAAAAAGAACATATAGACAAGGCTCTCAAGAACAAACGCTTGGCCCCGAAAAATCGCGAAAACCAAGAGAGTAGCTACAAAGTTTTTGTTCCTTATGTCAAAGGCACCACAGACAAAATCGCAAACATTCTCAAGAGACACAACATTGAAACCATTTTCACCACAGACCCTAAAGTAAAAGATCTCCTGCCAACACCTAAAGAAAGAATCCCTCTAGAAAACCATGCGGAGAATGCAGCTCATCTAACGTAGGCCAAACCAACCGGAAAATAAGCGTCAGAAGAGACGAACATATAAACGCTGTCAAGCAAAAAACAACTTCTGCACTGGCCCAACACTGGTAAACACAAGACATAAGATAAATTTCTCAGGAACAAAAATGCTATCGAAATGTGAAAACCTGTCCACAAGAGTTATAAGGGAAGCCATCGAAATTGCAAAGAGGCCCAATAACTTAAATAGCAGAGATGACAGCCAGCGATTGCCTAATACTTGGAAAAATCTGCTTGCAAAACATCAACCAGTAGTAAGTAATAACGAAACAGATTACAACTCAGCAACGCGATCCCAAACAATGACAACAGAGCCGATGACGCGCAGCAGGTCTTGCAATCTAATTGGCTAGAACCATCCATCTAACGAACGTGCCCCACGTACACACGGTACCGACAGCACCAGAGTCGCAGGCGTCAGATATATACAAGTATGTTCAGCCTTCGAAAGTAACCACGACAGTAGTATAAATTAATTATTAACCGAACGCACTTACACTGAAGCGAAAATAACCCATAGTAAGCTATCATAAGTATTTTCAGTGAAACAGCTGAAGACAGGTTTCTAACTAAATATATTAATTTTGATAATAATGATAGAAAACATGTTTCCATATTAGTCTATGGTCGAGATAAACACCAAGAAACTTTTGATATCTTAAAGATAAATTCATATCCTGAATTTTGCCCCCAATTAAAAGAAAGATTTTTTCTTATAAACCATTTGGAGATGCTTTTTGTGTTTCCATGATACCAGAGTCCTCAATTTGTAAATGATGGTGTTGTGAAAACGTTCACAATGGGGTCAGTAGATAATTCCACCAATTGAATCTAATAAACAAATCTGGTCATGCCAAAACTCTCTATAACATTCACAAGAAAATATTATTCTAAAACCTTATTAAAAGTTGCTTATTCCTCTAAATAAGTTGAAATATCATATTTTAATTTTTTATTGCTTCCAAGATTGCTAGATCTATTTGATTCGTGCCGCAAAAAGGCGAAACATCGGTGAAATTAAGCCGAGAGGTAAACCGATACTTTCGGCCTCGTCAGGAAAAATTGTGATTGGCAGTTTTTAACAGCCAGCGGGGCTTTTTAGAGAGAAAAGGACGTGAATACATATTAACAAAGAGTTATCTGCTCCGCGATTGAAAAAGGGTCAGAAAGTACTCAGCTCTTGTAAGAAGAACTCTCTCAGCTCGCGTAAAAAAGAAAAGAAATATCTCGCTCTCTCAAGTTGAAAAAGAAAACGCTCGTTGTAAATCACTGGAAACAAAGGTGCGGTGTGTCCAATCCTGTATTAGTAAAATCTCTCCCTCTCTCGTAGATTTGATGGAATAAAAGTAAAGTGAAATAGTATAAATGTAAAGTAAAAAAATAGTGCAGTGGCGCATTATAAGGTTTCAAGAGAAATTCTGTAAATAACCATTTTTATAATTCTTCTTTTTACTGTTATTAATAAATACCAAGGAAATCAGCTGTGGTGCTCTTTTATTTATAAACTTTGATGGTCCTTCACCCTATCTACCCCCCATGAACCAGCGCCTTATTGTACAGTTAAACCCCCGTTTGGAAAAGCAAGGATAAAGATCCTCGTGGCTCCAACAGATGGTAAGTTGTAAAAAAACTGGTGTCATCTGCAAAGAGTATTCGTTTTGCTGATCATCATGGTTTACCAGATCATTAATGTACACAAAAAAAAGTTGGGACAACACACTTAATCGCTTACTGTTGAGAGAAACCATTAAAAGACAAATTGACTTCGAACAGATAAGTAAGATTTGGGCATGTCAATGCTAGATAATTCGAAATGATAAAACTTTAATTAAAATATCTTATAGCACAAAATTGAAAGCCTTGATTAAATGAAGGCAGGAGACGAAAGTATCAAAAGCCCAACATATATGACTTGTGAAGCAGTTTATAATCAAGACGATCGATTTTTTGTATTGAAACTCAAGTTGGTTTTGAAAGAAATGAGCGTTTGACTCAAAATATTTACAGATCTAGGATTTTAATACTGTTTTAAAAATGGTAGCACCAAAATGGTTCAGTAGTTGGAGAAGTCCTCTATCAGTAAGTCGTTTTTACAGATAGGTGTCATTTTAGCTATTTTAACGCAATTAGAAAAGCTACTTTGTCTGATAGCTTGGTTTATCAAATTAGTTAAAGGGAATAAATTTACACTTTTTACTATTTTAACCATTTTGGTATTAATTTTTAAGTAGTCACTGCTTTTACTATTTTTTAGAGAAGATAATAGATCTCTTACATAATTAAATAAAACAGGATGAAAAGCAAAGCTGTCGTTTTCAATAGGGATAAACAGTCATTGTATTTGTAGAGTTAGGTAGATTGTTTACAACTTGTTCAGCTATGGAAGTTAAAAGATGTAGCCTTAAGGATCGAGGAACTCTGTGGGCCAATTCCATGTTGCTGACTGAGGATTTGAGAAAGTATAAATGTAGGTATCATGCGCGATTTTTTTTGCTGTGGCAATCTGCTTTTCATAGGATTTGCGATATTTTGTAACTATGTACTTGGGCATGAGGACAAGATTTTTTTATAGGTAAACCAAAAACTTAAACCTATTTCTCATTCCCCTAATATTTAGGTTAATACATACTTGGTACCTACCTCTATTGCCGATTCTAACGCTTGATTTTGGAATTGATAAATTTTTAATGTGATCATACAATTTCTTCACAATATCTAAATCCTCCGGATTATCCAAACTTAATGGAAAGCTTTCACAAAAGTAACCAAAACCTGTAAAAATACCATTAATATTCCCCTAAAAATAAGAAAAAAATGTGAAATATACTCTGCAAATATGAAATTACGCTAATTTGAAAATACAGGTAAAAATCCAAACAAGTGGATTATAACAAGTACAATTATGAGTTATTAACCAACCTGTGATACTCCTTTAACCATTTCTTTATTAAGCTGGCTAACAAAAAACATTTTTCTTGCATTTGGATTATCAATGAGATAGCTGAATTTTTTCATAAACAGTCCTATGACCATAAATTCTTTTTGTTTTACTACAAAGCCCAAAAACGAAGGTTCTTAAGAATAAAAACTAAATATTTTTAACATTATAAATAAAACAGATTTAACTTAATGGTGTCTTACTAGATAAAACTTTGAACTCAATGATTTTGGGACCCATATTATTCTTAATATATGTAAACAATCTGGGGGATGGATTGGCCGCGGATAGCGTTTGCCAGTTTGCTGATGACACATCAGTGATTCTGGCGGACGCTTCTATGGCAGGACTGTCTCAAAAGTGCACAAACTCTGCATTGAAAATGCAGCAGTGGTGTTTTGATAACGGCCTCGCTCTAAACGTAGATAAAACCGGCCTCATTCTTTTTTCAAAGCATGCAATAAGGTCTGAGTCACTGCTTGTGTGGCTTGGGGGTAGATCTATACCTACTTTGGAACAGGTTAAGTTCTTGGGTGTTCATTTGGACCCCTCTTTAAACTGGGAACATCATATCTCAGCCCTTGGGGCTAGGCTTGGCAGTTTGTGTGGTGTAGTCCGAAGGCTTCGTGACGTGATCACTGCAGAGACTGTTAGGCTTTTCTACCTTGGGCAAATACAATCTCTTGTCTCTTATGGTATTTCCTTTTGGGGATCATCAAGAAAGGCTATTAATATATTTAAAATTCAAAAACGCATAATAAGATGCATCTTTCACCTACATCCAAGAGTTTCATGTCGACCATTTTTTACTCAGTTTAAGTTGCTTACTGTTCCCTCATTATACTTTAGATCTTTAGTCATGCTTGTCAGAAGGAATACGGAATTATTTCCGATGAATAGACAGTTTTATGGGGGAAACATGGTTATGACTACCAGAGGGGCGAATGACCTAAGGGTACCTTTACATAACTCCACCTTCTATGAGAGAGGACCATACTATATGGCGATTAAAGCCGTAAGGATGTTACCGAGAGAAATCTGGCTTACCGAGTCGATTAATTGCTTTAAGAGACGCGTAAATGAATGGCTTTCTGATAGGTGCTTTTACTCTTTCAATTTTAATGAATAGTTTTTGTAATGTCAATATTTTTAATTTAATATTTTTTGTTTAGTGGATTTTTCTCAAGCATGTGTTTTGTATGTAAAAAATTTTATTCCTTTTAAATTAGAATATCTTATTTTGTAAACTGTAAAACTTTGTTCAGTTTAAACTGAGTTTCTTATTACTACTTTTTTAAATTATCTTGTATCTGTCTTTTTCTTCTTTTGTTTTCCTTTGTGTAGGGTTCCTATCGGAATGTCGATTAGTTTTTATATTAACTGTAGTTAGTTCGACATATTTACAATTCTTAGTGTTAAACATTTCTTTCTCTGACGTTGCTTTGTTATGTGATCATAATTTTGTTGGCAAATAAAGGATATTATTATTATTATTAATGATGTCTAAAAATCTTGATAACTGCTATAGACTGGTAAATAATCATGAAATCGAATTATATAGTGACACATTTCTATAATGTATTCTTTCATTGTGTTAACTATAAATTGTTCATTTACATATTTAGGGATATTATGGCTTTATATTATTAGATATATTTTCCCTAGATATAGAAAACTTCGTAAATGAGAATATTGTGTTCTTTTTACAATAAAAAGTATTTTGGCTTTGATTGTTTTATGTTGGCAATTTGCTGGTAGTTATCAAAGTTCCTTCAAAGTACGGAAATATGGACAAGATTTATTGGACTATGATAGTTTTTATTATGACTTTAAAAATGCAAATTATCAGTATGTTAATGATTTTTTAGGTGGGATTTCCTGGGACCTACTATTTCGGGACTTAGATATAAATATTGCTGTAGACTATTTTTATCAGTATGTAAATTACGCTATTGAATGTTTTGTTCCCAAATTGCGATCAAAGAATCCAAAGTTTCCTAATTGGTTTAGTTCTGAGCTTAAAGAATTGATTTTTAATAAAAAGATTGCTCATAAACGATTTAAGACTACTAACTCTAAGACTGATTATGTGTTATTCTCAAACTTAAGGTCTCAATGTAAGATCGTATCTAGGTTGAATTATGAAGAATACATTTCTTCCCTGCAAAAGTTATTGGGTGGTGATAAGAAAGAGTTTTGGAAGTATGTAAAAATGAAGAAGGGTGGTTACACTCTTCCAGGTACAATGTCATATAACGATACAACTAGCAACGACCCAAATTCGATAGTGAACTTATTTGCCGATCATTTTTCATCTTCATATATATATATGATCGCGATCCTGGGGCAGCTTTTAACTTTTATTGTGACTCTAATATAAATTTTTCAACGTGTACATTTTCACCCACTGATGTTTTTAATAAGATAAACACATTAAAGGACAACTTAGGCTCTGGTCCTGATAATATAACAGTGTTCTTTTTAAAACAATGCCAATGTATCTTTTCACTTATTTTGAGTAAATTATATAATTTGTCCCTTCAAAGTGGGATTTTTCCTGATGAGTGGAAGAGGGGTTATGTTTACCCTATATATAAGAATTCAAATAGAGCACATATAGAAAATTATAGGCCAATTTCTAAATGTTCCATACTTTCAAAAATATTCGATTCTCTTTTAACTGATGAATTAACAACTGTTTTTGGCAATTATATAGTTCCGGAACAACATGGTTTCTGTAAGGGGAAGTCCACAGTTACAAATCTTTTGATTTATGTTGACTTTTTGCTATGTGCTTTGGAGGATCGTTGCCAGGTTGATGCTATATATACTGATTTTTCCAAGGCGTTTGACACAGTGAATCATACTTGTCTTTTAACTAAACTGAAATCTATTGGTATTCAAGATCCGCTCCTTTCGTGGATGCGAAGCTATCTTACGGGGAGAATACAAATTGTACGATATAAGAACTACTTGTCGCGTGAAATTAGGGTACAATCTGGGGTTCCTCAGGGTGCGCATTTGGCCCCTCTTCTGTTCAACTTGTTTTTGAATGATGTCGTCAAGTCTTTTTCGCATGGAACGGCACTGCTTTTCGCTGATGATTTAAAATTTTTTAAGTGCATTAGATCCTTGCAAGATTGCATTGATTTGCAGTCTGATTTGGATGCATTTAGCGTATGGTGTACTACTAATAGATTGTACCTTAACATTGGAAAGTGCAAGACAGTGCGGTTCTGTAGAAAGAAGACTTTAATTGAGTACAATTATGAGATTAACGGTGTGTCTGTGGAATTGACCGATTCTATATCTGATGTTGGTGTAATGTTGGATAGTCAGTTAACTTTTAAGGAGCATATACATAATATCACTAATAAGGGAATGAAATTAGTGGGGTTTGTTACACGAAATTTGTCTGACTTCAATGATATTACTTGTCTTAAAAATGTTTATTGCAGTGTTGTGCGTTCTATATTAGAGTATGCCTCACCAATATGGTCACCTTTCTACAATGTATACAAGTTGGAGCTAGAGAGGGTGCAGAAGCGCTTTTTAAGATTTGTAGCATATAAACTGGGTGTTCCTAAAGAGAATATCAACTACCCTGCTTTACTGCTCCAATTAAATTTGAAGTCTCTTGAGCATCGCAGGGAATACATTGACTTACTTTATCTATTTAAAATCGTTAATGGTATAATAAATTCTCCAGAACTACTAATGCGTATTGGTTTCAATGTGCCTCAGAGAAGTAGTCGATGGGTTGAAGTGTTCTCTGTGGATGTTCATAAAACCAACTATTCCACCTATGCACCACTAAATAGAATGTGCACTTTAGCTAATGAATTATCCCGTGATCACGTTGATTTGGATATTTTTAACATGTCCTTAAATAGTTTTAAAAATTTTTTAAAGCGTAATCTATAGTCCAAATTTTTTACTCCTCATTGTTCTTTATGTAGTCTTAAATGTGAGCTTACTGTAGTTTTACCGGATTCTTTGGATTTATTTGTTTATTGTTTACTAATGTTTTTTTTTATCTATTTGGAAACTTGTTTGTAGTTGTAAAGTGTTGTAAATTTTTAAATGGTTTGACCGTTAATAAAGCATTTATTTATTTATTTATTTAAATATGATGCTTTATCTATAGTCGATAGGTGTTTTTATTACAGTTTGCGTTATTTATAGTGTCTGGATTGCCATTTTATTTCCGAGATTTTTCTATGTTTTATTTTCCTTACTCGTCAGTTAAGTGAAGGTTCTTGAGATTAATTTGTTTGCAAGGCCATATATTTGTGATCAAATAAATCGACATTCAAATATCTGTTCATGTGTATTGAGAAACTGTGTGTAACGAGTATCTTTACTACTAGGATGCCCAACAACAGAAGCTAATTGTTATCTTCAAGTTCCAGAGTTAACTGTAGTTTTGAGTGTATTGAGTTTAACAAATCAAGGAAGCAGTTGATCTGTTGTTTGTGATGAAGCCATTTCTTAAATACATTGTCAACGTAGCGCATCAGAGTTTGGATTTAAAGTGGTATTCTTAAAAGGCTCTAATTCAAAATAGGCCTTGAATAAATTCTCAACAGCTGCAGATAGTGATAAACCCATCCCCAGGCTACACCACGTGCATGATAAATAACTGACTTTTGTTAGAAATCAAAATTAATTTTAATCAATTTCTCTATAATTTTTTTTTTTAAAGAAGAGCAATATTTCTGCTGGTCATTGTATGTAAAACATTACATTTTAAATTAATATCTATGTGTAAAAAATAAAATTAAAAAAAATACTGCAATTACCAATGACAAGAATGTTCAAAACAATATTTTCAAAAATGTTTCTACAAACCTGAATCAGTGTGATCCAGCATTAAAGAGTGTTCAAGTCCGTTAAAAATTGCCTTGTATTTATCTTGATTTTCCAAGCATTTATCAACTTTTTCGAAGCTTATTAGAAGTACATCCAGAGCTTTGCCCTTTACTTTGGCAGAACCATTGCTTTGTACAATTTTCAAACATTTTTCGTTTATATCTGTAAAAAAACTTGTAACGTTTGTATTACTTAAACCATAGACAATAAATTTTCTTTACATAAACTAAATCCTAGATTTCTATAAACACTCACTCCCTGATTCACTAACATGGTTTAATTTTAAAACCGGTCTAGACTGACAGAGAATTTAAATTGACAAATAATAATACGTCAAGCAAGTTTTGAACCTTTAAAATACAATTAAAACAATATCATAAGAAAAACAATTCTGGTCATCTAGAAAATCTCATTTCAAAGGCAATTAGATCGGGTCCAAGTCTTAAACCTTGTTAGTGAATCTGGCTATTAATGTCTAGTTGTCACCTCAAAAATGGATTTGAAATCTATCTATCTTGAAAATGTAATATTTTCTTAAATCATAGCAAAATATAGACTAAATATAATCAATTTTGGTATTTTAGCTGTGATCTTGGAATAGCCTATGACGTTATGAATTGAAAAGGAAGAAGGATTTGTAAGAAAATACATTTTTGAACTCTTACAACTCTGTTATTTTTTGATATATCTTAATTTTTCTTTCCTACTTTTACTTTGTCTCGCTTTTTTTTCATAAAAAAACTATTGTAAAATTCTCATTGTTCAATTATTTCAAGTTAAATATGAAAAACCATAGATTCACTAAGTTCAAATTTATTTATTTACAACATAGTCTTGGAAATAGTCAGATAATTTATTATAAACAAAGAAATTGTAACAAATAATTTTTTTGTAAAATAAAAAATATTTTCTTATTCCTCAAGCAATTCTTTATGGTCAATTCATAGTTCTAAAAGTTAAAAACTAACATTAAGAATTCCCGTTATATTAACACTAACATTACAGAATAAAAATGCATTGTTCAAACTTCAAAATTAAATAATTAGTAAAAATTAAGGTTGGCCAAGCAAAATCCTTTATTTAAAATCTAATCTAAAAGTAAAACATAATTTTTTCTTTTTAATTGGGGTTGTTTCACTAATTTTATCCCAAATTGATTCATCTATTTTATAACACATTTTCATCAAACTCTATTTGGTTATGTTATTTTCTTCTATTTTTATCTTATTATTTTTTCATCCAGCCAGAAAGATCCAAAAGCTCATGCAAAAAAGCCCAAAATTAAACATTAAATTAGAGAATTGAATGTTCATCAACTTTTTAATTGTTAATTTTTATATGAGACTATGAAAGTAAAGTGTATCATTTAACTTAATGTAAATTCTTAGTGTCGGTTGTTCATTTTTAAAAGTATGAATTAACCATTATACAACTATGATTCATTTAAAAACATATAGTTTATAAAATCTTGAAAAAAAAACCAGGATTATAAAAGTTCAAAACTATTATCGATATATATACATACCCAAAATGTACTGTTCTGTCTTATTTGAGAAGTTATTAATTAAAGTAAAAATTATTTCTAATGATTTGGTGGTAGCAGAATCAAACTTGTTGTTGGATACCACGTTCAGAATGAAGTTAAACAATCCATTTGATTTATCAAATGCATGGAGCAAATATAAATCTAAAAAATGAAAAATGTATAGTTCAGTAAAATTAATTGATAGCGCTTAGGGTCGCTTCTACAAACTGAGATTGAATTTCTTACTTAGTTTGCTAAACTAAAATATTCTTGTATCTGAAATACCTAGTATTATTTAAATTTTTACGATCAGTACACCCATATTTAGACGATTTTTCACTCGTTGATATACTTATTAATTGTATGTTCACTTACCTATGAGTGAGGAAGAAAGTTGTTCCTCCGTAAAATTATAATTTAGGATGGTCAGTAGCCTTAAACATTCACATGGTCCTTTAAAAACATCATTTGAAAACTCTCCCAATATTTGAAAAAAGTTTTGGGGCTCTATATCCATTTTGTTGATTTAATAAAAATTAAACATGTTCCAACAAGTTCCTTGCTTCTTTGATTTGTTGGCACTAGCACTACAATAATTATTCAAGTACGTTAAAACCTATTTACTCAAAAAAACTTGGTTTCTTATCAAAATATATCATTCGATATTTATTCCGTTTTATTTACTTAAAATACCGGATAGGGTTGTTGATAAAATATCGATATATTGTCTTTTCGATACTTTTTCTCCAAATATCGGTATTTTTCGCTAATATTTTTGTCTGTTACATCGATATACAAAAATTATCGATATACTACTTAAAAAATGTAAAGTATTGTTTTTTGTCATATACAAATTGACTATTTACTTCAAATTATTCAATTACATCGATATCATTCGTGTGCATAACCATAACAAGAAAATTACACTCACTGTTGGAGACAGGGTTCTTCGCAGCTAATTGCCTTTTCTCTTTTTCTGCCCTATAAAAAGCGCGCAATTTTGAATGCAGTTGAAACTATATTATGTACCAGCTTTTACCCGCAACTTCGTCCGCATGAAACTTGGAAAATAAATGATAAACACAAAAAAAGCAGCATTTATCACTTCTGACAACCGCCTATTCATGTCTGTAAAGTTTCTTCGAAATTGGTTCAACCGTTTCGAAGACAGAAAAAAAAACAATCCATGTCACTCGCAACATGTCTACAAAGTTTCATCGAAACCGGTTCAGGCATTTCGACGATTTCCCGGAATAGACAGACAGACAAGCACTTCAATTTTATTTACATGTATAAATGCATAGATTGAAATAGATTGTAACGTATTAATATAATAAATATATGTTGAAAATAACAATGAAAATAAATTAATGGTGTCTTCAATAGTATATGCCCGAAGGTTGCATTTGCATCAAGAATTAATATCGTGGTGTCCAATAAACTGCAGCAGATTTAAACACTAAATCGAATACGAAAAAACATTTTTTAAAAACCATTTTGAAAATACTGTTTTTTATCGATATTTAAAAAATATCAATATAATTAGGAAAAAACAACATCCCTAATACAGACAAGACGTCAAAAATTGCCAAGTTTTGATGTCTGCTTAAGAGTGAGTCCACACGATACCAAAAATTTCGGCGTAGGCGTATTACGCCCATTTATGTTAAAAATGTCTCGTCCACACGGGGAACTTTTATCGTGCAGTCGTGCAGTCGTAATGTTTTTTTTGTGGTAACCTAACTTTTTTCTGATTTTTTGATAATATTTATTTATGTATAAATTAAAATGAAAGAAAATAAAAAAAATAATTGCAGCAATGTTGTTATGTAGAAAAAGAAAACTAAAGAAAAAATTACAAAAGATAAGGATATTATTAATATATTCTTTATTAAAATAACGGAAAAGTCGTTGCTACTAGGTCCGATCTGTTTTTGAGAAAAACATTGGAGAAAGGCTTGGACATACTAATGATTTAATTCAAGAAATGCGAAAAATTGATCCTGATTTTTTAAAAATATTTTCCTGTTACTCTTGGTGAGTTTGAAAAGCTGTTGTTGGGCCAATAATTAGGAAACATGCTATGGAAATGTGTACAGCTATACACTTATTACTAGGTTTGAAAAAACATTGTGATATTTAGCTGATGAAATCAGCATGTGAAAGCAACAGTGCGAATTCCGAGTCGGTAAACAGTGTTTTTGAAATTAGTCATGTTACTTGTGCAATAATATGAGACTCTTTAAAACAAGTTTTATTTCCGAAGTTTGCCACTTCTGCCTGGTAAAGAATTGCCAAGGAGTTCAAAAACGAGAGTTTCAATATAAAGTGTCATTTTAACAATTGTTTTAATAATTACAATTGTTTGTAGTTTTTCGAAGAATATATTACGTATGACACTAACTGGATTTCTGTTATTAAATTTCCATCAATGTTAATTTTTACTTTTTAATTGTTTATAATAGGTTTATATAAAATTTGCTAAGGGTAGGGTTACCAGACTACAGGAATTTTCCTGACATGTCTGAAATTTTAGCCCCTTGTTAGGAAGAAACAGGAAAAAACTGCAATTGTCAGTATTTTTTTGAAATTAAAAGAGGAAAATATAAGTAATAAAAAAATATTTATTAATCATTCTAGTGAGAAAAAATAAATTGATTAAACGTTAACAAAATGAGTGAATTGTTAATTTAGTATATTAATAAATTTAGTTTCATACTTTTTATTGCTTGATGTTTCTTTTGGCAATTGCTGGACTTTTATAACTATTTCATGACATTCTTCACATGATATGTTCTTTAAGTTAAATTGTGTCTAGAGTAGAACCTTAACAGAAGACATTGTTGTAAACCAACTATTACTACAAATTATTAATTATTAAATTAGTATATATATTTTTAAGTTACTCTTATGGATTAATAGATAATTATAGTGTAATATTTAATACTCCCTTAAGAAATAGTTATATCTTAAGTAAATTTATGTTCTAATAGGTTCAAACAAAAGCATGCCTTAATCTCCGAAACTCTAAAACTTTACTTTTTACAGAGACCATTAGTTTTGTTTATATTGTCATCGTCCCATAAATACACACTTTTTCATTTCAGTAATCATGTAAATAAATAGTTATAAGTTATATTTGTTAGTACGCCTATGACTGTCAAATATATAGATTCAGAATAGAATGTAACTAGGACATGAACATTGAAATGAGAGGAACTAAAATCAAAAAACTACAATAGTAACATTAAATTAGTAAGTAAGAACAAAAACTGTTGTTACCTCATGATTTAGTGAACATTATAATAAAATATTAAAAAAGTAATATTAGAAGATTTATTTGAATTCATCGAACTAGCAAAGTTATAACATTGATGGCAGCGAAAGGCAAAGCTTATAACAATATAGACAGTCTGTCTCTCCTTAGTCCACTACGCTCCCATTAATGAGAAGACTCACTCGATATTGGCATTTGATGTTTTGATTGCAAAAATTTTGAAAATCTCACTGCCTTAACATACAACATTCAGATAAAATGTCCGGATATTTACAGAAACATTAGGGATATTGTCAGGAAAACTCATTATTTGATCTGGTAACCATAGCTAAGGACATGTCTGTGTATTAGCGTCTCGATATCACAGATTGTCGTTGAATAGAAATTGTATTATATAATGGCCTTTATTTCATAAGCTTTAATTTATATAATGAACACCTGTATTATTGCAATTGTTATAAAATTAATAAAAAAATGAACAAAAATCGTTTTTTTTTTTTTGAGGACCAAGCAGTAATGATCTTCGGTAACAAGCATTTTTAATAAATTAAAACAATTTAACATAATTCATAAATATCTATTATTTCAAAACTCGCTAAATAAAATATATAAATAAAAAACAAAGTTTAAAAAAAAACATAGGTTATGTTTTCATACAAAATATTGAAAATAAACAGTTTCCACCATTTTGAAAGCAGTCCGCTGAAAAGTTAAACATGATTTGGCGTAATGACCTTGGAAAAGGCGGATTTAGGCGGGAAATCTTCGGTCTTTGTCTTTTTTTAAATCTGACAAATCACAATGCTTGAAATTTGACATATGTCTTATTACGCTACGCTGCCGCCGAAATTTTTGGTATCGTGTGGACTCACTCTAAGAGTGAGTCCACACCATAGGCCCGGTATAGAGTAGACAAAATGTAAACAAACTTTGTGTGAAGGCTATTTATGGTCAGTGGGGGAAAGGGGAATAATCAACAAGAAACGTAGTTGTCGAACTGAGACGAAAGCTATTTTATTATTTTAATCCAGTAAAACTATTGGTACTAAAATAAATGAAAACTTATACAGTAGAACGTCTCTTAAACTCTTATTACTGCATCTGTACCTTATTTACTATTTTTTCTATAAAGTAAAAAAAAAAACATGTTTTATTCCTCTGGTTAGGGTCCTAATAATAATAATGTCAAAAGACAACGTTTGAAAAACATATAATTCACTTGGCAACGTCGCTAATCCAGCTGTTGTCAGCTAACCTTTTTTATTCCGGGGTTGTCAGTTTAAGATAGGCAACCCCTAATGAATGTTGTTTTGTTTGTCTTCGGCTGTTTTGTTTACTGTTTGGCAAGACATTTTTTATGCCTATTAATACTTTTTGGTGAGGTTTGGTAATAATTAAGGACATAGTGTGTGATAAAATTGATAAGTATCTGTAAACCAACTAATTAAAACGTTTTTTCCAAAGGTAAGTACAATACAATGTTTACCGTTTGAAACGTAACCTATATTCATAAATAAAATATTTATATGATATTTGTGACGTTTTCGGGTCATCATAGGCGTACTTTTCAACCAACTTTTAACTGTAGAAAATTTGCCATTTCGTTTTGTAAGCGTGTTTTAGTTTTTTTCTCTGACCTTGTAACTTGATTTAATGACAGCTATTAGACGACCAATCGTGAGGCAATCATTATCATACTAGGAATTTAGGATATTACTGAAATACGGATTGGTTATATTCCTGGGTACCTATTCTCGTTCTTGAGAGAACGATCATCTTGATGAAAAGTGGGCGTGGTTCTCACGAAAAAGTACGAAACCGTATTCTGGGTAGCTTTCTCGTTCTCGAGAGAACGATCATTTTGATGGAAAGTGGCCGTGGTTCTCACGAAAAAGTAAGAAACCGTATTCTGAGTACGGTTTCGTACTTATTTTGTGAGAACCACGCCCACTTTCTATCAAGATGATCGTTCTCTCAAGAACGAGAATAGGTACCCTGAAGAAATAAAAAGTAAATTGGTAAAATACTTATTTGTAGATTAGTAACAGCCAGCCAAAAATCACTCTTAGTAGTGTATTAAGTTCCATTATTAAAAAGTACAATTTAGTTTTCTGTAAATATTTTCAGATAATCACCTATTTTTGTAACTGATATAAAATTTTGTAGGTTTGGAAACTATTGACAATACTAAACAGGAAAAACTTATTTTTCCAGATCATTTTTGTTTTGAAAGAACCAATACAATGACGAGATCTTTAGAGGGAAATAAAAGGTAAACACTTTAAAGTAATAAGATAGTTAACAATCATTGTTATGTTGATGGAAAGTAGTAGCTAAAAGTGGACTGCAGTATTTATTTAGATGAATTTGTGTGTATTGATTATTTTTTTTTTAAATAGTGCATGCATGATACGAAGTAAAAAAATGTTTTTTAATTATCAAGGTTTGCAGATCTAAAATTAATAAAATTTAATAAAGCAACAAAATAAAAACCGTACAAATATATCTGCAAAAAAAGTTATTATTTCATATACACACTAATAAACAGGAATAGGACAAAATTCAGAATTCCAAGCTACTCTGTGTAGCATTCTTAAAATTATCTTCGGTTGATATATATATATATATATATATATATATATATATATATATATATATATATATATATAGATATACTTTCTTAATTTAATAAAATCTATACAGGAGTTTCTATAAAATTTTGCAATAAATTATTTGTGAGACAGATGGTAAGCATGTAAGACAATAGGCGCTTAAAGCTCCAGGGAGTATATGAAATAGGTGCTTTAAAACTTCTTTTTTCTCTGATAATAAAAAGCATATATAAATGTTTTAATATTAACTAATTTAATAATAATTAATTTAATGTTAACTTAATTTAGGTTTCTACCTATGGACGTTGAAGATAAAGAAAATAGCTCTATAGAAACTGCCAGTAGCTGTACTGTAACTGCCGGAAGCTCCACTGAAAGTGTAGGTAGCTCCATGCACACTGTTTACAGTTCTACTCTAATGGCTGGAAACACCACTTTAACTGCGGGAAGGTCAACTAGAGTTCTAACTCCATTAAAAGAAAGGTATACTGCACATAGTAAAGAGACCATACCTGGCAAGCATATTTCGAGATTGATGTAATATAGGAACAAAATAGAGTTTTAAAGCAAGCAATGTTATTCAAATTTTGCAAGGTTCTATTAATAAAGCCCAATAATTTTAATGCTTTACTAGCAATATGAGTTATACGAAAGTTAAAACTAGTGTCAAAATATTGAATAACATGTCTTAATGTCAAGAAAAAACATTTACTTACATTCAGTTGCATACTATTCAAGTCACATCATTCACTCAGACCATTCAGATCTTCTTGAAATCTCATACAATTTTCTACATCCTTGACTATTCCAAAAATCTTTGAATCGTCAGTATATAAACGACACTTAGAATATTTTACATATTCAGTTTCATCATTGATAAGAATACTGAATAAAAGTGGAGCTAAATGCGAACCGTGCGGTACGCCAGATCATAGTATAATCTCGTTACAAACAAATCTGCCAATCTTTACCTATTGTTTCCAATTTTTTAGGTAACTATAAGACCAGTGTAGAAGTACTAAGCTAACAAAACAGGTGATTTCAACAAGACAGGGCTACTATTTGAATAAAAGTCGGTAGCTTAGAAAAAACATACCTGAAGCTATCGTAGATTACCTCTGAAAACCTACCAAAGTGATGGAAAAGGTCATACTATATTTGTCAGATATATTTCATATATGTTTTCAAACTGAAAATAATGGTATTTCCAAAAATGTTATGGAGTTTTATATCAAAAAATATTAAAATAAAAAACTTGATCAGGTATATATTGCTGACCCAATACATCTAAAGTGTCCTACGACATAAATTTTTAAAGATTTTGCCGATTCGTTAGATATTAATATTTATGATCTTACTTTCAATTGAAATATTCTTCATTAAAATGTTATTTAAAAACATAATTTTGTGTTTTATTTCTTAGTTTCCGAATACTTTTGCCATGTTTGTATTTCACAGCGTATAACTTCGTCAGTTTTGGATCTTTTGCAATAAAATTTTGTAGGTATATGCTTTCCGTCTACTGAAATATAGACATAAAGTGAAATTGTAAAAAAATAGTTTAGTCCCAAAAGTTTATATTATTTGTACATTTGTAATAATTTAAAAATCAGATAATCGATTAAGTACAAAAAAGTTGTGATATTGGTTTTAGATGCAATAAATGTATTAAAAGCAAAAGATTGATAAATCAATAATTCAATGCATTGCTTTCTTGTTATAAACTAGCACAAAGTTTAAATAAATAGTCATTGGCTAAATAATTTTGTAATTTGCCATAGAAACGTTCTATTTTTGAAAAATATTAAATTTTAATAATTATGTAGGTATCTATTCTTAAATCTATCCAACACATACATGGCCTGTTTTTAAAAATATGTATCAAATAGTCGGAGTTGTTAATCACACGTAAAATACACACATTACAAGATGGAAAATTATAACTTTATACGAATTAAACACTAATCGTCTTATAGATAAACATGGTCTAACTTTAAAACTGGTCTTCGTTGACAGTAAAGGGTTTATTTTGGCAAGTTCAACAATAAGTCAAGCAAGTTTTCAACCTTAAAAATACAACGATAAAAAGATTATTTTCTTTTGTTCCTATTCCGTCAAAAATGGAAAATTTTATTGGTTTTGTATTTCTCTTATCGAACTAAAGGCCTTATATCTAGGTTTTTATCCTTAATATCTCTATGAAAGCAATTATTTGTCCACGTATGAAACATAAATTATAGCTTAGTGAACCTGGCTATATATTTATATTTCCACTAAGTATATGGTCTTCAATAAAATATTTTTTTCTTTGTAAAGTTATCGTCTGAACTCGCACTTTTAAACATTAAGGGCACGCGCCAAAACAGAACACTGCTAACATGTGTTTAATCACAGCTGACGCATCTTGATGGCGTTCTATTTGAAAGACCATTTTGCATATCGATAGTATCCAAATCCTGTGATTGGTACAATTCTAAAAATGACACCCTTAATCTAAGTGTTGATTTATGTTAACAAGTTAATTTCCGTTTAATTATTGTTTTATTAAGCCTTTTATGTAAATATATTATAATTTTTGAACATTTGGTGAATGCGTAAATAAAATTAAATATCTACATAAATACCCTAACGAGTCGCTTATTCAAAAATGTGACCTACCACAAAAGTATTATGATGACGATTTATCCGAGGAAACAGCCCAAATAAACATAAGCAACGTTGCCACCGCTTTAAAACTTCTTGCTACTTCGGAAAACTGATTATTTTTTTTTATTATTTCAAACTTATTACATTAATAGGTCTGTCTATATAACAAAAAATTTATGTTTGCTTACAAAGATGCTTCTTTTTATCTACTGACATATTTTTTTATTTATTGTTCCATGATTTCAGTAGGTAAACATTTGTTTTCAATAATTTTTGGATATTACATTTGGCAACATAACGTTAATATTTATCAACAATTCCGAACATAAACAGTTTAATTCCGAATTCAAATAAGACACCCTAGGTTCGGCCATTACGTTTCTTCTAGAGTATTCGGATTTCGTTGGTCCACACGATAAGAAAAATCTGGGCGGCAGCGTAGCGTAATAAGACATATGTCAAATTTCAAGCATTGTGATTTGTTAGATTTAAAAAAAGACAAAAACCGAAGATTTCCCGCCTAAATCCGCCTTTTCCAAGATCATTACGCCAAATGATGTTGAACTTTTCAGCGGACTGCTTTAAAAATGGTGGAAACTGTTTATTTTCAATATTTTGTATGAAAACATAACCTACGTTTTTTTTTAAACTTTGTTGTTTTATTAATATATTTTATTTAGCGAGTTTTGAAATAATAGATATTTATGAATTATGTTAAATTGTTTTAATTTATTAAAAATGCTTGTTACCGAAGATCATTACTGCTTGGTCCTCAAAAAAAAAAAACGATTTTTGTTCATTTTTTTATTAATTTTATAACAATTGCAACAATACAGGTGTTCGTTATATAAATTAAAGCTTATGAAATAAAGGCCATTATATAATACAATTTCTATTCAACGACAATCTGTGATATCGAGACGCTAATCCACAGACATGTCCTTAGCTATGGTTACCAGATCAAATAATGAGATTCCCTGACAATATCCCTAATGTTTCTGTAAATATCCGGACATTTTATCTGAATGTTGTATGTTAAGGCAGTGAGATTTTCAAAATTTTTGCAATCAAAGCATTAAATGCCAGTATCGAGTGAGTCTTCTCATTAATGGGAGCGTAGTGGACTAAGGAGAGACATAGACTGTCTATATTGTTATAAGTTTTGCCTTTCGCTGCCACTAATGTTATAACTTTGCTAGTTCTGCTTTTAGTTTATCACTGGTTTCAATGAATTCAAATAAATCTTCTAATATTACTTTTTTAATATTTTATTATAATGTTCACTAAATCATGAGGTAACAACAGTTTTTGTTCTTACTTACTAATTTAATGTTACTATTGTAGTTTTTTGATTTTAGTTCCTCTCTTCTCAATGTTCATGTCCTAGTTACATTCTATTCTGTATCTAAATTATATATTTTACAGTGATAGGCGTACTAACAAATATAACTTATAACTATTTATTTACATGATTACTGAAATGAAAAAGTGTGTATTTATGGAACGATGACAATATGAACAAAACTAATGATCTCTGTAGAAAGTAAAGTTTTAGAGTTTCGGAGATTAAGGCATGCTTTTGTTTGAGCCTATTAGAACATAAAGTTACTTAAGATATAACTGTTTCTTAAGGGAGTATTAAATATTAGACTATAATTATCTATTAATCCATAAGAGTAATTTAAAAATATATATAGTAATTTAATAATTAATAATTTGTAGTAATAGTTGGTTTACAACAATGTCTTGTGTTAAGGTTCTACTCTAGACACAATTTAATTTAAAGAA
Organism: Diaprepes abbreviatus; assembly: GCA_034092305.1. Taxonomy (NCBI): domain Eukaryota; kingdom Metazoa; phylum Arthropoda; class Insecta; order Coleoptera; family Curculionidae; genus Diaprepes; species Diaprepes abbreviatus. Next base: position 482,552 of record JASJET010000279.1, read on the forward strand.
CATATCATGTGAAGAATGTCATGAAAAGGTTATAAAAGTCCAGCAATTGCCAAAAGAAACTTCAAGCAATAAAAAGTATGAAATTAAATTTATTAATATACTAAATTAACAATTCACTCATTTTGTTAATGTTTAATCAATTTATTTTTTTCTCACTAGAATGATTAATAAATATTTTTTCATTACTTAAAATGACACTTTACATTAAAACTCTCGTCTTTGAACTCTTTGGCAATTCTTTACCAGGTAGAAGTGGCAAACTTCGGAAATAAAACTTGCTTTAAAGAGTCTCATATTATCGCACAAGTAACATGACTAATTTCAAAAACACTGTTTACCGACTCGGAATTCGCACTGTTGCTTTCACATGCTGATTTCATCAGCTAAATATCACAATGTTTTTTCAAACCTTGTAATAAGGGTATAGCTGTATACATTTCCACAGCGTGTTTCCTATTTATTGGCCCAACAACAGGTTTTCAAACTCACCAAGAGTAACAGGAAAATATTTTTAAAAAATCAGGATCACTTTCTCGCATTTCTTGAATTAAATCATTAGTATGTCCAAGCCTTTCTCCAATGTTTTTCTCAAAAACAGATCGGACCTAGTAGCGACGACTTTTCCGCTTTTTTTAATAAAGAATATATTAATAATATTCTTATCTTTTGTAATTTTTTCTTTAGTTTTCTTTTTCTACATAACAACATTGCTGCAATTATTTTTTTATTTTCTTTCATTTTAATTCATACATAAATAAATATTATCAAAAAATCAGAAAAAAGTTAGGTTACCACAAAAAAAAACATTACGACTGCACGACTGCACGATAAAAGTTCCCCGTGTGGACGAGACATTTTTAACATAAATGGGCGTAATACGCCTACGCCGAAATTTTTGGTATCGTGTGGACTCACTCAAACATACAATAGCTGCCACTTCAGAGTGAGTCCACACGATACCAAAAATTTCGGCGTAGGCGTATTACGCCCATTTATGTTAAAAATGTCTCGTCCACACGGGGAACTTTTATCGTGCAGTCGTGCAGTCGTAATTTTTTTTTTGTGGTAACCTAACTTTTTTCTGATTTTTTGATAATATTTATTTATGTACAAATTAAAATGAAAGAAAATAAAAAAAGTAATTGCAGCAATGTTGTTATGTAGAAAAAGAAAACTAAAGAAAAAATTACGGAAAAAATTCGTAAAGAGTGAAATGATAGGAAAATGACGTTTTTTTGAAAAAATTTTGATACATACCCCCTATTTCGAGGTCGTAGAACACGATTCTGATCTCGGTTTTCCATAATTTTTCCTCAATTTTGCGGAAAACAGGGAAAATAACTTTTCATTTTAGGTTCAATTTTTTTCACTAAATCGTTAAACTTTTGTTATAACAACGAATTCCACAGTGATAGAAGCTTCTGCATTATACAAAAATTCAAAAATATGCACTTTTTTTATCAAAAAAATCCGAAAAATTACCACGACAAAAACCACAACAAAATCAAAAGAAAACGCCGGTACTCAAAAATAATAGTTAGCATAGTTCGCTAAAGATGGCGTACTGTTGAAGTCGGCGATGTTGCCAGATTGCAAAAACGATTTCTTTAAATAATCTCTTTCTGTTTGAATTGGAAAGAAAAGGTTCCAAAAAGAATGTTTTCCTTTCCTTTGATTGAAGAACTATTAATTACTCTTAAGTCTATGTCTTGGATGTGCGATTTTGACTCTAAATAATAAAGGTTTTAAGGATTATAGTTGCTTTTGTTTGTCTCCCTCCAAATACCAGTACTTTGATGTGCGATTTTGACTCTAAATATTAAAGGTTTTAAGGATTATAGTTGTTTTTGTTTGTTTCCCTCCAAATATCAGTAGTTTTAAACGGATAATATGAATTGATCATATTGCTTATGTCCGTTAGCAGAAAGTGTCGAGTGGCAGAGCTTGTCCCGCCTCCACGAGGTTTCTACTAGACAATGACATTTTTTAATTATTAAATCTAGGTCAATTTAGGTTAGTTCAGGTTAGTTTAGGTTAGTTCAGGTTAGTTTAGGTTAGTTCAGGTTAATTTCAGTTTTTTAAAGTAACCAAGACTAATGTTAACCTGTACTTATCAGAACTAACCAAAAATTTTGAAAGGTTAAGATTCATTGTACCCCTTTTTATACGTTACAAACATTAAACTATGTTGTTAACTGTAATAGGTAAATTTTAAAGTTTATACCAGGAAACTTTAAATCTAGGTTAATTTAGATTAGTTCAGGTTAGTTTCTGTTTTCCAAATTAACCAAAATCAAGCTAAACCTGAACCAACCTATCTTAACGAAAACCAACCAATAATTTTGAAGGGTTAAGATTATTTTTACTTAGAAACTGTTCTGAATATTAAAAAAAATTAAACCATGTTGTTGACTGAGAAAAACAGATGTTATAGTTTATATTATGAAGAAATTTTAAATCTGGCAACGTTGCACCTTTTTACGTGATTCGGCGGCCAGTTTAGACAGTCTGATCGTCGACGACGTTTTCGAGACGCGTTTTTGATTTTTCACTGAAAATATAAGTTTTTCTAAATTGGTTTGCTAAAATTTGTGCAAAAATAATTGAAATATATTACGTACAATATTTTTTAACTAGTTCCATTGAAAATGAAGAAGTAAATTCGGTTTTTAATTGAAAAGAAAGTGCTTTGTGAAGTGACGCTTTTCTTTTTTTGAGTTTTCCGGGAAAGTGAGGAAAACTAGTGAAAAATCAAAGCCAGAATTGTGTTCTGAGACCTCGAAATAGGGGGTGAGTATCGAAATTTTTTCAAAAAAACATAATTTTCATGCTTTTCACGCTTTGCAAATTTTTACCCTACAAATTTTTTAAACTTCAAATAAAGTTTTATTTGTAACAAAATTAACAATAAATAAGAAATTAAAAACCTCTTATGATAAGGTTCAGAAAGTTCCTGTAGCATATTTTTTGACTTTTCCTTTCCGTCGTATCTGTTCAAGACAGTGACATACTTATGCATTACCACAAAGGTAACGAAGATGCAAGATCTTTTTTTATTACATTTTGTTTTAGTTTATTTTTGTAGAATCCTAATCTAGAGAAATCATTCCCATTTGAAATATTTCCATTCATAATTCGGCAGTGACTGCTGCGCCAACAAGGCCGAACTAAATCAACTTCCGGTATCTTAACAGTAATTTTCTACGCCGACTATTAGTTGATAGTCGAATGTCTTCTTCTGTTGAATGCAAATAAAAAAAGAACACCAATGTCAGACTGTTCAGGTCACATCAATTACAGTTTTTGAATAAACCTATGGCCGACCCGGGAATTATGATTTGTTACTTTTTACTAGTTTTTTTTATATACGTTGAATTTTTTAAAATAAATATCCATTTGTTGTGATTTTTTAGACAGAATAGTATTTGTAAAAATACAAGGGGAGACTCCAATAAAATTTGTGAAATGTTGGCTAGATTTTAAATGATATTGAAAAAACTTGTCTTTTCTGACGGCTAAAAACTTGTGTGTACTCAAGTAATAAAAAATGCTATTTTAAAGTTTTTTTCTATGCATATTATGTAACTCTCCCCTTCATTATGCTTTTCCTAAGCATTTTTTGAAAGTTTCAGGTAAAAATCGTTTTTCCTCGTTGAATTTCAACGTATTAAAAAGGATGATTTTTCAGTCAAAATAATGGGTTTTTATGACGCAAATGACCTTGAAAAATGCCGCCTTAAATTTCTAATAGAGACTATATAAATATGTGAAAATATTTTTTACTAGTAGCATTGTATAAATATTATTAGCGGACACAGATTTTTTTTTATATCTAAGAGTAGTTTTGAGCAGCTAAGCTGATTGTACCAATTATTTAAACTAAAATTAACTATTATTTTGCAGGTGTACGGTCATTCAAGTATATTTCTATAATACTCCAATCACAAGTTAATTAAGATTTGAATATGAATAAACATTTAAAACTAAAGATAATCAGTTTTTTAAAATACATTTGGTCCGTGACCGTTTTCATGTCCATAAATACTGCCTCATTGGCATGAGCGGCTCAGAGCTGTCCAGGTGCAAGAAACGCTCGCTTTATTCAAGTAGTGCATTATGCCTCGGCGCTTGTCAGATCTACTTTCCCCTTGCCCCTCAAGCACCAAAAAAAATATTTGGTGTATAAAGCCCTAACCAGCGACTTATAAAATGGACTTATCCAGTCATTCATGAATAGAATTATGGTCTGATGCCAACAACCTTGTGGATGAGGGAAGCGAGGGGGACATCGGAGGATAGTAGTTCACAAGCTATCGTCCTTCATTGATGAATTACATACTTATCATTTACCAGCGGCGTATCATTTTTTAAACTATCCAATATATAAATGTGGAAATGTTGAATATTTGATTATTGTAAATTAATTTGAAGAAAAATAAGTGTTGGAACTATATCTAGTCATATGATGGCATAATGTTTATTTTTTACAAGAATTTAATAAGATCTTGCTTTGGAATGAAACACGTTAATAAAAATAAATATCCGTTTATAAAAAATGTAATTTTTCTGTCTTGCTTTATCAGATTAAGTTACATACCATAACATATCAAAATTGTATGCCTTACACCCCCAACTCACTTACATGGTCTAAATTTAAAACTGGTCTAAGTTGACAGTAGTGGGTTTAGACTGACAAAAGTGCCACAATAAGTCAAGGATGTCTTGAACCCAAACAGCCAAATCCACTAAGAAGTTTTAAGACTCAAAACCGATTTAGTTGTCATGGAAATTAGATCTTCTAGTTGGCCAGTTATGTTTATGATATTGTTATGATTTATATCGACTATGTCAATAAATAACCCCTCATTAGGGATATTAAGGATCAATATCTAAGGATTAAGCCTTGAAATCGGTACGAGGAATAGTTGTATTTCGAAAATCAACATAATTTTCCATTTTTGCCAGTTAGGTAATAAAAGAAAATGATTTTGTATCCTTAGATTTTTAGGATTTGTAGTTGTCAATTTAAGCCCGCTACTATCAATTTAGATTGATTTTAAAGTTAGACCATGTTAGTAAATTAGGGGGTAAAAATGCAAGCGTAAAAAATAGTTTTTATTTGTAATTTGGCAAAAATGGAAAATTTTATTTATTTTCGAGACACAAGTATTGTTCTTACCAGTTTCAAAGCTTTATATCTAGATTTTCATATAATAGAAGTATTTATTCACTGACAAATTTAATATAAATTATAAAAATATAAATTAAATAAAATTGGCCAACTAGATGATCCAATTTCCAACTAGATTGGTTTTAAGTCTTAAACCTTCTTGGTGACCTTAAATTGGTGAAAATGAAATATTACCGTATATAAAAGTAATGCACAATTTAAACTTTTCTTCCAATCGATATATTAATAAAAATAATTTGCAACATTTATTTTTTTTTATCTGTTTATTAAGAGCTGTTTCTCATGGATATGTCGCCTTTTTCCCCTGAATATGTAATGGTTAGACATATCCTTAATGATCTTGAATATTTTTAATGCTGTTTTGATATCTTAAGAACTAGCGATTTAAAACAAAGTTAGATAAGTAGTTGATGAACGCGTTATCATTATTAATTTAAGCTACATGTCCTAGTAGGCTGGTTATCATAAAAAGATTTGAAATGAAAAAAAAAATCGTCATTGTAGTAAATAAGAGTGTTATACAATATGGTGACATATACTACACTGTGTATAAAATTATCGACAATAAAAAGTAAGAAAATTGTATTATAGGGTATAATAAGATTCCAAAAAATATAGTAATATCCTTAAAATAAGGAAAAAACTCAACATCGGTTTTATTCAATTTATTTAAGTAAAGATGGAGTTCAACAAGCAACTTGTTTAGATTACTTGACCTTTATTTAAACGATCTTTACTTAAAAAGAAACTCTCAATTTTAACCGAAAAATAAAACAGTTAAAAATTATAATGTTTTATTACCAAATCCAATATGAAAACTACGATTGTTGAGGCCTACATAAATTAATTATTTGTATGAAATATGAATTAATCTGACTAGAAAAAAAATATATTTATTTATTTAATTATTCCAACGGTTTCACTATTTATACCTATATAATCAATCAAATATTGAATATTAAACATTATAGATGGCTTACTACTAACATCACAAAATTAGACTTTTAAACTTGTTTCTAAATACCTTAAACGACACGACAAAATGGTGAAGGTCACGGAAATTATAAACAGCACAACCATGTAGGGTGTTATAGAACCCGGAGGACAGCTGTGGGCACCTACTGAGATTCCTAGGTTAAAATTAAAACCACCCAATATACCAGAGGACATCTAATTAGTTATTTATCACCTTATTAAAAAAAAGTTCAAAATATCATCTGCCGTCATCCAGTTTGGTAAAACCATAACACACTTCATTATCTCATTAACAATAAGCTGCAGCCCTCTCTGTGCCAATCTATACCTTAAGTATTTGATTTTGCTTTAGGTTTAGTGTCAAAATCACTAGTTGACAACATAATTTCCTTTTCTGCAAAAAATTACATAATTAAAAAATTTTTTGGTTCTTAAAAAAGTTTTAAAAAATATCCAAATATAGACTATTTCACAAAATTTAATGGTTACTGTTATACATAAAAAGTTGGCAAATGGCAAACCTTTCTAAACTAATACAGGAAAATTTTAAGCAATAATTAATTGAAATTAATAAATGAAATAAATACCTTTTCATGGGTTTTGGTAAAAGTCATAGTCTTCCTCTATGATCAGATTTTGGGCCGGCCAAATTATCAGTAATGACTTTTAAATTTTCCATTCGGATATTTTTTTAAAATTTGATCCTCAGTTTCTGAAGCTGTTACTTTTATTGTGTTGACTGTAAATCAACAAGCAACTTTCAGGTGATGTTTTAATTTCTAAAATATCTTTTTTACATGGTAATGGCTGGTCATCCTTCGAATTTTGCAATGGTGTGCTAAAATAAAGTTAGGTATTAAAATACAATAAATAATTTAAAAAAAAAAGGTGTTGACTTTCACACACCTAGAAACCTCTATTTTATAACCTTTATTAAATTTCATTTGTGCGTCTGTCTATAATGAAATTTTGTAATAAACATTTTACATATAATATAAATTAGTAATTTGAACAGAAACTACTAAAATGTCTGCTTATATCATTAAATATCATCCTTTTACTTAGAAAATCAAATGAAGTTATGTTGTAAAAAATTTTGCATTTATTTCACTATAACAAGTCGTAAGTATACCATAACTATCCCCTTGATATATTGATTAAACGTCATTAATTGGTTTTATAGGCACTAGACTAGCTTTACATCATAGATTCATTTTAAATTACATTAACTGTACGCTTACTGTATAAATTTTATAATTATGAAAATATAGTAATTCAGGAGGTACATTTACTACATGTGACAATATTCTAAAAGTAAACGTGTACCTGTCACCCAGAAGTAAAGATCTAGGTCTTTTGGGAACTGCATTATTTTTTAAAACGTGACTATCCATTGGATCAAGTAATAAAATTTCCAAAATCAAAATGGTCACAACAGACATCTAATCTTTTGGGTAACTTTTTATTTTGAACCCCCAACATTTTAATCCACATATTCCGGTTTACCTGAAAACCTTAAAAAAAATTCTCCGTTATTTGGATTCCCCGAATATGAGACGATAATGTTAACATACATAACCTATAAATAATAGTAGTTACCTGTAAAACGTCAAATCTTCGACACAAAACACAAGACTAGACATACTGTTTATAGTTCACTTACTTTACTATAACAAACAAGAGAAAATCACGAAAACACTTTAAAAATTACAAAAAATGCTTCGAAACACGGAAAAATTTTATTGGAAAACTCTCGGTCAAGTTGGTAATCCTGTGGCCGGTACTCGGGAGTACTCGGCACACCTTCGGATATCACGACATTCCATTGGCTGTTCATTTACGATAGTTGTAAAAATGTAGTAACAGCTGTTTGCGGTATTGCCGAACTTAACACCTTATCGTATTGTTCGAGAATATTGCAACTTTTTTTAGTTGAACAATCGAACCATTTGAACAATATTGTTTTTATATTATGTCTATAAATATACAATATGGCCAAACAATTCATTTAAAGACAAAAATGTCTTAAATTAATAAGTTTCTTTCAAGGCGCCATTAATGGTGACTACCTGTCAAACACAATTTGGCAATCGGGTGAGATTGTGACACATTGTTGTCACCATCCCAAACATAAACAAAATTTGTCCATTTTAAAAGTCTTTGGCCCTAACAGCTATCAGTTTTCATTTTCAGATGCTATTTTTGGGTAAAAAACATTTTATACATGAAATGGAGACACAAATATAAGATTATTTCACAAGATATTGGACTTATGCTCATAGTTTTTTTAACGAATACCTTTTTGTCTTCAATATGTTTCGCTATGTATATTAATAACAAATTCCGAGAAAAAAATTGTAAGTTATTTACTGTTCAAATTAACACTTTAACCGCTTTATTCAGATTTACTAGGAGCTACTCAGGGTTTGATGCACCCAAGCTTAAAACTCTTGAATCGAGGGCAGTAAATGTTTCACAGTAATTTTAGCCGACTGTCTTCACTTTCTTAGTGCAAAATCACTGTAAAACAGCTGATTTTCGTCAAAAAGTGTTTACAATTTTTCTGGGGCTGGCATGTTTTGAAATTTTCTTATTCTATAGAATAAATTAATTAACAAAAAATATTTTGAAATGATGAGTTTTTAACTAATTAATAATGAATTAATATTAATCAATTAAAAATGAATACTGATGATTTTATATATCTGTTTTTTCTTTTATTCTCCATTGGATTTGGACCTTACTATCGAAAATTTCCCAATGCAGAGATTAAGAAGAATATGGGGGCCCTTGTTGGTTTTGTCATAGTATTAGTAGTCTCAGGGTTGCATGTTTTACATATATTTGTTACAATTTTAGTCAATGCTGGTATAATTTTGTATATTGATAAAAGGTAGGATAGGAATTTATCAAGATATTCGTTGTTCTGGTAGAATAATGACGCAATTGAAAAATTGGTCAAAATGAAGTTGAATGTTCCATTTGCCTTAAACTTTATAGTGAACACTTACTGTGCGAAGATTAAGTCCTACTAATTCTCTAAACATGTGTGTTCAAGCACCACAAAGTTTTTACTGAAAGCAATTTGGTTTGTGGTGTTTCCTGAAAAATTTCTATTTTTGCAATTTCATCATTGTTCTACTGGAGCAGCTAAAAATTAATAAGCTTCTTAAAGCGCTTAGCAAAACCAAATAGATAATTTTATTTTCTCTTTATTGGAATTAAGAATATTTATTTGGATTATTATTTTTCTTAGCGAACTATCAAAATTATCCTGATGACTACAGGATTGCATACCCCTTTTTGTAATTTTTAGGCGTTGTCACCTTGTAAGCTTCACTTTTTCCTTCCTGTTTCTTATATTTTTCCGAACCACAGCCTATTTCGGTATACCATACCCACCTAGTCATACCAATCTTGTACAAATGATTTTAACATTAAAGTTAGTTGATAAGAAAAGCTTCAAAAAAAAGAAATTTTCTTGTTATTTTAAAATTCACTATGCATTTTCAAAGCCACCCAGCACTCACAGATTTTAGGTATCTGCAAAAAATTCATTCATCCACAATTATAACGCTAACAATTTATTTTAAAGGTGTACATCCACTGACGTTAAAAAAAGAAATTTTTTATTTTAAGATTTACTATGCATTTTCAAGGCCACTCAGGACTCAGGGATTTTAAGAAAAGATTTAAAGGTATTTCAGGTATCTGTGAAAAATTCATAGTTCAACAATTATAACGCTAACAACTTATTTTAAAGGCGTACATCCACTGCCGTTAAAAAAATAAATTTTCTTGTTATTTTAAAATTCACTATACATTTATAAGGCCACCCAGCACTCAGGGATTTTAAGAAAAGCTTTAAAATTGTTTTATGTATCTGTAAAAAATCCATAGTTCAACAATTATAACGCTAACAATTTATTTTAAGGGTGTACATCCACTGAGGTTAAAAAAAGAAATTTCCTTGTTATTTTAAAATTCACTACGCATTTTTAGGGACACCCAGCACTCAGGAATTTTAAGAGAAGGTTTAAAGGTATTTTAGGTCTCTGTAAAAAATTCAAAGTTCAACAATTATAACGCTAACAATTTATTTTAAAGGTGTACATCCACTGACATTAAAAAAAAAAAAAATTTCTTGTTATTTTAAAATTCACTATGCATTTATAAGGCCACCCAGCACTCAGGGATTTTAAGAGAAGCTTTAAAATTGTTTTATGTATCTGTAAAAAAGCCATAGTTCAACAATTATAACGCTAACAATTTATTTTAAGTGTGTAAATCCACTGAGGTTAAAAAAAGGAATTTCCTTGTAATTTTAAAATTCACAATTCATTTTTAAGGCTACCAGCACTCAGGGATTTTATGAGAAGCTTTAAAAGTGTTTTAGGTATCTGTAAAAAATTCATTGTTCAACAATTATAAGGCTAACAGTTTATTTTAAGGGTGTACCTACACTGATGTTAAAAAAGGAAATTTTCTTGTTATTTTAAAATTCACTATGTATTTTTAAGGCCACCCAGCACTCAGGGATTTTAAGAGACGCTTTAAAAGGGTTTCACGTATCTGTAAAAAATTCAAAGTTCAAGAATTATAACGCTAACAATTTATTTTAAGAGTGAACATCCTCTGACGTTAAAAAAAGAAATTTTCTTGTTATTTTAAAATTCACTATGCATTTTTAAAGCCACCCAGCACTCAGGGATTTTAAGAGAAGCTTTAAAATTGTTTTATGTATCTGTAAAAAAGCCATAGTTCAACAATTATAACGCTAACAATTTATTTTAAGTGTGTAAATCCACTGAGGTTAAAAAAAGGAATTTCCTTGTAATTTTAAAATTCACAATTCATTTTTACGGCCACCAGCACTCAGGGATTTTATGAGAAGCTTTAAAAGTGTTTTAGGTATCTGTAAAAAATTCATTGTTCAACAATTATAAGGCTAACAGTTTATTTTAAGGGTGTACCTACACTGATGTTAAAAAAGGAAATTTTCTTGTTATTTTAAAATTCACTATGCAATTTTAAGGCCACCCAGCACTCAGGGATTTTAAGAGAAGCTTTAAAAGGGTTTCAGGTATCTGTAAAAAATTCAAAGTTCAAGAATTATAACGCTAACAATTTATTTTAAGAGTGAACATCCTCTGACGTTAAAAAAAGAAATTTTCTTGTTATTTTAAAATTCACTATGCATTTTCAAGGCCACCCAGCACTCAGGGATTTTAAGAAAAGCTTTAAAAGAGTTTCAGATATCTGTAAAAAATTCATAGTTCAACAATTATAACGCTAAAAATTTATTTGGAGGGTGTACTACCACTGACGTTAAAGAAAGAAATTTCTTGTTATTTTAAAATTCACTACTCATTTTCAAGGGCACCCAGCACTTAGGGATTTTAAAAGAAGCTTTAAATGTGTTTTAGGTATCTGTAAAAAATTCATAGTTCTCCAGTTATAACGCTAACAATTTATTTTAAGGGTGTATATCCACTGACGTTAAAAAAAGAAATTTTCTCGTTAATTTAAAAATTTGCTATGCATTTTTAAAGCCACCCAGCACTCAGGGATTTTAAGAGAAGCTTTAGATGGGCCTTTAGTATCTGTGAAAAATTCATAGTTCAACAATTATAACGCTAACAATTTATTTTAAGTGTGTACATCCACTGACGTTAAAAAAAGAAATTTTCTTGTTATTGTAAAATTCACTATGCATTTTAAGGCCACCCAGGACTCAGGGATTTTAGGAGAAGCTTTAAAAGTGTCCTAGGTATCTGAAAAAAATTCATTGATCAACGGTTATAACGCTAAAAATTTAATTTAAGGGTGTAAATCCACTGACGTTAAAAAAGGAAATTTTCTTGTTATTTTAAAATTCACTATGCAATTTCCAGGGCACCCAGCACTCAGGGATTTTAAGAGAAGCTTTAAAAGTATTTTAGGTATCTGTAAAAAATGTATAGTTCGACAATTATAACGCTAACAATTTATTTTAAGTGTGTACATCCACTGACGTTAAAAAAATAAATTTTCTTGTTATTCTAAAATTTACTATGCATTTTAAGGCCACCCAGGACTCAGGGATTTTAGGAGAAGCTTTAAAAGTGTCCTAGGTATCTGCAAAAAATTCATTGATCAACGGTTATAAAGCTAACAATTTAATTTAAGGATGTACATCCACTGACTTTAAAAAAAGAAATTTTCTTGTTATTTCACAATTTACTATGCATTTTTAAGGCCACCCAGCACTCAGGGATTTTAAGAGAAGCTTTAAAAGGGTTTCAGGTATCTTTAAAAAATTCACAGTTCAACAATTATAACGCTAACAATTTATTTTAAGGTTGTACTTCCACTGACGTTAAAAAAGAAATTTTCTTGTTATTTTAATATTCAGTATGCAATTTTAAAGCCACTCAGCACTCAGAGATTTTAGGAGAAGCTTTAAAATTATTTTAGGTATCTGTAAAAAATTCATTGTTCAACAATTATAACGTTAACAATTTATTTTAATGGTATACATCCACTGACGTTAAAAAAAGAAATTTTCTTTTTATTTTAAAATTCGCTATGAATTTTTAAGGCCACTCAGCATTCAGGGATTTTAAGAAAAGCTTTAAAGTATCTTAGGTTTCTGTAAAAAATTCATAGTTCAACAATTACAAGGCCAACAATTTATTTCAAAGATGTACATCTACTGACGTTAAAAAAAAATTTCTTGTTAATTTAAAAACTCACTATGCATTTTTAAGGACACCCAGCACTCAGGGATTTTAAGAGAGGTTTTAAAAGGGTTTCAGTTATCTGTAAAAAATTCATAGTTCAACAATTATAACGCTAACAATTTAATTTAAGGGTGTACATCAACTGACGTTAAAAAATAAATTTTCTTGTTAATTTAAAGATTCACTATACATTTTTAAGGCCATCCAGCCATCAGGGATTTTAAGAGAAGATTTAAAATAGTTTCAGGTATCTGTAAAAAATTCATAGTTCAACAATTATAACGCTAACAATTTAATCTAAGGGTGTACATCAACTGACGTTAAAAAAGAAATTTCCTTGTTAATTTAAAAATTCACTATACATTTTTAAGGCCACCCAGCACTCAGGGATTTTAAGAGAAGCTTTAGAAGGGTTTTAGGTATCTGCAAAAAAAGTTCATAGTTCAACAATGATAACGCTAACAATTTATTTTAAGGGTGTACCTACACTGACGTTAAAAAAGGAAATTTTCGTGTTATTTTAAAATTCACTATGCATTTTTAAGGCCACCCAGCACTCAGGGATTTTAAGAGAGGTTTTAAAAGGGTTTCAGTTATCTGTAAAAAATTCATAGTTCAACAATTATAACGCTAACAATTTAATTTAAGGGTGTACATCAACTGACGTTAAAAAAGAAATTTCCTTGTTAATTTAAAAATTCACTATACATTTTTAAGGCCACCCAGCACTCAGGGATTTTAAGAGAAGCTTTAGAAGGGTTTTAGGTATCTGCAAAAAAAGTTCATAGTTCAACAATGATAACGCTAACAATTTATTTTAAGGGTGTACCTACACTGACGTTAAAAAAGGAAATTTTCGTGTTATTTTAAAATTCACTATGCATTTTTAAGGCCACCCAGCACTCAGGGATTTTAAGAGAAGCTTTAAAAGGGTTTCAGGTATCTGTAAAAAATCCACAGTTCAACAATTATAACGCTAACAATTTATTTTAAGGGTGTACATCAACTGACGTTAAAAAAGAAATTTTCTTGTTATTTTAAAAATTCACTATACATTTTTAAGGCCACCCTGCACTAAGGGATTTTAAGAGAAGATTTAAAAGAGTTTCAGGTATCTGTAAATAATTCAAAGTTCAACAATTATAACGCTAAAAATTTATTTTAAAGGTGTACATTCACTGACGTTGAAAAAATAAATTTTCTTGTTCTTTTAAAATTCACTATGCATTTTTAAGGCCATCCAGCAATCAGGGATTTTAAGAGAAGCTTTAAAAGTGTTTTAGGTATCTGTAAATAATTCATAGTTCAACAATCATAACGCTAACAATTTAATTTAAGGGTGTACATCAACTGACGTTAAAAAAGAAAATCTCTTGTTAATTTAAAAATTCTCTATACATTTTCAAGGCCACCCAGCACTCAGGGGTTTTAAGAGAAGCTTTAGAAGGATTTTAGGTATCTGCACAAAAAAATCATAGTTCAACAATTATAACGCTAACAATTTATTTTAAGGGTGTACATTCACTGACGTTAAAAAAATAAATTTTCTTGTTCTTTTAAAATTCACTATGCAATTCAAGGGCACCCAGCACTCAGGGATTTTAAGAAAAGCTTCGTAAGCGTTTTAGGTATTTGTAAAAAATTCATTCATTCACAATTATAACGCTAACAATTTATTTTAAAGGTGTAAATCCACTGACGTTAAAAAAATAAATTTTCTTGTTATTTTAAAATTCACTATGCAATTCAAGGGCACCCAGCACTCGGGGATTTTAAGAAAAGCTTCGTAAGCGTTTTAGGTATTTGTAAAAAATTCATTCATTCACAATTATAACGCTAACAATTTATTTTAAAGGTGTAAATCCACTGACGTTAAAAAAATAAATTTTCTTGTTATTTTAAAATTCACTATGCATTTTTAAGGCCATCCAGCAATCAGCGATTTTAAGAGAAGCTTTAAAAGGGTTTCAGGTGTCTGAAAAAAATTCATAGTTCAACAATTATAACGCTAACAATTTAATTTAAGGGTGTACATCAACTGACGTTAAAAAAGAAAATCTCTTGTTAATTTAAAAATTCACTATACATTTTCAAGGCCACCCAGCACTCAGGGGTTTTAAGAGAAGCTTTAGAAGGGTTTTAGGTATCTGCACAAAAAAATCATAGTTCAACAATTATAACGCTAACAATTTATTTTAAGGGTGTACATCAACTGACGTTAAAAAAGAAATTTTCTTGTTAATTTAAAAATTCACTATACATTTTTAAGGCCACCCAGCACTCAGGGATTTTAAGAGAAGCTTTAAAAGGGTTTCAGGTATCTGTAAAAAATTCATAGTTCAACAATGATAACGCTAACAATTTATTTTAAGGGTGTACATCCACTGACGTATAAAAAAGAAATTTCCTTGTTATTTTAAAATTCACAATGCATTTTTTAGGCTACCCAGCACTCAGGGATTTTAAGAAAAGCTTTAAAAGTGTCTTAGGTATCTGTAAAAAATTCATAGTTCAACAATTACAAGGCCAACAATTTATTTTAAAGATATACATCCACTGACGTTAAAAAATTTTTTTGTTAATTTAAAAATTCACTATGCATTTTTAAGGCCACCCAGCACTCAGGGATTTTAGGAAAAGCTTTGAAAGTGTCTTAGGTATCTGTAAAAAATTCATAGTTCAACAATTATAACGCTAACAATTTAATTTAAGGGTGTACATCAACTGACGTTAAAAAAGAAATTTCCTTGTTAATTTAAAAATTCACTATACATTTTTAAGGCCACCCAGCACTCAGGGATTTTAAGAGAAGCTTTAGAAGGGTTTTAGGTATCTGTAAAAAATTCATAGTTCAACAATTATAACGCTAACAATTTATTTTAAGGGTGTACATCAACTTACGTTAAAAAAAGAAATTTTCTTGTTATTTTAAAATTCACTATGCATTGTTAAGGACACCCAGCACTCAGGGATTTAAAAAAAAAGCTTTAAAAATGTTTTAGGTATCTGTGAAAAATTCATAGTTCAACAATTATAACGCAAACAGATTATTTTAAGGGTGTACATACACTGACGTTAAAAAAAGAAATTTTCTTGTTATTTTAAAATTCAGTATGCATTTGCAAGACCACCCAGCACTCAGGGATTTTAAGAGAAGCTTTAAAATGGTCTTAGATATCTGCAAAAAGTTCATAGTTCAACAATTATAACGCTAACAATTTAATTTAAAGGTGTACACCCACTGACGTTAAATATATTTTCTTGTTATTTTAAAATTCACCATGCCTTTTTGAGACCACCCAGCTCTCAGGGATTCTAAGAGAATCTTTAGAAGGATTTTAGTTATCTGTAAAATATCCATTTAACAATTATAACGCTAAAAATTTATTTTAAGTGTGTATATCCACTGATGTTAAAAAAGAAATTTTCTTGTTATTTTAAAATTCACAATGCATTTTTAAGGCCACTCGGTACTCAGGGATTTTAAGAGAAGCTTTAAAAGTGTTTTAGTTATCTATAAAAAATTCATAGTTCGACAATTATAACGCTAACAATTTATTTTAAAGGTATACATCCACTGACGTTAAAAAAAGATATTTTCTAGTTACTTTAAAATTCACTATTCATTTTCAAGGCCACCCAGCACTCAGGGATTTTAAGAAAGGCTTCATAAGTGTTTTAGGTATCTGCAAAAAAATCATTCATCCACAATTATAACGCTAACAATTTATTTTAAAGGTGTACATCCACTGACGTTAAAAAAATAAATTTCCTTTTTATTTTAAAATTCACTATGCATTTTGAAGACCACCTAGCACTCAGAGATTTTAAGAGAAGCTTTAAAAGTGTTTCAAGTATCTGTAAAAAATTCATAGTTTAACAATTATAACGCTAACAATTTGTTTTAAGGTTGTACATCCACTGACGTTAAAAAAGAAATTTTCTTGTTATTTTAAAATTCACAATGCATTTTTAAGGCCACTCGGTACTCAGGGATTTTAAGAGAAGCTTTAAAAGTGTTTTAGTTATCTATAAAAAATTCATAATTCGACAATTATAACGCTAACAATTTATTTTAAAGGTATACATCCACTGACGTTAAAAAAAGATATTTTCTAGTTATTTTAAAATTCACTATTCATTTTCAAGGCCACCCAGCACTCAGGGATTTTAAGAAAGGCTTCATAAGTGTTTTAGGTATCTGCAAAAAAATCATTCATCCACAATTATAACGCTAACAATTTATTTTAAAGGTGTACATCCACTGACGTTAAAAAAATAAATTTCCTTTTTATTTTAAAATTCACTATGCATTTTGAAGACCACCTAGCACTCAGAGATTTTAAGAGAAGCTTTAAAAGTGTTTCAAGTATCTGTAAAAAATTCATAGTTTAACAATTATAACGCTAACAATTTGTTTTAAGGTTGTACATCCACTGACGTTAAAAAAGAAATTTTCTTGTTATTTCAATATTCACTATGCATTTTCAAAGCCACACAGCACTCAGAGATTTTATGAGAAGCTTTACAATTATTTTAGGGATCTATAAAAAATTCATTGTTCAACAATTATAACGTTAACAATTTATTTTAATGGTGTACATCCACTGACGTTAAAAAAAGAAATTTTCTTTTTATTTTAAAATTCGCTATGAATTTTTAAGGCCAATCAGCGCTAAGGGATTTTAAGAGAAGTTTTAAAAGTGTCTTAGGTATCTGTAAAAAATTCATTGTTCAATAATTATAAGGCCAGCAATTCATTTCAAAGATGTACATTCACTGACGTTAAAAAAAATGTTTCTTGTTAATTTAAAAATTCACTATGCATTTTTAAGGTCACCAAGCACTCAGGGATTTTAAGAAAAGCTTTAAAAGTGTCTTAGGTATCTTGAAAAAATTCATAATTTTACAATTATAACGCTAACAATTTAATTTAAGGGTGTACATCAACTGACGTTAAAAAAGTAATTTTCTTGTTAATTTAAACATTCACCATACATTTTTAATGCCACCCAGCACTCAGGGATTTTAAGAGAAGCTTTAGAAGGGTTTTAGGTATCTGCAAAAAAAGTTCATAGTTCAACAATTATAACACTAACAATTTATTTTATGGGTGTACATCCACTGACGTTAAAAAAAGGAATTTTCTTGTTAATTTAAAAATTCACTATACATTTTTCAGGCCACCCAGCACTCAGGAATTTTTCGAGAAGCTTTAGAAGTGTTTCAGGTATCTGTAAAAAATTCATAGTTCAACAATGATAACGCTAACAATTTATTTTAAGGGTGTACATCCACTGATGTTAAAAAAAGAAATTTCTTGATATTTTAAAATTCACTACGAATTTTTGAGGGCACCCAGCACTCAGGGATTTTAAGAAAAGCTTTAAAAGTGTCTTAGGTATCTGTAAAAAATTCAAAGTTCAACAATTTGAACGCCAACAATATATTTTAAAGGTGTACATCCACTGACGTTTAAAAAAGAAATTTCCTTGTTATTTTAAAATTCACAATGCATTTTTAAGGCTACCCAGCACTCAGGGATTTTAAGAAAAGCTTTAAAAGTGTCTTAGGTATCTGTAAAAAATTCATAGTTCAACAATTACAAGGCCAACAATTTATTTTAAAGATGTACATCCACTGACTTTAAAAAAATTTTTTGTTAATTTAAAAATTCACTATGCATTTTTAAGGCCACCCAGCACTCAGGGATTTTAGGAAAAGCTTTGAAAGTGTCTTAGGTATCTGTAAAAAATTCATAATTTTACAAATATAACGCTAACAATTTAATTTAAGGGTGTACATCAAATGACGTAAAAAAAAAGAAATTTTCTTGTTAATTTAAAAATTCACTATACATTTTTAAGGCCACCCAGCACTCAGGGATTTTAAGAGAAGCTTTAGAAGTATCTTAGGTATCTGTAAAAAATTCACAGTTCAACAATTATAACGCTAACAATTTATTTTAAAGGGTGCACATCAACTTACGTTAAAAAAAGAAATTTTCTTGTTATTTTAAAATTCACTATGCATTTTCAAGGACACCCTGCACTCAGGGATTTTAAAAAAAGCTTTAAAAGTGTTTTAGGCATCTGTGAAAAATTCATAGTTCAACAATTATAACGCAAACAGTTTATTTTTAGGGTGTACATACACTGACGTCAAAAAAAAGAAATTTCCTTGTTATTTTCAAATTCACTATGCATTTGCAAGACCACCCAGCACTCAGGGATTTTAAGAGAAGTTTTAAAATGGTCTTAGGTATCTGCAAAAAGTTCATAGTTCAACAATTATAACGCTAACAATTTAATTTAAAGGTGTACTCCCACTGACGTTAAAAAAATAAATTTTCTTGTTATTTTAAAATTCACTATGCCTTTTTGAGACTACCCAGCACTCAAGGATTTTAAGAGAAGCTTTAGAAGTCTTTTAGTTATCTGTAAAAAATCCATAGTTTAACAATTATAAAGCTAAAAATTTATTTTAATTGTATACAACCACTGATGTTAAAAAAAGAAATTTTCTTGTTATTTTAAAATTCACAATGCATTTTTAAGGCCACTCAGCACTCAGAGATTTTAGGAAAAGCTTTGAAAGTGTCTTAGGTATCTGTAAAAAATTCATAATTTTACAAATATAACGCTAACAATTTAATTTAAGGGTGTACATCAAATGACGTAAAAAAAAAGAAATTTTCTTGTTAATTTAAAAATTCACTATACATTTTTAAGGCCACCCAGCACTCAGGGATTTTAAGAGAAGCTTTAGAAGTATCTTAGGTATCTGTAAAAAATTCACAGTTCAACAATTATAACGCTAACAATTTATTTTAAAGGGTGTACATCAACTTACGTTAAAAAAAGAAATTTTCTTGTTATTTTAAAATTCACTATGCATTTTCAAGGACACCCTGCACTCAGGGATTTTAAAAAAAGCTTTAAAAGTGTTTTAGGCATCTGTGAAAAATTCATAGTTCAACAATTATAACGCAAACAGTTTATTTTTAGGGTGTACATACACTGACGTCAAAAAAAAGAAATTTCCTTGTTATTTTCAAATTCACTATGCATTTGCAAGACCACCCAGCACTCAGGGATTTTAAGAGAAGTTTTAAAATGGTCTTAGGTATCTGCAAAAAGTTCATAGTTCAACAATTATAACGCTAACAATTTAATTTAAAGGTGTACTCCCACTGACGTTAAAAAAATAAATTTTCTTGTTATTTTAAAATTCACTATGCCTTTTTGAGACTACCCAGCACTCAAGGATTTTAAGAGAAGCTTTAGAAGTCTTTTAGTTATCTGTAAAAAATCCATAGTTTAACAATTATAAAGCTAAAAATTTATTTTAATTGTATACAACCACTGATGTTAAAAAAAGAAATTTTCTTGTTATTTTAAAATTCACAATGCATTTTTAAGGCCACTCAGCACTCAGAGATTTTAAGAGAAACTTTAAAAGTGTTATAGTTATCTTTTAAAAATTCATAGTTCGACAATTATAACGCTAACAATTTATTTTAAAGGTGTACATCCACTGACGTTAAAAAAAGATATTTTATGATTATTTTAAAATTCACTATGCATTTTCAGGGCCACCCACCACTCAGGGATTTTAAGAGAAGCTTTAAAAGTGTTTCAAATATCTGTCAAAAATTCACAGTTTAACAATTATGACGCTAACAATTTATTTTAAGGTTGTAAATCCACTGACGTTATGAAAGAAATTTTCGTGTTATTTTAATATTCCCTATGCATTTTTAAAGCCACTCAGCACTCAGAGATTTTATGAGAAGCTTTAAAATTAGTTTAGGTATCTGTAAAAAATTCATTGTTCAACAATTATAACGTTAACAATTTATTATAATGGTGTAAATCCACTGACGTTAAACGAAGAAATTTTCTTTTTATTTTAAAATTCGCTATGAATTTTTAAGGCCACTCAGCACTCAGGGATTTTAAGACAAGCTTTAAAAATGTCTTAGCTATCTGTAAAAAATTCATAATTTTACAATTATAACGCTAACAATTTAATTTAAGGGTGTACATCAACTGACGTAAAAAAAAAAGAAATTTTCTTGTTAATTTAAAAATTCACTATACATTTTTAAGGCCACCCAGCACTCAGGGATTTTAAGAGAAGATTTAAAAGAGTTTCAGATATCTACAAAAAATTCATAGTTCAACAATTATAACGCTGACAATTTATTTTAAGGGTGTACATCAAATGAAGTAAAAAAAAAAGAAATTTTCTTGTTAATTTAAAAATTCACTATACATTTTTAAGGCCACCCAGCACTCAGGGATTTTAAGAGAAGCTTGAAAAGGGTTTCAGGTATCTGTAAAAAATTCATAGTTCAACAATTATAACGCTAACAACTTAATTTAAGGGTGTACATCAACCGACGTTAAAAAATAAATTTTCTTGTTATTTTAAAATTCACTATGCCTTTTTGAGACTACCCAGCACTCAAGGATTTTAAGAGAAGCTTTAGAAGTCTTTTAGTTATCTGTAAAAAATCCATAGTTTAACAATTATAAAGCTAAAAATTTATTTTAATTGTATACAACCACTGATGTTAAAAAAAGAAATTTTCTTGTTATTTTAAAATTCACAATGCATTTTTAAGGCCACTCAGCACTCAGAGATTTTAAGAGAAACTTTAAAAGTGTTATAGTTATCTTTTAAAAATTCATAGTTCGACAATTATAACGCTAACAATTTATTTTAAAGGTGTACATCCACTGACGTTAAAAAAAGATATTTTATGATTATTTTAAAATTCACTATGCATTTTCAGGGCCACCCACCACTCAGGGATTTTAAGAGAAGCTTTAAAAGTGTTTCAAATATCTGTCAAAAATTCACAGTTTAACAATTATGACGCTAACAATTTATTTTAAGGTTGTAAATCCACTGACGTTATGAAAGAAATTTTCGTGTTATTTTAATATTCCCTATGCATTTTTAAAGCCACTCAGCACTCAGAGATTTTATGAGAAGCTTTAAAATTAGTTTAGGTATCTGTAAAAAATTCATTGTTCAACAATTATAACGTTAACAATTTATTATAATGGTGTAAATCCACTGACGTTAAACGAAGAAATTTTCTTTTTATTTTAAAATTCGCTATGAATTTTTAAGGCCACTCAGCACTCAGGGATTTTAAGACAAGCTTTAAAAATGTCTTAGCTATCTGTAAAAAATTCATAATTTTACAATTATAACGCTAACAATTTAATTTAAGGGTGTACATCAACTGACGTAAAAAAAAAAGAAATTTTCTTGTTAATTTAAAAATTCACTATACATTTTTAAGGCCACCCAGCACTCAGGGATTTTAAGAGAAGATTTAAAAGAGTTTCAGATATCTACAAAAAATTCATAGTTCAACAATTATAACGCTGACAATTTATTTTAAGGGTGTACATCAAATGAAGTAAAAAAAAAAGAAATTTTCTTGTTAATTTAAAAATTCACTATACATTTTTAAGGCCACCCAGCACTCAGGGATTTTAAGAGAAGCTTGAAAAGGGTTTCAGGTATCTGTAAAAAATTCATAGTTCAACAATTATAACGCTAACAACTTAATTTAAGGGTGTACATCAAATGAAGTAAAAAAAAAAGAAATTTTCTTGTTAATTTAAAAATTCACTATACATTTTTAAGGCCACCCAGCACTCAGGGATTTTAAGAGAAGCTTGAAAAGGGTTTCAGGTATCTGTAAAAAATTCATAGTTCAACAATTATAACGCTAACAACTTAATTTAAGGGTGTACATCAACCGACGTTAAAAAAGAAATTTTCTTGTTAATTTAAAAATTCACTACACATTTTTAAGGCCATCCAGCCATCAGGGAGTTTCAGAGAAGATTGAAAATAGTTTCAGGTATCTGCAAAAAATTCATAGGTCAACAATTATAACGCTAACAATTTAATTTAAAGGTGTACATCAACTGACGTTAAAAAAGAAATTTTCTTGTTAATTTAAAAATTCACTATACATTTTTAAGGCCACTCAGCACTCAGGGATTTTAAGAAAAGCTTTAAAAGTGTCTTAGGTATCTGTAAAAAATTCATAGTTTAACAACTATAACGCTAACAATTTATTTTAAGGGTGTACATCCACTGACGTTAAAAAAACAAATTTTCTTGTTATTTTATAATTCACTATGCATTTTTAAGGCCACTCAGCACTCAGGGATTTTAAGAGAAGCTTTAAAAGTGTTTTAGGTATCTGTAAACAATTCATTGTTCAACAATTATAACGCTAACAGTTTATTTTAAGGGTGTAACTACACTGACTTTAAAAAAGGAAATTTTCTTGTTATTTTAAAATTCACTATGCATTTTTAAGGACACCCAGCACTCAGGGATTTCAAAAAAAAAGCTTTAAAAGGGTTTCAGATATCTGTAAAAATTCATAGTTCAACAATTATAACGCTAACAATTTAATTTAAGAGTGTACATCAACTGACGTTAAAAAAGAAAATTTCTTGTCAATTTAAAAATTCGCTATACATTTTCAAGGCCACCCAGCAATCAGGGATTTTAACAGAAGCTTTAAAAGTGTTTCAAGTATCTGTCAAAAATTCATAGTTTAACAATTATAACGCTAACAATTTATTTTAAGGTTGTAAATCCACTGACGTTATGAAAGAAATTTTCGTGTAATTTTAATATTCCCTATGCATTTTTAAAGCCACTCAGCACTCAGAGATTTTATGAGAAGCTTTAAAATTAGTTTAGGTATCTGTAAAAATTCATTGTTCAACAATTATAACGTTAACAATTTATTTTAATGGTGTAAATCCACTGACGTTAAAAGAAGAAATTTTCTTTTTATTTTAAAATTCGCTACGAATTTTTAAGGCCACCCAGCACTCAGGGATTTTAAGAGTTAAGGGTGTACATCAAATGACGTAAAAAAAAGAAACTTTCTTGTTAATTTAAAAATTCACTATACATTTTTAAGGCCACCCAGCACTCAGGGATTTTAAGAGAAGCTTGAAAAGGGTTTCAGGTATCTGTAAAAAATTCATAGTTCAATAATTATAACGCTAACAATTTAATTTAAGGGTGTACATGAACCGACGTTAAAAAAGAAATTTTCTTGTTAATTTAAAAATTCACTACACATTTTTAAGGCCATCCAGCCATCAGGGAGTTTAAGAGAAAATTGAAAATAGTTTCAGGTATCTGCAAAAAATTCATAGGTCAACAATTATAACGCTAACAATTTAATTTAAAGGTGTACATCAACTGACGTTAAAAAAGAAATTTTCTTGTTAATTTAAAAATTCACTATACATTTTTAAGGCCACTCAGCACTCAGGGATTTTAAGAAAAGCTTTAAAAGTGTCTTAGGTATCTGTAAAAAATTCATAGTTCACCAGATACATGGCCAACAATTTATTTTAAAGATGTACATCCACTGACGTTAAAAAAATTTTTTCTTGTTAATTTAAAAATTCACTATGCATTTTTAAGGCCACCCAGCACTCAGGGATTTTAAGAGAAGATTTAGATGGGCCTTTAGTATCTGTGAAAAATTCATAGTTCAACAATTATAACGCTAACAATTTATTTTAAGTGTGTACATCCACTGACGTTAAAAAAAGAAATTTTCTTGTTATTCTAAAATTCACTATGCATTTTAAGGCCACCCAGGACTCAGGGATTTTAGGAGAAGCTTTAAAAGTGTCCTAGGTATCTGAAAAAAATTCATTGATCAACGGTTATAACGCTAAAAATTTAATTTAAGGGTGTAAATCCACTGACGTTAAAAAGGGAAATTTTCTTGTTATTTTAAAATTCACTATGCAATTTCCAGGGCACCCAGCACTCAGGGATTTTAAGAGAAGCTTTAAAAGTATTTTAGGTATCTGTAAAAAATGTATAGTTCGACAATTATAACGCTAACAATTTATTTTAAGTGTGTACATCCACTGACGTTAAAAAAATAAATTTTCTTGTTTTTCTAAAATTTACTATGCATTTTAAGGCCACCCAGGACTCAGGGATTTTAGGAGAAGCTTTAAAAGTGTCCTAGGTATCTGCAAAAAATTCATTGATCAACGGTTATAAAGCTAACAATTTAATTTAAGGATGTACATCCACTGACTTTAAAAAAAGAAATTTTCTTGTTATTTCAAAATTTACTATGCATTTTTAAGGCCACCCAGCACTCAGGGATTTTAAGAGAAGCTTTAAAAGGGTTTCAGGTATCTTTAAAAAATTCACAGTTCAACAATTATAACGCTAACAATTTATTTTAAGGTTGTACTTCCACTGACGTTAAAAAAGAAATTTTCTTGTTATTTTAATATTCAGTATGCAATTTTAAAGCCACTCAGCACTCAGAGATTTTAGGAGAAGCTTTAAAATTATTTTAGGTATCTGTAAAAAATTCATTGTTCAACAATTATAACGTTAACAATTTATTTTAATGGTATACATCCACTGACGTTAAAAAAAGAAATTTTCTTTTTATTTTAAAATTCGCTATGAATTTTTAAGGCCACTCAGCATTCAGGGATTTTAAGAAAAGCTTTAAAGTATCTTAGGTTTCTGTAAAAAATTCATAGTTCAACAATTACAAGGCCAACAATTTATTTCAAAGATGTACATCTACTGACGTTAAAAAAAAATTTCTTGTTAATTTAAAAACTCACTATGCATTTTTAAGGACACCCAGCACTCAGGGATTTTAAGAGAGGTTTTAAAAGGGTTTCAGTTATCTGTAAAAAATTCATAGTTCAACAATTATAATGCTAACAATTTAATTTAAGGGTGTACATCAACTGACGTTAAAAAATAAATTTTCTTGTTAATTTAAAGATTCACTATACATTTTTAAGGCCATCCAGCCATCAGGGATTTTAAGAGAAGATTTAAAATAGTTTCAGGTATCTGTAAAAAATTCATAGTTCAACAATTATAACGCTAACAATTTAATTTAAGGGTGTACATCAACTGACGTTAAAAAAGAAATTTCCTTGTTAATTTAAAAATTCACTATACATTTTTAAGGCCACCCAGCACTCAGGGATTTTAAGAGAAGCTTTAAATTGTCTTGAGTATCTGTAAAAAATTCAAAGTTCAACAATTATAACGCTAAAAATTTATTTTAAGGGTGTACATTCACTGACGACAAAAAAAAAATAATTTTTTTTGTTCTTTTAAAATTCACTATGCAATTCAAGGGCACCCAGCACTCAGGGATTTTAAGAAAAGCTTCGTAAGCGTTTTAGGTATTTGTAAAAAATTCATTCATTCACAATTATAACGCTAACAATTTATTTTAAAGGTGTAAATCCACTGACGTTAAAAAAATAAATTTTCTTGTTATTTTAAAATTCACTATGCATTTTTAAGGCCATCCAGCAATCAGGGATTTTAAGAGAAGCTTCAAAAGGGTTTCAGGTGTCTGAAAAAAATTCATAGTTTAACAATTATAACGCTAACAATTTAATTTAAGGGTGTACATCAACTGACGTTAAAAAAGAAATTTTCTTGTTAATTTAAAAATTCACTATACATTTTTAAGGCCACCCAGCAATCAGGGATTTTAAGAGAAGCTTTAAAAGGGTTTCAGGTATCTGTAAAAAATTCATAGTTCAACAATGATAACGCTAACAATTTATTTTAAGGGTGTACCTACACTGACGTTAAAAAAGGAAATTTTCGTGTTATTTTAAAATTCACTATGCATTTTTAAGGCCACCCAGCACTCAGGGATTTTAAGAGAAGCTTTAAAAGGGTTTCAGGTATCTGTAAAAAATCCACAGTTCAACAATTATAACGCTAACAATTTATTTTAAGGGTGTACATCAACTGACGTTAAAAAAGAAATTTTCTTGTTATTTTAAAAATTCACTATACATTTTTAAGGCCACCCTGCACTAAGGGATTTTAAGAGAAGATTTAAAAGAGTTTCAGGTATCTGTAAATAATTCAAAGTTCAACAATTATAACGCTAAAAATTTATTTTAAAGGTGTACATTCACTGACGTTGAAAAAATAAATTTTCTTGTTCTTTTAAAATTCACTATGCATTTTTAAGGCCACCCAGCACTCAGGGATTTTAAGAGAAGCTTTAAAAGGGTTTCAGGTATCTGTAAAAAATCCACAGTTCAACAATTATAACGCTAACAATTTATTTTAAGGGTGTACATCAACTGACGTTAAAAAAGAAATTTTCTTGTTATTTTAAAAATTCACTATACATTTTTAAGGCCACCCTGCACTAAGGGATTTTAAGAGAAGATTTAAAAGAGTTTCAGGTATCTGTAAATAATTCAAAGTTCAACAATTATAACGCTAAAAATTTATTTTAAAGGTGTACATTCACTGACGTTGAAAAAATAAATTTTCTTGTTCTTTTAAAATTCACTATGCATTTTTAAGGCCATCCAGCAATCAGGGATTTTAAGAGAAGCTTTAAAAGTGTTTTAGGTATCTGTAAATAATTCATAGTTCAACAATCATAACGCTAACAATTTAATTTAAGGGTGTACATCAACTGACGTTAAAAAAGAAAATCTCTTGTTAATTTAAAAATTCTCTATACATTTTCAAGGCCACCCAGCACTCAGGGGTTTTAAGAGAAGCTTTAGAAGGATTTTAGGTATCTGCACAAAAAAATCATAGTTCAACAATTATAACGCTAACAATTTGTTTTAAGGTTGTACATCCACTGACGTTAAAAAAGAAATTTTCTTGTTATTTTAAAATTCACAATGCATTTTTAAGGCCACTCGGTACTCAGGGATTTTAAGAGAAGCTTTAAAAGTGTTTTAGTTATCTATAAAAAATTCATAGTTCGACAATTATAACGCTAACAATTTATTTTAAAGGTATACATCCACTGACGTTAAAAAAAAGATATTTTCTAGTTATTTTAAAATTCACTATTCATTTTCAAGGCCACCCAGCACTCAGGGATTTTAAGAAAGGCTTCATAAGTGTTTTAGGTATCTGCAAAAAAATCATTCATCCACAATTATAACGCTAACAATTTATTTTAAAGGTGTACATCCACTGACGTTAAAAAAATAAATTTCCTTTTTATTTTAAAATTCACTATGCATTTTGAAGACCACCTAGCACTCAGAGATTTTAAGAGAAGCTTTAAAAGTGTTTCAAGTATCTGTAAAAAATTCATAGTTTAACAATTATAACGCTAACAATTTGTTTTAAGGTTGTACATCCACTGACGTTAAAAAAGAAATTTTCTTGTTATTTCAATATTCACTATGCATTTTCAAAGCCACACAGCACTCAGAGATTTTATGAGAAGCTTTACAATTATTTTAGGGATCTATAAAAAATTCATTGTTCAACAATTATAACGTTAACAATTTATTTTAATGGTGTACATCCACTGACGTTAAAAAAAGAAATTTTCTTTTTATTTTAAAATTCGCTATGAATTTTTAAGGCCAATCAGCGCTAAGGGATTTTAAGAGAAGTTTTAAAAGTGTCTTAGGTATCTGTAAAAAATTCATTGTTCAATAATTATAAGGCCAGCAATTCATTTCAAAGATGTACATTCACTGACGTTAAAAAAAATGTTTCTTGTTAATTTAAAAATTCACTATGCATTTTTAAGGTCACCAAGCACTCAGGGATTTTAAGAAAAGCTTTAAAAGTGTCTTAGGTATCTTGAAAAAATTCATAATTTTACAATTATAACGCTAACAATTTAATTTAAGGGTGTATATCAACTGACGTAAAAAAAAGTAATTTTCTTGTTAATTTAAAAATTCACTATACATTTTTAAGGCCACCCAGCACTCAGGGATTTTAAGAGAAGATTTAAAAGAGTTTCAGGTATCTGTAAAAAATTCACAGTTCGACAATTATAACGCTAACAATTTATTTTAAGGATGTACTTCAACTGACGTTAAAAAAAAAGAAATTTTCTTATTATTTTAAAATTCACTACGCACTTTTAGGAACACCCAGCACTTAGAGATTTTAAGAGTAGCTTTAAAAGGGTTTCAGGTAACTGTAAAAAATTCATAGTTCAACAATCATAACGCTAACAATTTAATTTAAGGGTGTACATCAACTGACGTTAAAAAAGTAATTTTCTTGTTAATTTAAACATTCACCATACATTTTTAATGCCACCCAGCACTCAGGGATTTTAAGAGAAGCTTTAGAAGGGTTTTAGGTATCTGCAAAAAAAGTTCATAGTTCAACAATTATAACACTAACAATTTATTTTATGGGTGTACATCCACTGACGTTAAAAAAAGGAATTTTCTTGTTAATTTAAAAATTCACTATACATTTTTCAGGCCACCCAGCACTCAGGAATTTTTCGAGAAGCTTTAGAAGTGTTTCAGGTATCTGTAAAAAATTCATAGTTCAACAATGATAACGCTAACAATTTATTTTAAGGGTGTACATCCACTGATGTTAAAAAAAGAAATTTCTTGATATTTTAAAATTCACTACGAATTTTTGAGGGCACCCAGCACTCAGGGATTTTAAGAAAAGCTTTAAAAGTGTCTTAGGTATCTGTAAAAAATTCAAAGTTCAACAATTTGAACGCCAACAATATATTTTAAAGGTGTACATCCACTGACGTTTAAAAAAGAAATTTCCTTGTTATTTTAAAATTCACAATGCATTTTTAAGGCTACCCAGCACTCAGGGATTTTAAGAAAAGCTTTAAAAGTGTCTTAGGTATCTGTAAAAAATTCATAGTTCAACAATTACAAGGCCAACAATTTATTTTAAAGATGTACATCCACTGACTTTAAAAAAATTTTTTGTTAATTTAAAAATTCACTATGCATTTTTAAGGCCACCCAGCACTCAGGGATTTTAGGAAAAGCTTTGAAAGTGTCTTAGGTATCTGTAAAAAATTCATAATTTTACAAATATAACGCTAACAATTTAATTTAAGGGTGTACATCAAATGACGTAAAAAAAAAGAAATTTTCTTGTTAATTTAAAAATTCACTATACATTTTTAAGGCCACCCAGCACTCAGGGATTTTAAGAGAAGCTTTAGAAGTATCTTAGGTATCTGTAAAAAATTCACAGTTCAACAATTATAACGCTAACAATTTATTTTAAAGGGTGTACTTCAACTTACGTTAAAAAAAGAAATTTTCTTGTTATTTTAAAATTCACTATGCATTTTCAAGGACACCCTGCACTCAGGGATTTTAAAAAAAGCTTTAAAAGTGTTTTAGGCATCTGTGAAAAATTCATAGTTCAACAATTATAACGCTAACAATTTATTTTAAAGGGTGTACTTCAACTTACGTTAAAAAAAGAAATTTTCTTGTTATTTTAAAATTCACTATGCATTTTCAAGGACACCCTGCACTCAGGGATTTTAAAAAAAGCTTTAAAAGTGTTTTAGGCATCTGTGAAAAATTCATAGTTCAACAATTATAACGCAAACAGTTTATTTTTAGGGTGTACATACACTGACGTCAAAAAAAAGAAATTTCCTTGTTATTTTCAAATTCACTATGCATTTGCAAGACCACCCAGCACTCAGGGATTTTAAGAGAAGTTTTAAAATGGTCTTAGGTATCTGCAAAAAGTTCATAGTTCAACAATTATAACGCTAACAATTTAATTTAAAGGTGTACTCCCACTGACGTTAAAAAAATAAATTTTCTTGTTATTTTAAAATTCACTATGCCTTTTTGAGACTACCCAGCACTCAAGGATTTTAAGAGAAGCTTTAGAAGTCTTTTAGTTATCTGTAAAAAATCCATAGTTTAACAATTATAAAGCTAAAAATTTATTTTAATTGTATACAACCACTGATGTTAAAAAAAGAAATTTTCTTGTTATTTTAAAATTCACAATGCATTTTTAAGGCCACTCAGCACTCAGAGATTTTAAGAGAAACTTTAAAAGTGTTATAGTTATCTTTTAAAAATTCATAGTTCGACAATTATAACGCTAACAATTTATTTTAAAGGTGTACATCCACTGACGTTAAAAAAAGATATTTTATGATTATTTTAAAATTCACTATGCATTTTCAGGGCCACCCACCACTCAGGGATTTTAAGAGAAGCTTTAAAAGTGTTTCAAATATCTGTCAAAAATTCACAGTTTAACAATTATGACGCTAACAATTTATTTTAAGGTTGTAAATCCACTGACGTTATGAAAGAAATTTTCGTGTTATTTTAATATTCCCTATGCATTTTTAAAGCCACTCAGCACTCAGAGATTTTATGAGAAGCTTTAAAATTAGTTTAGGTATCTGTAAAAAATTCATTGTTCAACAATTATAACGTTAACAATTTATTATAATGGTGTAAATCCACTGACGTTAAACGAAGAAATTTTCTTTTTATTTTAAAATTCGCTATGAATTTTTAAGGCCACTCAGCACTCAGGGATTTTAAGACAAGCTTTAAAAATGTCTTAGCTATCTGTAAAAAATTCATAATTTTACAATTATAACGCTAACAATTTAATTTAAGGGTGTACATCAACTGACGTAAAAAAAAAAGAAATTTTCTTGTTAATTTAAAAATTCACTATACATTTTTAAGGCCACCCAGCACTCAGGGATTTTAAGAGAAGATTTAAAAGAGTTCCAGATATCTACAAAAAATTCATAGTTCAACAATTATAACGCTGACAATTTATTTTAAGGGTGTACATCAAATGAAGTAAAAAAAAAAGAAATTTTCTTGTTAATTTAAAAATTCACTATACATTTTTAGGGCCACCCAGCACTCAGGGATTTTAAGAGAAGCTTGAAAAGGGTTTCAGGTATCTGTAAAAAATTCATAGTTCAACAATTATAACGCTAACAACTTAATTTAAGGGTGTACATCAACCGACGTTAAAAAAGAAATTTTCTTGTTAATTTAAAAATTCACTACACATTTTTAAGGCCATCCAGCCATCAGGGAGTTTCAGAGAAGATTGAAAATAGTTTCAGGTATCTGCAAAAAATTCATAGGTCAACAATTATAACGCTAACAATTTAATTTAAAGGTGTACATCAACTGACGTTAAAAAAGAAATTTTCTTGTTAATTTAAAAATTCACTATACATTTTTAAGGCCACTCAGCACTCAGGGATTTTAAGAAAAGCTTTAAAAGTGTCTTAGGTATCTGTAAAAAATTCATAGTTTAACAACTATAACGCTAACAATTTATTTTAAGGGTGTACATCCACTGACGTTAAAAAAACAAATTTTCTTGTTATTTTATAATTCACTATGCATTTTTAAGGCCACTCAGCACTCAGGGATTTTAAGAGAAGCTTTAAAAGTGTTTTAGGTATCTGTAAACAATTCATTGTTCAACAATTATAACGCTAACAGTTTATTTTAAGGGTGTAACTACACTGACTTTAAAAAAGGAAATTTTCTTGTTATTTTAAAATTCACTATGCATTTTTAAGGACACCCAGCACTCAGGGATTTCAAAAAAAAAGCTTTAAAAGGGTTTCAGATATCTGTAAAAATTCATAGTTCAACAATTATAACGCTAACAATTTAATTTAAGAGTGTACATCAACTGACGTTAAAAAAGAAAATTTCTTGTCAATTTAAAAATTCGCTATACATTTTCAAGGCCACCCAGCAATCAGGGATTTTAACAGAAGCTTTAAAAGTGTTTCAAGTATCTGTCAAAAATTCATAGTTTAACAATTATAACGCTAACAATTTATTTTAAGGTTGTAAATCCACTGACGTTATGAAAGAAATTTTCGTGTAATTTTAATATTCCCTATGCATTTTTAAAGCCACTCAGCACTCAGAGATTTTATGAGAAGCTTTAAAATTAGTTTAGGTATCTGTAAAAATTCATTGTTCAACAATTATAACGTTAACAATTTATTTTAATGGTGTAAATCCACTGACGTTAAAAGAAGAAATTTTCTTTTTATTTTAAAATTCGCTACGAATTTTTAAGGCCACCCAGCACTCAGGGATTTTAAGAGTTAAGGGTGTACATCAAATGACGTAAAAAAAAGAAACTTTCTTGTTAATTTAAAAATTCACTATACATTTTTAAGGCCACCCAGCACTCAGGGATTTTAAGAGAAGCTTGAAAAGGGTTTCAGGTATCTGTAAAAAATTCATAGTTCAATAATTATAACGCTAACAATTTAATTTAAGGGTGTACATGAACCGACGTTAAAAAAGAAATTTTCTTGTTAATTTAAAAATTCACTACACATTTTTAAGGCCATCCAGCCATCAGGGAGTTTAAGAGAAAATTGAAAATAGTTTCAGGTATCTGCAAAAAATTCATAGGTCAACAATTATAACGCTAACAATTTAATTTAAAGGTGTACATCAACTGACGTTAAAAAAGAAATTTTCTTGTTAATTTAAAAATTCACTATACATTTTTAAGGCCACTCAGCACTCAGGGATTTTAAGAAAAGCTTTAAAAGTGTCTTAGGTATCTGTAAAAAATTCATAGTTCACCAGATACATGGCCAACAATTTATTTTAAAGATGTACATCCACTGACGTTAAAAAAATTTTTTCTTGTTAATTTAAAAATTCACTATGCATTTTTAAGGCCACCCAGCACTCAGGGATTTTAAGAGAAGATTTAGATGGGCCTTTAGTATCTGTGAAAAATTCATAGTTCAACAATTATAACGCTAACAATTTATTTTAAGTGTGTACATCCACTGACGTTAAAAAAAGAAATTTTCTTGTTATTCTAAAATTCACTATGCATTTTAAGGCCACCCAGGACTCAGGGATTTTAGGAGAAGCTTTAAAAGTGTCCTAGGTATCTGAAAAAAATTCATTGATCAACGGTTATAACGCTAAAAATTTAATTTAAGGGTGTAAATCCACTGACGTTAAAAAGGGAAATTTTCTTGTTATTTTAAAATTCACTATGCAATTTCCAGGGCACCCAGCACTCAGGGATTTTAAGAGAAGCTTTAAAAGTATTTTAGGTATCTGTAAAAAATGTATAGTTCGACAATTATAACGCTAACAATTTATTTTAAGTGTGTACATCCACTGACGTTAAAAAAATAAATTTTCTTGTTTTTCTAAAATTTACTATGCATTTTAAGGCCACCCAGGACTCAGGGATTTTAGGAGAAGCTTTAAAAGTGTCCTAGGTATCTGCAAAAAATTCATTGATCAACGGTTATAAAGCTAACAATTTAATTTAAGGATGTACATCCACTGACTTTAAAAAAAGAAATTTTCTTGTTATTTCAAAATTTACTATGCATTTTTAAGGCCACCCAGCACTCAGGGATTTTAAGAGAAGCTTTAAAAGGGTTTCAGGTATCTTTAAAAAATTCACAGTTCAACAATTATAACGCTAACAATTTATTTTAAGGTTGTACTTCCACTGACGTTAAAAAAGAAATTTTCTTGTTATTTTAATATTCAGTATGCAATTTTAAAGCCACTCAGCACTCAGAGATTTTAGGAGAAGCTTTAAAATTATTTTAGGTATCTGTAAAAAATTCATTGTTCAACAATTATAACGTTAACAATTTATTTTAATGGTATACATCCACTGACGTTAAAAAAAGAAATTTTCTTTTTATTTTAAAATTCGCTATGAATTTTTAAGGCCACTCAGCATTCAGGGATTTTAAGAAAAGCTTTAAAGTATCTTAGGTTTCTGTAAAAAATTCATAGTTCAACAATTACAAGGCCAACAATTTATTTCAAAGATGTACATCTACTGACGTTAAAAAAAAATTTCTTGTTAATTTAAAAACTCACTATGCATTTTTAAGGACACCCAGCACTCAGGGATTTTAAGAGAGGTTTTAAAAGGGTTTCAGTTATCTGTAAAAAATTCATAGTTCAACAATTATAATGCTAACAATTTAATTTAAGGGTGTACATCAACTGACGTTAAAAAATAAATTTTCTTGTTAATTTAAAGATTCACTATACATTTTTAAGGCCATCCAGCCATCAGGGATTTTAAGAGAAGATTTAAAATAGTTTCAGGTATCTGTAAAAAATTCATAGTTCAACAATTATAACGCTAACAATTTAATTTAAGGGTGTACATCAACTGACGTTAAAAAAGAAATTTCCTTGTTAATTTAAAAATTCACTATACATTTTTAAGGCCACCCAGCACTCAGGGATTTTAAGAGAAGCTTTAAATTGTCTTGAGTATCTGTAAAAAATTCAAAGTTCAACAATTATAACGCTAAAAATTTATTTTAAGGGTGTACATTCACTGACGACAAAAAAAAAAATAATTTTTTTTGTTCTTTTAAAATTCACTATGCAATTCAAGGGCACCCAGCACTCAGGGATTTTAAGAAAAGCTTCGTAAGCGTTTTAGGTATTTGTAAAAAATTCATTCATTCACAATTATAACGCTAACAATTTATTTTAAAGGTGTAAATCCACTGACGTTAAAAAAATAAATTTTCTTGTTATTTTAAAATTCACTATGCATTTTTAAGGCCATCCAGCAATCAGGGATTTTAAGAGAAGCTTTAAAAGGGTTTCAGGTGTCTGAAAAAAATTCATAGTTTAACAATTATAACGCTAACAATTTAATTTAAGGGTGTACATCAACTGACGTTAAAAAAGAAATTTTCTTGTTAATTTAAAAATTCACTATACATTTTTAAGGCCACCCAGCAATCAGGGATTTTAAGAGAAGCTTTAAAAGGGTTTCAGGTATCTGTAAAAAATTCATAGTTCAACAATGATAACGCTAACAATTTATTTTAAGGGTGTACATCCACTGACATTAAAAAAAGAAATTTCTTGCTATTTTAAAATTCACTACGAATTTTTGAGGGCACCCAGCACTCAGGGATTTTAAGAAAAGCTTTAAAAGTGTCTTAGGTATCTGTAAACAATTTATAGTTCGACAATTATAACGCCAACAATTTATTTTAAAGGTGTACATCCACTGACGTATAAAAAAGAAATTTCCTTGTTATTTTAAAATTCACAATGCATTTTTAAGGCTACCCAGCACTCAGGGATTTTAAGAAAAGCTTTAAAAGTGTCTTAGGTATCTGTAAAAAATTCATAGTTCAACAATTACAAGGCCAACAATTTATTTTAAAGATATACATCCACTGACGTTAAAAATTTTTTTTGTTAATTTAAAAATTCACTATGCATTTTTAAGGCCACCCAGCACTCAGGGATTTTAGGAAAAGCTTTGAAAGTGTCTTAGGTATCTGTAAAAAATTCATAATTTTACAAATATAACGCTAACAATTTAATTTAAAGGTGTACGTCAACTGACGTTAAAAAAGAAATTTTCTTGTTAATTTAAAAATTCACTATACATTTTTAAGGCCACTCAGCACTCAGGGATTTTAAGAAAAGCTTTAAAAGTGTCTTAGGTATCTGTAAAAAATTCATAGTTCAACAATTATAACGCTAACAATTTATTTTAAGGGTGTACATCAACTTACGTTAAAAAAAGAAATTTTTTGTTATTTTAAAATTCACTATGCATTGTTAAGGACACCCAGCACTCAGGGATTTAAAAAAAAAAGCTTTAAAAATGTTTTAGGTATCTGTGAAAAATTCATAGTTCAACAATTATAACGCAAACAGATTATTTTAAGGGTGTACATACACTGACGTTAAAAAAAGAAATTTTCTTGTTATTTTAAAATTCAGTATGCATTTGCAAGACCACCCAGCACTCAGGGATTTTAAGAGAAGCTTTAAAATGGTCTTAGATATCTGCAAAAAGTTCATAGTTCAACAATTATAACGCTAACAATTTAATTTAAAGGTGTACACCCACTGACGTTAAATATATTTTCTTGTTATTTTAAAATTCACCATGCCTTTTTGAGACCACCCAGCTCTCAGGGATTCTAAGAGAATCTTTAGAAGGATTTTAGTTATCTGTAAAATATCCATTTAACAATTATAACGCTAAAAATTTATTTTAAGTGTGTATATCCACTGATGTTAAAAAAGAAATTTTCTTGTTATTTTAAAATTCACAATGCATTTTTAAGGCCACTCAGTACTCACGGATTTTAAGAGAAGCTTTAAAAGTGTTTTAGTTATCTATAAAAAATTCATAGTTCGACAATTATAACGCTAACAATTTATTTTAAAGGTGTACATCCAATGACGTTAAAAAAAGATATTTTCTAGTTATTTTAAAATTCACTATTCATTTTCAAGGCCACCCAGCACTCAGGGATTTTAAGAAAGGCTTCATAAGTGTTTTAGGTATCTGCAAAAAAATCATTCATCCACAATTATAACGCTAACAATTTATTTTAAAGGTGTACATCCACTGACGTTAAAAAAATAAATTTCCTTTTTATTTTAAAATTCACTATGCATTTTGAAGACCACCTAGCACTCAGAGATTTTAAGAGAAGCTTTAAAAGTGTTTCAAGTAACTGTAAAAAATTCATAGTTTAACAATTATAACGCTAACAATTTGTTTTAAGGTTGTACATCCACTGACGTTAAAAAAGAAATTTTCTTGTTATTTCAATATTCACTATGAATTTTTGAGGCCACTCAGCACTCAGAGATTTTATGAGAAGCTTTACAATTATTTTAGGGATCTGTAAAAAATTCATTGTTCAACAATTATAACGTTAACAATTTATTTTAATGGTGTACATCCACTGACGTTAAAAAAAGAAATTTTCTTTTTATTTTAAAATTCGCTATGAATTTCTAAGGCCACTCAGCACTCAGGGATTTTAAAGAAGCTTTAAAAGTGTCTTAGGTATCTGAAAAAAATTCATTGTTCAACAATTATAAGGCCAGCAATTCATTTCAAAGATGTACATTCACTGACGTTAAAAAAAATGTTTCTTGTTAATTTAAAAATTCACTATACATTTTTAAGGTCACCGAGCACTCAGGGATTTTAAGAAAAGCTTTAAAAGTGTCTTAGGTATCTTAAAAAAATTCATAATTTTACAATTATAACGCTAACAATTTAATTTAAGGGTGTATATCAACTGACGTAAAAAAAAGTAATTTTCTTGTTAATTTAAAAATTCACTATACATTTTTAAGGCCATCCAGCACTCAGGGATTTTAAGAGAAGCTTTAGAAGGGTTTTAGGTATCTGCAAAAAAAGTTCATAGTTCAACAATTATAACACTAACAATTTATTTTATGGGTGTACATCCACTGACGTTAAAAAAAGGAATTTTCTTGTTAATTTAAAAATTCACTATACATTTTTCAGGCCACCCAGCACTCAGGAATTTTTAGAGAAGCTTTAGAAGTGTTTCAGGTATCTGTAAAAAATTCATAGTTCAACAATGATAACGCTAACAATTTATTTTAAGGGTATACATCCACTGATGTTAAAAAAAGAAATTTCTTGATATTTTAAAATTCACTACGAATTTTTGAGGGCACCCAGCACTCAGGGATTTTAAGAAAAGCTTTAAAAGTGTCTTAGGTATCTGTAAAAAATTCATAGTTTAACAACTATAACGCTAACAATTTATTTTAAGGGTGTACATCCACTGACGTTAAAAAAACAAATTTTCTTGTTATTTTATAATTCACTATGCATTTTGAAGGCCACTCAG
The DNA here is from genome assembly GCA_034092305.1 of Diaprepes abbreviatus. NCBI lineage: Eukaryota > Metazoa > Arthropoda > Insecta > Coleoptera > Curculionidae > Diaprepes > Diaprepes abbreviatus. The sequence goes on from JASJET010000279.1 coordinate 520,962, forward strand.
CACTCAGGGATTTTAAGAGAAGCTTTAAAAGTGTTTTAGGTATCCGTAAACAATTCATTGTTCAACAATTATAACGCTAACAGTTTATTTTAAGGGTGTACCTACACTGACTTTAAAAAAGGAAATTTTCTTGTTATTTTAAAATTCACTATGCATTTTTAAGGCCACCCAGCACTCAGGGATTTTAAGAGAAGCTTTAAAAGGGTTTCAGGTATCTGTAAAAATTCATAGTTCAACAATTATAACGCTAACAATTTAATTTAAGAGTGTACATCAACTGACGTTAAAAAAGAAAATTTCTTGTCAATTTAAAAATTCGCTATACATTTTCAAGGCCACCCAGCAATCAGGGATTTTAAGAGAAGCTTTAAAAGTGTTTCAAGTATCTGTCAAAAATTCATAGTTTAACAATTATAACGCTAACAATTTATTTTAAGGTTGTAAATCCACTGACGTTATGAAAGAAATTTTCGTGTTATTTTAATATTCCCTATGCATTTTTAAAGCCACTCAGCACTCAGAGATTTTATAAGAAGCTTTAAAATTAGTTTAGGTATCTGTAAAAAATTCATTGTTCAACAATTATAACGTTAACAATTTATTCTAATGGTGTAAATCTACTGACGTTAAAAGAAGAAATTTTCTTTTTATTTTAAAATTCGCTGTGAATTTTTAAGGCCACTCAGCACTCAGGGATTTTAAGAAAAGCTTTAAAAATGTCTTAGCTGTCTGTAAAAAATTCATAATTTTACAATTATAACGCTAACAATTTAATTTAAGGGTGTACATCAACTGACGTAAAAAAAAAAAGAAATTTTCTTGTTAATTTAAAAATTCACTATACATTTTTAAGGCCACCCAGCACTCAGGGATTTTAAGAGAAGATTTAAAAGAGTTTCAGGTATCTATAAAAAATTCATGGTTCAACAATTATAACGCTGACAATTTATTTTAAGGGTGTACATCAATTGACGTAAAAAAAAAGAAATTTTCTTGTTAATTTAAAAATTCACTATACATTTTTAAGGCCACCCAGCACTCAGGGATTTTAAGAGAAGCTTGAAAAGGGTTTCAGGTATCTGTAAAAAATTCATAGTTCAACAATTATAACGCTAACAATTTAATTTAAGGGTGTACATCAACCGACGTTAAAAAAGAAATTTTCTTTTTAATTTAAAAATTCACTACACATTTTTAAGGCCATCCAGCCATCAGGGAGTTTAAGAGAAGATTGAAAATAGTTTCAGGTATCTGCAAAAAATTCATAGGTCAACAATTATAACGCTAACAATTTAATTTAAAGGTGTACATCAACTGACGTTAAAAAAGAAATTTTCTTGTTAATTTAAAAATTCACTATACATTTTTAAGGCCACCCAGCACTCAGGGATTTTAAGAGAAGCTTGAAAAGGGTTTCAGGTATCTGTAAAAAATTCATAGTTCAACAATTATAACGCTAACAATTTAATTTAAGGGTGTACATCAACCGACGTTAAAAAAGAAATTTTCTTTTTAATTTAAAAATTCACTACACATTTTTAAGGCCATCCAGCCATCAGGGAGTTTAAGAGAAGATTGAAAATAGTTTCAGGTATCTGCAAAAAATTCATAGGTCAACAATTATAACGCTAACAATTTAATTTAAAGGTGTACATCAACTGACGTTAAAAAAGAAATTTTCTTGTTAATTTAAAAATTCACTATACATTTTTAAGGCCACCCAGCACTCAGGGATTTTAAGAGAAGCTTGAAAAGGGTTTCAGGTATCTGTAAAAAATTCATAGTTCAACAATTATAACGCTAACAATTTAATTTAAGGGTGTACATCAACCGACGTTAAAAAAGAAATTTTCTTTTTAATTTAAAAATTCACTACACATTTTTAAGGCCATCCAGCCATCAGGGAGTTTAAGAGAAGATTGAAAATAGTTTCAGGTATCTGCAAAAAATTCATAGGTCAACAATTATAACGCTAACAATTTAATTTAAAGGTGTACATCAACTGACGTTAAAAAAGAAATTTTCTTGTTAATTTAAAAATTCACTATACATTTTTAAGGCCACTCAGCACTCAGGGATTTTAAGAAAAGCTTTAAAAGTGTCTTAGGTATCTGTAAAAAATTCATAATTTTACAATTAAAAATTTGAGTTGATGCTCTAACACTTTTTTGTCCATCCAATATATTTTCTTTTCTAAAATATACATACATTTCAAGAAAATAAAACTGACTGGTCCTAGAGATCTTTCGTCAAATAGGCAGCTTTCCATATAAAAGACTGATCTCTTTCTTTATTACGACCTTGTATATTTTTTAGATTAACGCAGTATCCTCCAACTGGACTCGCAGAAAACGTTCAGAAGATTTAACATCCACAAGTCAATAGAGTAGTAACAATCTGCGATTTTTAACTCCAGCCGCTGAATTCACACTAAAACCCGAAGGGTTTTATAAACAGAATCGAGACGACATTTGTCAGTTATTCAAAAAATATAACTAAGAAAAAAATTCTTCTCAAATTTCTCTCTCTCAATTCTTCAATTGTTATTTTGATTATTATTATTATCATTAGAACTCATATTTAGGTTAAACTCAACCGTTACTTTTCGATTAGTTTAAGTTAGTTTTGTTAAAAGTTTTGTGAAACTGCAGGGGAAATAAATATAAAAAAGATTATTCAAAAAATTTGATTTTATTATTATTTTTTTTAACAAAAGCTTATTGATAAAAAAAAAGCACTTAGGGAGTAATAACACTTTAAACTCTAAAACTATGTTCAAGCCGTGTCCACACATGTAACCTAACTGCATAACGTAACATAGTCGTTAAATAAGGGAAAAATAGAAAGCTCAAAGTTCAAATCCAGAAATATATTTCAATATGCCTCTACACGCAGCATAAAGTATTACGCAAACATGTTACGTTACGAAGTACGGTTACATAGGCAGAAGCGGTTTTACAGGTCAATACATAGACATTTGACTTTATATGTGCACTGGGCACTAACAACTTTGAATAACAAACATATTTTTAATGCCTTTTTTAGGCATTATTCTTCAATACTTAAAATACTGAAAAAAAAAGATGTGCTAAGAACTAATAAAAAAAACTTGTTTTGAAAAAATTACTCAAATACATTTTACAAATTTTATACAAATGAAAACCATCCAGCAAACATTCTTCCCAACAGGTTCGGATCAGTGGCATGATCGATTAAACTATCGACTTGTTCTTCAACTGATAAATGTTCATTGTTACGTAATCTGTAACGAAAAAATAAATATTTATACCATCTTAAGTAAATTTGCAGGGGATAAATTTTATGACACGATCATAGCTGTCTCAATCTATCCAGCTGTGAAATATGAGATGTAGCAACACAGCATAGTTGTCGCCATTGTTCAGTCTAGTTTAATATTACTTTCAATATTTTTTTGTCCAAATAAGGATAGTCTTAATGTTAATATCTATAAGAAATGTTCTTTAAAAACTAGTATTCCATTTAACAAATTGTCTACATTCTTGTTCTGGCAATTAAAGGAAAAATATACAGACAGTTTTTTCCTGCAAATACATCCCTGACTCTCTCCCCATACGCATTTCGAGCACCTAATGGTCTCATCAATGGAGATGTAACAAACCAAGAGCTAAAGTCGTAGGAAACAACTGTCTATATAAAATATAAATTTCGAGACAGGTCGGCAGGATATTTAACCTGCCGACTTTTCAATGTCAGACAAAAATATCGCTTTTTATATAGACATTTATTTCCCATCAATGTTACTCTTGGTTCGTTGTAGCTCCACTGATGAAACCATTAGGTTTCATAATACATATTGAAGGTTCACAAATGACATTTCTTAGCAAAAAAAAAACACTTTTGCCAAATCCTGATATTCCTGAAAATAAAATATTCATAAGCTAGAATTTTTGCATCGATTTAAAAATATAATCAATTTTTCGAAATCTAAAAAGTTTAGACCATATATTAGACGTTATATCAGGTGGTTTACAAGTTTACATTTTTAACTGGGTTTAGGGTAATTTCTAGAAATCAGTAAGTGCAACTATTATTTAAATATATCTCCTTTGAACCAAATAACGCCATAACAAACAAAAGCGTTGGGAAAGCAGTAAAACTAAACTTGAGCAACTAAAATATCAAGGCGATAGACAAACCTCCATTTTACATTTAACAATACAACGATAGCACTCGGCGTGGTCCTTCATGTCTTGGAACTGGAGACGGCTATGTCACTATTTAATACAACTTAAAGGGCCATAAATATACAGGGTATTTAGAAGAGCAATGTGCATCTTTAAGGGGGAGATGTGATGGATTATGTCAAATTATTTTAACCTTATATAATTTTATATGAAGTCATAGAGACATTCTCAACTTTTGTAATTATCCTGGACTTCACAGAAATATCAGAGTCATGTTAGTTTGCTTTAAAAATGATTAATTTTAAAAGTTTTTGGCCTCAAGTGACTTTTCATATCATATTTTGTTTCTCCGAAACCAACACTCTGTAATTTTTACGTGATCATCGTTAATTATTTTAAATTTTTCAACCTGCAAGATCCACAGATACATTTTAGCTTATAATTAACAAACTATACAGTTCTCAATTAACACAAAAATCGTTTTAGGATGTGTAAGAAGTCAGCTTAAATACAACATCTCACTTGACTTAGTAGAAGACAATGATTTTCCCGATTCCCCTTTTTGAAAAGGAAAAAATATTAATACAATTCGGAGACTGAATGAATGATGTCAAATTTCAAAGTGACAGCACGTGTAGTCTCTGAGAAAAATAGCTAAAAGTATATTTTTTTATACCTTTTTGGCACAGAATCTTAAAAAAAATGATATTTTAAAATGCTTACAAATTTTTTTAGCCCAAAAATCTATATGGAAAATTTCAAAGAATGTGAGGAGTTCTGAAGAGGAACTATAGTAATATATTTCTAAACTCGGGGGAACCTGTAACCCCTAGAGAGCGCATCCCCAGGTGGCGGATAGGGGAATACCTTTCAGATATGAGTGGTAGGAAGGAAATCAAATACCTCCCGAAGACCAACAGGTATGCAGCGTCTGACCCAAAGTGGGCAAACAGTGTTTATCCTCATGTTAGAGGCAGCTGAACTCAAAACATTGAAGGTAACGGGAAACCACACTGTTAACATTTCCCAGGGTATTGCTATGGCGAGGAAAATAAAAGTGACGGGCACCCCTTTAGTGGGCAAGAAGTTTTAAGAATCCCTCGGCTCCCAATAAAAAAACCACTTTACGGATAGGCACATGGAATGTTAAAAGCCTTTATGCCGCCGGAAAATTTGAAAATCTTGTTCAGAAGACTAAACGCTTGGAATTGTCAGTCATGCGTATACATGTATTACGGTGGCGTGGTTCAAGAACATGCAGACACAAAGACGGTATATTGTACTATTCCGAGAGGGATAACGACGACCCACACCATAAAAACGGAGTAGGAGTTTTCGTAACATCGGAAATCAAGAAGTATGTCCTTAACTTTGTCCCAATAAACGACAGAATAATACTCTTACAGCTACACGTATCTCCATTTAATATCAAACTATTACAAATATATACCTCTACTGCAGAAAACAAGTATGACAACGAAGTGAAAATTCTGTATAATCAACTTAGTATAACACTAAAAGGCATAAAATCCAACGAAATCACATATATAATCTTGTGATTTTAATGCCAAAATTGGTAAAGATCGTAGATCGGATCTAGTAGGGAAATATGGCCTAGGACAGGTAATGACCGAGGGGACGGGCTGTTTGATTTTTGCCAAGAACATAATATGGTAGTAAAAAACATATGTTATAAGTTACATCAACACAGGCTATAGACTTGGAGAGCTTCTGGAGATAATCGAGCACATTAGTAAGAAATCCGATATATTATATTCTTATCAACAAAAGATTTAGGAACTCCATCAAGAGAGTTACAGCATACCCTGGAGCGAATATTGGGTCTGACTACAACCCTTTAGTTACTGACGTAAAAGTCAGGCTAAAACGAATAGAGAAGAAATGCCAGCAAAAGAATCTCACTATTACAGACGTCAACAAAAGTAAAACAGAAAAGATTAGAACAATCGTAAGTGTCGACGATACATGGAAATTATTTCGTGAACATATGATCAAGATACTAGAAGAACATAGAGTATAAATTGACACAGAAACAACAATGGATAACGGAAGAAATACTACACCTCGTGGAACAGAGAAGATAATGCAAGGACAAAGTAGAAGAATACAGAAGAAAACAAAGACAAATAAAACAAAAAATACGAGCGGCTAAAGAAAAGTGGATGGCGGAATGGAAGAATTTGAAAGGAAGCATGACATGTTCAACATGAACAAGGAAGTTCGAGAGTTTGCTGGCTTGTATAATAAGAAAACCACTAATATTCTAGTGAGTAGTGCGGGAAAAACTCTTATTGATGAAAGAGAAATTCTTGAAATATGGAGTAAATATATAAGCGAAGGCCCATAAATTTTAAAATCTCATTCATGCCATAAAATCAGCCAAAACAAAAAAAGCAACTAGACCAGACAACATCCTAACAGAACTCCTACAAATGATCCACGAAAACCACATACTGAAGGTGTTTCTTCGTATAGTACATGGAAGAATAAGAAGTCGATGCGAAAGGGACCTAGATGAAACCCAGTTTGGCTTTAGGGATGCACTTGGCACCCGTGAGGCACTTTTTGCCTTAAATATACTTCTCTAAAAGTGTCGTGCCCAATGCAAAGATATTTATGTAGCTTTCATCGATTACGAAAAAGCTTTTCAAAGGGTGTAGCATGAAAATGCTTTTTTTTGAACATATTGAGAGACTCGGGAATCGATGGTAGTGATCTGCTTGTACTTATACTAGAAGCAGAAAGCAGTGGTTCGAATCAATCGAAGACTAACCGATGAATGTTACATTCAACGAGGCGTCAGAGAGGGATGCATTCTATCCCCGCTATTATTCAACTTCTACTCGGACATAATTTTCAAACAGGCTTTGCAAGATAAAGAAAACCAAATGATATGCAGACGATGCGGTCATCTTGTGCGATAGTATCCAGGGACTTCAAGAGTCGTTGGATTGTGTAAACACTACAGGACGGGAAATGGGTCTAAAAATGAGTGTCATTAAGACAAAATTTATGATATTCAAACGCCAACTGCACGCCGATGCTGCTCGACAGATAGATCAATAAAACATTGAGAGAGTTGCAGAATTCAAATATCTGGGATGCTGCATCACAGAACAACTAGACCCAAATAAAGAGATGTGCAGAATTGAAACAGCTCGCACAGTGTTTCTGATAATGAAATCATTCGTCTGTAACGACAACTTAAACGTAAAATTACGTCAAAGAATAATGATCAAATGTTATATTTGTTCTGTGTTGTTATATGGAGCTGAGACCAGACTCTGAAGGTAGATACTGCCAACCCCCTAGAAGGATTCGAGATGTGGTTGCTTAGAAGAATGCTTCGAATAGCCTGGACAGCTATGGAGACCAATGAAGCAGTGTTAAATAGAGCAAGTGCCGTTCGTGGATTATTTAAAACTATTAAGGTAAGAAAGATATAATACCTAGGGCATGTTCCGATACAAAATCCTTCACCTTATAATTAAAGGTAAAATCAAAGGCCGCAGAGGAATTGGAAGGAAGCAAATGTCATGGCTAAAGAACATCCGCGAATGGACCGGAATACGCAATGTCGAACAACTATTTTGATTAGCTGAGAACCGCGAACAATTCGCCAATGTAATTACCAACGTTAGGGAGACCTAATATTGCACCGTAAAAAGATTTCTACACTAAAAGATATATCTACCGATATGCATTAAATATTGGCGAATTAAACGTTTTGAAAATAAGCAATTTAATACAATTCGTTAAACTGGATGGATTATCTTTAATGATCATTCATGGTTGCTTCTTATAATACTTACCTAGCTCTTAAATCGTGCCGAGGATCTCCTTCAACCAATGAAATGTATCTATTAACAAAATGCGGTTTTCTACTATTGAGGCTGGAGGACTTGAGATCTTCGACCAAGATAACCGAAGATGAGGTACCTTCAAGTTTTCGTTTCGCCTGGTCAACCTTTCGTAAGGGATACCACTGTTCTCCCGTCACTTCATCTGTCGTTTGAAATCTAACAAATACAAAAATTTTAATTTGTTTAAAAAATCGAGATAATCACTAAAAATAGGAAAAGAGGGAGCGCTATTTTTGTAACGCGTCTTCTGTGCAAATTGTTAAAAATTGAAAGCTCAACATCAGAAACTTAAAAATAATAAAAGAGATGTCGTTTCAGCCAGAGCAAAATTTTGTACTTAATTTTTAATATTTTGTAAAACTAATCAACCAAAATTAGTTTTTTTTTTTTAATTTTACCAGTTATATTTTGAAGATGTCAAACGGCATCTCAAATCAATTTTGAATTTTTCCAATTTCCAAAGGATTTGAAACACACTATATACAGCGTGTTCCACGACGAACTGCTGTGATCGATTTCTTAGAAAATAGACTTTTAAAATTTGGCAGTTGACGAAAGTCTATGTGGACAATTTGGCTAAAATATTTTCAAGATGGTGGCATTTCTGATTGTACCGGAAGTTGATGCCTTCTTGCTTATTTTAAATGTTATTTCATTTCTAGATTCTACGCAAAATGAAATAGACATATTTCATGTATAATTTCCTACACGTAAGTTTAACATTTTTTTTTAACATATTTTAAATTTTGTCATAAATGATGTTTGCAGGCCTAAACAATTGCCACGTGAGAAAAAAATACCAGCTCAAAAAGAATGACTCTGGGCAACAACAGTCGGCTGAAATGAATTTGTTAGTTAAGCCAATTCGTTAATTATTAACATTTTCCACTCAAAACAAGAATAATAAATCTAATAAGTATCCCAGTAGTCATTTTCAAATTCGATAAATACATATTAATAGATAAATAGAAGCCTCTTGCAACCCAATATACATACAATTCTATTCAAATGTAAATATAAATTGCAGGAAAAAAAGATCTATCTGAATAAAAAAAAATGTAGCAGTAGGTTCGACATCGATAAGCAAATACTTAAGCACACTGTAATGAAATACCAAAGTAGGACAAAATAACGATAAATAAAATTAATCGAAACTGTACTCAATGAAATGCTTTTCTTCAAGGAATATCTGGGAAATACTTAAGGAAAATGACACTGTGTTACCCATAACGACAATATTTGCAAAATAAGGTTAAACTATCTGAACTTAAGCGAAAAATTGTACCGTGACAAAAGCCTTTATTATTTAATTGGGACTGGTTTCCTTCTAAAAGGTGATCTCTTTTAGTGTACTATGTTGATATTTTGATAATAAATAAATGTAGAGAGATCAAAAACTAACATTAATTATTGACTGGAAAAAATCATTAAGTCATTTTTTTTTAAATGTATACCCCGTTTTTATAATGTTATCTTTTAATTATTAAAAATAAGGGTGACTCTAAATAAGATTGTCTATTCGAAAAATTTGTAGTTTTTGAAATATTGGCAATTATACTTACGAAGATTACTTAAATTTGTTTATTATCTATGGGAAATGTAGCAAAGTTTTATCAAGAACATGCTGATAGATATCCAAAAAAAAAACAGAAATCATCACAGAACAGTGTTAGACGAATATCGGAAAATTTCAAAAATTTTGGAATCGTTAAGCTAAAAATGCATAAAAGGAAACCTATTCTCAATGATGAAAATGTCGAAATTGCAATTTTGAAATATTTTGCGGCATATCCTATGACACCATTAAGTCAAGTAGCTCTAAAAACAGGAATCTCAAAGAACTCAATTCACAGAATTCTATTGAAACACAACTTCCACCCTTATTTAATATCTTTGGAGACCTAAGAGATACTGATTTGCTGAAAAGAGTGCAGTTTTGCGAATTTATATTAACGACGATACAAGACGACCTTTGATGTTTGAACAACATAATTTGGACTGATAAAGTAAAATTTACCAAAAATGTCTTTTTTAACAGACATAATTCCCATTTTAGGAGTAATTCAAATCCTTGTGCAAGAAGATTAAGGAATTTTCAAGAAATCTGGCAATTTAACGAATTTTGTACTGTAAGAAATGATGAAATAGAAAAATTACATATTGATGAAGAAAATTTAAATGGTAATTCATTAATAATACAAAGCAAATTATGTCCCCATTTTAAATTATGTAATAACGTTTGTAGGATGAACATATTTAAATGTTTTAGAAGGTTTAGACAATCAATATTTAAGCAATTTACCTCTGGCGAATACAGACAAATTTTTTACCAACACTATGGTGCTCTACCACATAGAACCGTTGCAGTTACCAACTTCTTCCAAGCAACTTTTTATGACAAGTGGATTGTCAACAATGGACCTTATTCGTGGCCTCGACGTTCTCCTGATTTAACTGTCTTAGATTAATTTATATGAGGAACGATAAAAAACATCGTGTAATGTAATTCCATGACAACGATGGAGGACTGTATGGCAAAGGTAAGAGTTGGGGGTCTGTACACTGCGACCTGGTAGATCTATTGTGCCCCCCTACTGCTGCCCAGTCGCAAGAGTTACCTTATCGGCTAGAGCAGGTCCTCCAATCCTATTTTCTTCAGGAATCTCAGAATGTCGGACGGATAGCTCCCCTTCTTCGATTTGATGTGTTCTCAAGAACCGGAACCTAAGGTTTTCTAGAACACTGCGCTCTGAAAGCATATGGACAAAGGTTTCGTCCTCCTCCTCACAGAATCTGCATTCTTCTCTTTTTACCAGTCCGTGTTTCTTGAGGTGTCCCTTCAGGTGGCAATGCCCCGTCAGGACTCCTGTCAGAACTCTGAGCTGGTTTTTACTCAAGCTTATGCATTCTTTGAATCTCGTCTGGTCATTGTTCCCCAGAAGTATCTTCGCTTGTCCCAATCCTTACAGCTCTCTCAGCTCCTTTTCTCGCGAGCTGGTCTACTATTTCATTCCCCTCTATCCCGATATGTCCCGGTACCCACATGAGTGTGACTTTATTATTCTTATTCAAATAATTTAGTTCCTCTAGGCATTCTCACACCATCTTGGTCCCTGTGTAGGTAAGCCGTTTAGGATTTTTACAAAACAAAAATGTTAAATTGCTAATATTTCAAAAACAGCAAATTTTTAGAGTAGACAACCTTATACAAAGTCACCCTTATTTTTAATTCTAAATAAGATAATATTTTAAAAATGTGGGGTTTATATTTTTAAAAAAAAATGACTTTTAATGATTTTTTTCAAATTAACTTTTAATGTTAGTTTTTGATCACCCTGTATTCATTTATTATCAAAATATCAACACAGTACACTAAAATGGATCACCTTCTAGAAAAAAACCAACTCCAATTAAATAATACAGGAGAAATTGATAGTTATTTTTAGGTCTGTAAACGCCATTTTTGATTTAAAATATGTCAAAACAGTTAGACTTAGGTACACGACATTATACATGATATCTGTCTATAATTTTGCGTAGTATCTAAAAATGAAATAACATATAGGGTGTTATATTTAAAATAAGCAACTACTTCCAGTATAACTGGCAGTGCTGAAAATATTTTAGCCTACCCCCCCCCCCCCATCGACTTCAGTTAACTAACAAATTTTGAAAATTTTCTAAAGTTTTTTTTCCAAGAAATTGGTCGCGGCAGTTCGTCATGGGACACACTGTATATAATTATAATTTACAAGCATAAAGATTTAAAAACTAGATAATATATCGCATATATTAAAAAACATATTTCCAGATTCAATTTTTACTCACTTTCTAGCATGTTCCAACCAATCGACGGATGGTTCTCGAACAAAAACATTCATAGTGGCCAACAGAGAACTTCTGTTTTCTCTTAGGGATCTTATACACTCTATCATAACGTCTCGGAATGCGCCTTTTTCTTTCAAGGGTTCCATGAGACCCACAATGTGAGGCGTTAATCTGGAATGAGGTAGATACAATTTTTAGTAACATTAAAATCAAAATTGCGAAATTAGTTGGTTATCTTCATGTATTCAATATTAACTGATAATATCAAACTGACTTACCTTATTGGTACCAATTCAGGTATGGGTAAAATTTGTGTAGCCGTGCCAAACGCGTGTCCGAAATCGATACCCAGCACTTTACCATTTTTAGTGCAAACTTTGGAATTTTGCAAATGTCTATCGCCTATACCGAGTATCCAGTGGCAGGCGCAGATGGTTGCGTAACTTTTTATGAAATTGTTCCGAAAGGCGATGAAACTTTCTGTCGTAAGGCTCATTGACCATACTGATGTTCTACAATAGTTTTAAAAAATTATAATCAAAAACATTAAAAAATGGAAAGCATTTAGCATAACTTATATCCTAAAATAAAAAAAAAACTAAAAAAAACATATTATTAACATTTCAGTTTCGAACGATAAACGATGATAAGTAAAATAGACTAGCGCCTAGCAGTAGGCTTAAAAAACACATCCATGAACGTGGAGACAAATGGAAATTTTGAAGCGCAACAGCAACTCATTAAACAGGTCATCACTGCCTGGAGTAAACTCGTCTAAACAACCACGTATCGTACTAAATATTAATACCAGTTTGTTTTAGAGGCTCACATGCTAGATTATTTACATAAGGTAATCTACTGCGTCACAACTACAGCTACAAGAACTAAGGTTAGGATCAACACGAGACAACGTACTGTCAATCTGTAACATTGCAATGGAATAAGAAACTTAATAAATTTAACTCCTCGGAGAGACATAGGGCAATTCACAGAGTATATTAGAGGTGATGGAACAAGAAACGTGCAAAGAAGAGTACAAAAAGTCTAGTCCAATATCACTCACCATGACCCAATGAACAACAATGCCCGATAATGCCTCGATAAAACAAAAATTGTCCTTGACTGCGAAACGAGATATAAAGCCAACAACAGCCAAAAACGCAACAATGCTCTTTTTCAGCGATCAGAAAAAAACTTTATGTAGGAACTTAAATTCTTTATCAGACACGACAGACAACAGATATCCGAATAAAAAACGTAGAAAAATCTTGAAAAAGTTAATTACCTACAACCACTGACTTCAACATCAACGCTAGCTGAATCAATGAAGAACATCAAGTTTGCCAGGATTATACTCAGACGCAATTTCAGCTACTCACCGCCAAGGAAATCACTGGGATTGTCAAGGGAATTCATAATTGGATAGCCTCGGATCATAACCATATCCAGAACTATTGAATTAGAAAAGTCCTGGAGTATGAAACATTGAGTGACTATTTTAATAAATGATATTATACTGGATCTATAGAAAATGCCATTGTTTCTTACAAAAGGAGTCGCATATCCCCAGCCAAATATCGGCCAATCACCTGCGTTCCCACTCTGTACAAGGTGAACATATCCATGTACACTGCGAGCAAAACAACATTATTGCAATTCAACTAAAAGAATGTACCAGAAGCGCAATGAGTTGCAAGGAGCAACTTATTATCGATTCGGTCATTTGCAATCAGGCCTATACGAACTGAAGGAACCTTCTCACCGTTTACGTCGACTACGAAAAAGCAATAAACTGAATGCCACATTACCGGTTAGCAGCTATACTAAAAATATACATGCTCGATATAGATATATTAACTTGAAGAATTAGGATCCAACAACAACATGGCAACAGACACAATCTCAATCCACTGTCGCGAAATTTAAATTCCTGGAGATGCAGCTTCAATATTAGGAACAGTAGTAAAGAGATACTAAAGCTAAATCATCTTCTGTATATGAATGATCTTAAATTGATGACAAACACCAAATATAGTAATGATGTGATGTTTGGCCTTGATAAGAGTACCGCCTCTTAAACACCACTAAAGAAAAGAAACAACCGGGAGTATTTTAGATGTTGAACGGTAAAACCACTGCAGCAATGGAGGCAGAACAGACCTAAAAATACTTGGGCATGAAACAGACACAACGAACTGACCAACAAATGATGAAGATAGAATTAACAAACAAGTTCATAACGATAAGACAAAGGTTGAAAACTAACCTAAACACTAAACATATATTTAAGACACTCGATACATTGGAGCAAGATAACCATAGAAAGTCTGCAGAGAAATGTCAGAACATGCTCGACAAAAACCTCTTCGTAATGCTACTGAATGGACAGTGCTACCAAAATATCACGCAGGAATAAGATTGGTGGATAACAAATATTAAAAGTTCATATTTTTCTATACTCTACCAGGCTATGTGCGAGGTAGACGATTCAACTTAACTACGGTCGAGGGGACATGAACTGACTTCTCATTACCAATCAAACCAAGATAAATTTCAAGCTTGGACACAGAAGCCCCTTCAAGGATAACACCCAAATGAAATCAACCAGGGAAATACCGACAAACTAGCATCGCCAGGATATTCCAACGAACAATATCTCCATAGATCCAAACATTCACCGCATCGAAATACAAGGAGAGACACAATTCAGCCGCCAAGAGTTAGCAGAGAAGTTATAACTTTTGCAGGCAGAGAAAGAGCCATACTACGAATCCATCTTGGAATCTATAATAGAGTTCAAGCTGTACTAGGATGAAGTGTGCTTCCGGAGTCTAACAGTCGCTAATAATAGACCGGCCGTCATTTTAGAAGATAAAACATCCAAGGGAACTACACTAATAGAAGTAGCTTTGCCTAACAACAACAATTTAAAGGACAAGCATAATGAGAAGATCGCCAACAACAGAGACACGAAGGTACAAATACGCAGACAGTAGGGAATAAATATCGTCCGGACCATCTCCATAATTCAAATCAAATCAAATCATATAATTCCTTCGACATTAGTACAACGTATTGAAACTGTCAAAACAATGATCCCATTTCCAAAAAAAAAGCTATTTTCCCGAAAGATTAAAGGATGCTTCTGTTAGAACGATTTTTAAACAGAACGATGTTACTACAATGGATAACTAGAGAGCGATAGCATTGGTGCGTGGTGTTAAAGGTTTTTGAAAAGCCTTTTAAGGTTAGATTTCTTGAATATTTAGAAAAATACAATATACCCACTTGCAGCCAGTATGGCTTTCGTCTAAGTAAATCAACAAGAGATGCTATGTTTGCTTTTTGTCAGAAGGTATTAAATAACAATGAAGCCAAACTTAAAACTAATGGTATATTTTTCAAGTTTGAGAACCATTCATTACTGTTAGATAAACTGAGTAATTACGAAATTAGAGGACCAGCCTTAAGCTGGATCCAATCTTTTCTTGAAAACAGATTCCAATTAATAGTTTTCACTGGTGTGCCTCAGGTGTTTTGGGACCCATTTTGTTTCTTATCTATATTAATGACCTTCCATTGTTCAATAGTAAAAGCTTTATAACACTTTTTGCAGGTAACACATCTGCGATGGTTGGAGGTAATGACGAGGATATTTTGAGTGAAGCTGCAATTATCAACCTGGTCGGATAGGAATGGACTAGTAGTAAACACCTTAAAATCTAATTTTATTGTTTTTACTCCTATACGAGTTAAATGTGACTCTGATTTCATAGTCGAGTATCAAGGGAACAGAATTATGGAAAAAATCTTGGTTTTTAGGGATCACTACTGATCAACACTCGTTTTGGGACGCTCATATTGCTTTACTATGTAACAAGTTGGCTTTCCGAATACTGCCATATTACAACTTAGAGACCAGGTCGACATGGAGGTATTGAAGACATTTTATTAAGGCTGTGTTTACTCTATACTGGACTATTGAATTATATGTTGGACTACCTCTGTGCATATGCAGAGGGTTTTGATTGCACAGAAGAATCCTCTTCTGGATTATCCAATCCATACCATGTGTGGGTCTTGTAGGGGTAAATTTGCTGAGAAGGGATTTCCCACAGTTATTGGTATTTATATTCTGGAGAGTGCTTCGTACGTAAAAGCAAATTTGAATTCCTTGAATACGTGTGGTGAGTGTAGAAATAAGGATAATTTGTACATTATCTTTTCTCGAACCCATCCATTGATAACCTAATGAACACCTAAATAAAGCCAAGCAAAAGACTACTTACGGTCGCTGGAACTGTTCGGAATTTAATAGGAAATGTAACGACCCTTAACGTCCCCTAGTGTCCTACAACATGGAAAAGGCTCCACAGAGCTCATTCGTTACCGTATTTCAGCATATCTGTGATAAGTGAATGTTTCATAGAGGGAGTTTAAAAGCGATTTGGCTAAGTAGAATGAATTTTTATGGGCGAGGTTCAGTTCGTTACAAATCATCTATTCAGCTAACTAATTATATTAAAAGGAAAAAGAAAAAATAAAATAAATTATATTAAATAGGGATAACTAAAACAAAACACATACAGTGAGGACAAACAACTGGTTGTTTTTAACTTAAGCACCTCGTTAGTTTTTGTTAGTAATGAATCTTCCTATCAATAATTGTTTTATTTATTAAATAACAGCTTACCTTAAAATATCCCATGGAATAGCATGTACTAACTCTTGATACAATGATACGGTCTTTGTTCTATCCTTTTTCAATGCAGTTTTATCATAAATATCTTCATAAAATTCACTTTTTTCAAGGTTTTCATTGTATCTTTCATATAAAGTATCAAGTAAACTTTTATTATTTGATCTTCTTTCTACTTTTATTGACTTGCTTATAAAATCTTCTAAGGAAGTTGTATTCTCAACCCATTGTATTATACCCAAACTTGTTGTTAGGGGTATAACCTAAAATAGACAAACATTACCCTGAAATCTTAAATGAAATTATGATATGAAAGCATTGAATTCTCCGGGATTTGTATTATAGTGTTCGCGGCCTGAAGTTCTGGAAGTTCAAAAAGTGTGATATCAATTGATTTTATATATATATATATATATATATATATATATATATATATATATATATATATATATATATATATATATATATATATATGTATATATATATATATATACGTGTACAACGTTTAATGACAGACTCTCGACTTCAAAATAGGTCAATTTAAACCAACTTAGTTATATCCGATACTGTTTCGTTTAGGCGGTAGAAAACGTCAAGGTTTTAAGGAAATATTGATTTTCCCCAATTTTTTTGAAAATGTGGTAACTGAATTTAATGATTTTTGTTGTGTGGTTTAACACTATAATATTTATTTATTTATTTATTCACACGCCCTACCGGACCGGAGCAGTTCCTATTATAAGGCACAAAAAAGAACAGAGTTGCATAAATCCTAAAATTAGATACATAATACAGACAGTACAATAAGTATAACATAGCCTACAAGTCAATCACGACATTGACAAGAGAATAATGCCAGTAAAATACATCAAATGTGTCTTTCAGCCAATCACAAAGGGAATACATCGAGTATAATGGGGAGAATTGTAATACATTAGTTCTTGGTTTCAGCAAATAGAAAAATACTGGAAATCTAATTATCCCTGGAACATGAAAATAAACTCTGACGAGCAAATCAGTTGCCAAAATGTTATTATTAACCAGTTTATACAAAAAAGTACACGAGCCCCGTTACTGCGCTTCTCCAGAGTAGTGAAATTAAATCCTGTCAATAGACTATCGCGAGGTGTAGTAGGGCGTGGATAAAACCCATTCGATTTAAAGCTTAAAAATCTTAAGAAACGATAAAGAATTTTTTCTAATTTCTCAGAGTGTACATGGTAATACGGATGCCAGATAACAGACATATTCCAATTTGTTTCTTACAAGAGAATAATATAACTTGTTTATGACCTGGAGCGACTGAAATTTATGATTAGATCTGACTAGAAAGCCCAGCGTTCGGTAAGATCTCGATACTATATCATTAATATGATTGACAAATGTGAGTCTACAGTCAAACGTAACTCCTAGGTCCTTAATGTAGTTACCTCGCCTTAAAAAAGCACCGTTGATCCCATAATCATGAAGAGACATTTATTTCTTGAGAATGACATAACATTGCACTTGTCTACGTTCAGAGGCAGTTTGTTTTTTAGACACCAAGCATTTAATTTCATGAGATCTAGTTCAAGGCTCAAGCAATCGCCAAGATTCCGTATGTCCTAGAATATCTTTAAATCGTCTACATAAAGTAGGCAGCTGTTACTCAACCCACATGTGATATCGTTAATAAAAATGTTAAAAAGTAAAGGCCCCAAAACAGATCCTTGAGAAACACCCGACATTACTACACCACGAGAACGGTTTAATAGATAGCTTTCAAAAAAACTAATAAGATTGTCATTAAACCCAAAGTCCGCTAATTTCCAAATTGTAAAACACCGTGATCAAGTTGATCAAACGCTTTGGAAAAATCAGTGTAACTGACATCGACCTGAGTGCCAGAATCAATACGCTCTGAGACATACTGCGCAATAGTACAAAAATTTATCACGGTTGACTTTCCAGAAGCAAAACCATGTTCCTAATCGACCATAAGAGGATATTTGTTCCTGAAGAACCAGCTCAATCACCTTTGCAAAATTGCACATTATCACTATGGGGCGATAATTTTCGACCCTGGTTATATCATTCTTTTTCAAAACCGACAGATTTTTGATTCCTTCCATAGATCAGGAAATAATAATCCCATACGACAAACGAAGACAAGGAATCAGGACCCGCCGTGAATTTGGCTTTCAAGTTTTTACACGCTTTGTCAACGTCTTTAAGCATTATTTTAGATAATGGGATAGGGTAAGAATTACAACCATGACTAGAAGTAGGTCCATAAGGAGTAGAAATAATAGAGGACTCTGAATAATTTCGCAAATGAATTTACGATGTCAGTGGAATTAATTACTTCCTGATCTTGATAAGACATAGCAGATGGCAGAGTACTATTAGACTCCCTAAGATTGATGTAGGACCAGAATAACTGAGGGTTCTTTTTAAATTTCGCTTCAACATTTGCAAGATAAGTACTATAGGACGTATGGAGAAGATTTTTTACAACTGTCCTAGCATTCCTGAAGGATAAATAGTCACAAGTAAACATCGGTTCTAATTTTTATGTTATCAACGTTATAACAGCCTAGATATTTATATTGAATAAATGCATGTATTTGGAAGCTCTTTTACCTCTTGAATACAATTATTAAAAAGGTTGCCAGCGTTTAAAATGTTCATCAATAATTCTTCGCGGGTGTTCACTGGAGTATTGTATACTTTTGTTTTAAGAACGCCCCCACAAAAAGAAGTCACACATATTTAACTCTGGAAAACGTGATGGCCTTACTGGTGCCTCATTGCCTCTTCCAATTCATAAGTTGGGATATTGGTCGTGTAAATATTACCGAATAGCAACGGAAAAATGGGGTGGGGTATCATCATGCATATACGGTAGTTCTCGTTGAAGTAAAATAGGCAAATTTTCCAGAAGAACTGGTAATGTATTTAAAAAAAAATTAGATAAATACTTCCATTTGTCCTGGCTCAGGGATAGATCTATCGGTAAAAGTTCCTGAACCTTTTGGACGTATTATGGATGTAACAACTGTTCTTTTAAAATATTATTTGCATCCAAATCACGTTCTAATATTTGATTCTTCAACTCTCTCCAAACTTTCCTCTTCTTTTTCGACTGTTCGAGCTGTGCGAATATGACCCCCACCTTCAAATTTTTTCCAAAGCTGCCTATTTCTCGAAGATGACGCTCAATATTGGCAAATGTTTGATGGTTTGATATTCAGCGGTTATATAAACCCTAACACTTCAACGCCCATTTCCGTGACAAAACACATACACCAGGAGCATGTCAACCTTCTCGGAGTGCGTGTGGTTTAGAATGTTGATCTTACTTTAGTCGACTTTTTAGAGAGTGATGGCAATTTGTCAATAATCAAATTATTAAAAGCCATGACAACAAAATCACATTAATTGGTGTAGGCATGTAATTGAAATTTTTTTTTCTGGCGAAACCGCTCATCCAGATTGTCATAACGTTGACGACATAAAAAATCAAAAGCATGTTTACAAATGACGTCACTTTTATAACACTTGCCACTATACTACTAGAAAACGTCATATTATAGTGTTAGACACGGAGACCATGTGGCGACTGGACCTATAGTTTAACGTGGGTTCCGAACCACGGTCATGCGGTTTTTCCAAGCCGTCATCCATCCAAGTACTAACTGAGTCCGGCGCCGTTTCACTTCAGTGATCAAACGTAAAAAAGCTATGCCTACATTAATTTGATTTCGAAAATTGAAAGTTCTAATTATAAATCGAAATGCAAATTTACATTTGCTCATTAGCAAAGTACTGAGGGAACTAGTCAATAAAACAAACAATTTACGTAAAAATTATATTGATCATGTAATTTCGGAAGTTCCAAATCTCCCTAGATCAATAAATTATTGTCGTGCGAAATATCTGTTGGACTTCCATTGTCATTATTTTTTTGTTGAATATCACGACGTTTCGGCTAGTAGTTATCTCAGTCAGCCTGCTACGGCAAAATCCCATTTTTATGCTGCATTTAGTTTTAGTTTACAATTATTAAGAAGTGGTTTCCACACTTCTCTTCTATCTAAAGATGGTTTACTAAAACAACTCGGGTTCTGATGTATAACCGCGGCTTCTTTGAATTTCCGTTTTCTCCAATGTTGTTCATGGTGTAGTATTTTAGCTTCGGACCATTTTATGGGGTGTCCATGAGTCCAGGCATGGTTGGCGGCACCAGATTTTTCTGTTTCTCCTCGAGACGTGCGTTTTTGGTGTTCCTTGATCCTTACGTCAAGAGATATTTTTATTTCGCCAATGTAGGAATTGCCACATTCACATGGTATCTGATATACACAGTTCTTCATATCCCTTTGAGCTGTTGGTTTGATCCTAGTGAGCCGACTTCTCAGAGAGTTATTATATATAAATAACGTTGATTTTATATCATTTGCTTATCCTTCTAACTTTTTCTGAAATGCCTTTAACATAGGGGATGTTCAAAACTGGTTTTCGTTCTTCATTCGTTGTCGATATTGTCCTATTTCTGCGTTGTTCTAGAAATGTATCCACTAGATGTACTGGGTATCCGTTGGCTGTCAGATCATTTTTAATGTAATCTATCTCTTTTATCAAGTTCTCGTTGGAGTTGCAGAGAGTTAAGGCTCTATCTACGAGATTTCTTATAATTCCTTGTTTGCTGTTGTTGGAGTGATTAGATGAATAATTAAGGTATTGTCCTGTGTGCGTGGCTTTTCAGTAAACCGAAGTTTGAATTTGTCTGCCATTTCTTTCAACCAAGACATCTAAGAATGGTAATTTATTTTCTACTTCTTTCTCTATGGTGAGTTTAATAATTGGGCTGATATTGTTGAAATGAAAAAGGAAGTTTCGAAGTTCTTCGTCGTTTCCACTCCAAATAATAAAAGTATCGTCTACGTATCTGAGCCATAACTTTGGTTTGTTAGTTGTGGATTCAATTGCAAACGTCTCGAAGCATTCCATGAAAATATTTGCGATCACCGGTGATAGTGAAGATCCCATCGATAGTCCATCATCCTGGATGTAGAATTTTTCCATTTCTTGAAAATAGGAATTAGTCAAACAACTTTCCAACAAGTCCATAATGGCGTGCGGTGGTAAAGATGTTCTTTCTGCTAAGGTTTGGTCTTCTTCAAGTTTCTTTCTTATGATTTTTAGTGACTCCTTAACTGGAACGTTGGTGTATAGGCTTTCCACCTCAAAGCTAATAAAATGGTCTTCCGGTTGTACTTCTATTTCACGTATAATTTCTACGAAATGTTGCGAGTTCTTAACCCAGGACGATGTATTTCCTTGTAATGATCTCAGAATTGGAAGGAGAAATTTGGCAAGTTCAGAAGTCGGAGAGTTCCGGGAAAAAAAAAATAAAGACAATGGAAGTCTAACAGATATCTACTATTTCGCAAGTAGCATCGTTGTCTAAGACCTTCAAACAAATTATTGTCGTGTGCCGTATTGGCCCAAAGTAGCTAAAATTATTATTTTATTGTAAGGTTAATATTTTTCTGTGTAAATAAATAAAAAAGATTCGGTATGAGCAAACGCGGCATATTTTCGTGTAAAATTGTAAACACACTACCTTTTGACACCTTTAACGTGTCAGCTATTTTCCGCAACTTCAGTTTACGATCAGCCAAAGTTACTTTATTTACTTTTTTTGTTGTTTTCCGGAACAACTTCCCATTTGGATTCAGCATACCAATCGATAATAGTTGATTTCCTTTGCGCAGTCTCCATAACGCTTATCAAGCCACTGTTTGACTTCAATAGTACTTTTTCTTTTCAAAACAACGTTTGATTAACACATGAAATTCTTTTTTATCCATTGTTTTGAAAATAGCAAAAGTTGTTTCACTAAAACCACTCTAACCTGTAAACCAATGGTCGGAATGTCATGAAATTTTGAAACGTATCGTTTGAAGGTTAGTATTATCCAGAAATCATATGAGTATCTCAACAGACCGGGAACATTGAGAGTGATGTGTTATTATTATTATAAAAAAAATCTTACTTCATACGTTAAAATACGATGGTTCTTATTGTCGTTGGCGAAAATATTATTCATTAAAATGAACAACTGCTGAATTCTTTGATCCTGACGAATGTCCTCACCAAATTTGATCAAAAACGGATATTCTTTGCTGTCCATACCCAACATTGTCACTTTTATCGGTTTTCGTAGAGATGACATTATGCTAACCTGTAAAATATAGATTCTCTTAAAATGTTTTATCTTTTCCTTTACGTCATCATTATACCAACGATTATATGTATTTATAATACAATCGAATATAAGAATACACAAAATTATTTATGAAAGGCAAGGAATTTGAATTTCATTCTGTTGTTTAAAACTGCCCCTTATTGGAGTAAGTGAAAATAGTTTTTCAAAAAAAGAGCAGTAAAATGAGTGAATTTTATTACTTACAGTATCACAAAATCCCGATATCTTAACATGATGTTGAACCAATGGCAACTTTTCTCCAGAATATTGTCCGGGAATTTCAAGCTCTAAGTTCATCCTACCAGCAGAAAAATTCGCTAACCAAGGACAATAGTCCTGTAATTTTATTGAAAAATTTCTATTCCGGTCCCTAAGGAGAACATTATAAACATTCTTCCCTTTTGCTATAATGGTCCTTATTAGTTCTTTATTTTTTATTAAGGACAATTTCGAGTTGATTTTAGAAATGTCATTTTTAAAATTCTTAAGGATTCTGTACATATTTCCTAAAAAATAATATTCAAATATAGAGGGGAAGGTAAGCAGGTAAGGAGAGCCAGTATGGTAATCTTGGTAACAGTAAAAGATAAAGATTTGGTTAAGTGAGGTAAAAGTTGTGCAATTTAAGAACCAACGATATAACGGTCAAAAATTTTTGATATGATTTTTATGTTCTAGTTAATATTAAACTTAGAACAAAACATAAAACTTTTTTACAGAAATTGGTAACTAGCTTAACGATGACGTAACAATTTTTTTTAGCTGAAGTTTCGTCTTCGAAAAGCCCTTATTATTCTAAATCCAACAATGTATCCCTTATGGTTTAATTACATTATTTTTTTTAATTAATAACAAATTTTTAAAGTACAGACCTGTCTCCTAGGGCATACTGTACATTGTTTTAGATTTTTTTAACTTAAAAAAAAAAGTAACAAGTCATACTAGATTTTTCTTATTTCCAATTATAATATTTGTCTTTAAATAAAAATATTATAAATTATCAACTATTAAAAAATAAAATTGCTCATCAAATTAAAGTTTTATGATCATTACGGAGTGCATTTCAATATTTTATTAATATGAGAGCGTTTAACTTACTATACGAACCTATTTTCACAAAACTTATAAAAATTACAGGTTTGTACTTTAAAAATTTCTAAATATTAGTCAAAATGTAGAATAAAAAAAGCTTTCAAAATTTGACATTAAAAAATCAGGACCGTGAATGAATGAATGAAACAATAAAAGTGGTAATCTTCGATGCCTAGAGAGCCTTAAAATCCCACCATGGCTGGAAGTCCTTCGAGACTGATCGCCTTTGCAAATGCAAGTAAGCTCGTTCACTGGACTTGGCTGGCGATTTCAGGGGATAAGACTATATCTCCGAAAAGTCGCTACTTCAGTCCATTGAATACTAGGCAATCTTTGAAGACATGGTCAAGAGTTTCATCCTTCTCCAGACACCATCAGCACATCCGGTAATCTATAGTGCCAATCGGATGATGACGGTCCCGCAAGTGACATTGTCCAATTAATAGTCCTACCACGATTCACAATTCTTTCCACATTCTTTGTTAAGACTCGCGTTGCATCCAGTTATGTTTCTTGACACACCTTTGCTTCGCTAGTAGTTTACGTCAAAACTTCACAGTTAAGTGAGAAGACATTCAATAATGGAGTACAAGCCAAAATAAATAATAAGGCAAAATCAGCAAAATCTAGTTGAAAGTTAGTAGCTGCACTAGCGAGCATAAGCTTAGCTAACCCTTATGCCGAAGAGTAGGAGTGAGTTATTCAGAGCCCCACTGCATCTGTAGCTAGGCTGAATGCAGAAACCTTCCACGATGTCGTTAGGAACTAGCCTTCAATTTCACTCCTATATGAATTTAAATAAATGAAATTTGAATTCAAATTGGAATATAGATACGAAAGTGAGCTTGTGGGTCAAATAAAACTCGCTAATAAATAATAAAAAAATCTTTAATTGAATAATCTAATGTCCAGCTGTGTTGTTCTAGCATAAAGCTAGATACAGTATAAATAACATTTAATATGTTACAAACTACTGGCGCCAAAACATAATGCAAACCATGGGATAAAACACCGGAAAGTTACGTAACGCTTTAAAAAAAAATTAACATTAATTTAAAAAATTATTTAGATCGTTATCATTTAAAATAGAAAGTAAAAATAATACTAAGTTTGCACATAAATTTAAACTGAAGAAGAAAACTCCTGAGTCCTTAGATGGGATTGAAGAACTCCGTCATCGAAACGTGCAGAACCGCTACAATCCTCATGTATTCACGTAAAAATAACTCAATAAACAACAAACAGGTAAAAGATAAGGTAAGTAAATAACTAAACTCAATTACCGGAACAATTTTTACTATTTTTGACCCCAAAATTCCAAAAGAGGATTCAAACAAATTGAGATGAAGAAATTTACAGCGAGGGACCAAGATACGTTTGTTCTTCTCGTATTTTTTTTTTCAAAATTTAGCATACTATCTTCTGTTAGACACAAATCAATTTTTGTTTTTGCTTAAGGCTATTTAAATGTATCTGCAGAGCATAAATTTATTAGGTTTTCACGATAATATTCGTTTGGCTTGGCACGTAGACATAAAGATGGCATGTAGTTTGTAAAAGGTCATGCTCGAATCCATGAAAACTATCTTAAAGACCTATTGTTGGTCTAAATTATCTATTGGCCTTATCTAAACTACCTGTTGCTAAAGCGTTTTGGCAACCTAATACTGTGTTAAGAATTGTACTGCCTAGTTTTATGTTTTTTATCACTATCACTAGGGTAAAACGGATCTAAAAGGTACTGCCATTGTGTAATTTACAAATTTCTGAGCTGGTAGAATACTTTTTAGAGGAAACTTGGCTGACGAATACTCTATGAAGCACATTAGGACCAAAACTATCTAAAAAAAAGGTACTCGAGTTTCAACCTACTTCATCAGCAGGACCACAGGTGAGTTTAAACTGTTAATTATTTGAAGCTTATTATTGAATTGTGACTCCACCCTCGACCATTCTTTGTATCTTGTGTTATCGAGTAGAAGACAACTTATCTTAAACTACCTTTAGAAAAATATTGTCTTGAAGTAGTAGGCTTTATATTAATTACTTAAGCATATGTTTAATTCATTTTTATCTTTAAGTATATATTTAATTTAACTAGCTTAGGGAGAGGCCCAGTTTTATCTGTTAAAACATACCATTGTTCTTTGCATTCAGCTAACGTCTGACCAACTTTCTTATCTTGTTTTATTGCTATTGTAGCTTTCAATATCTGAATAGCTTCGTTAATTTTAAAAGACTGAATAAACACAGACTCTTAATTTTAAGAATTCTTGTTTACTGACAATGTTTAAACGAATTTTAACTTCGAATTTTTATACAGGTTGTGTAATAAGTTTTTCACAAAGTGTGTATTATTAACCATCTGGTATTTTATCACTTGTTTACAATCATTATATAGCTGCAAATAAATTGTTTTATGTTCTTTTTGACTTCTATTTTCCACACACACTGTTTTTTCCTAACCCCACATTTACAAAATTTAGAATGGAACTCCCTGAACTTTACTATCAATAATTTGTAGGGGACACATATTTAAAAATAATATCTTTCACATAATTCTAGACTTTATTGAATTACAGATAAAGTTTGAAATTAATAACAACAAATTTGTTATTAAAAATAAAAAACTTGAAGGGAATGCAACAAGGTGGCGCATTGAAAAGAAGTTTATAACGTCAGTAAAAAAGCATTGACGGGGTCAAATTCGACAGTGACAGAAAATCTAACCAAAAAAAAAAATAATACCATAAATAAAGCAAAATCTACAGAACTGTTCAAAGAAAGGATGAAAGGCAAAATTACATTGAAATAGTAGGCAAGAAAAGCGAGATTTATCTGGAAAAACATAACACTATGTTCAATAACAATAGAAATAAATACAACTACCCACATTCTAGTGAATGTCAAGCAAAACAAGATAAATAGGGGTCAAACCGTGATAACCAAAGGTAATACAAAGCTGTACGTTGTACTGTAAGAATGTAGTCAAAACTCAGGAAGATAAAATAGGCGAGCAGGGAAATAAATTAACGGGGCAGTGGAATTACGGGGATTTGTAGTAAAACCAAAAATTCAACTAACACACAAATTGTATGTTTTTATCCAAAGAATCTATCAGAGGTTGTCCTAATTTGGGGCAGTCCTCATCGCACACACTATTTCTACACAACACAAACCATTCTTTGAACTTTGTCAAGTGAAGATAGTGTTTGCGCTTGGTTGTACTACGCCACCATACAAGAGCGGCATATTTGATGATAGGCCAAATCACCATAGTATATATATATATATATATATATATATATATATATATATATATATATATATATATATATATATATATATATATATATGTATATTTGATGTAGCTCTTTCGTTGTCAACCCCTATGTGCACCCAAAGGCTCCTTTACAAGCCCAGAAAACACATAGGGCTTTCTTGGAGCAAGCCTTAATTTGATCATTCCAGCTCATTTATAAGTTCATAATTACTCTTACTGTTCTCTTGTATTAAAAGATCATTTTCTTCAGGACCATATTTAAAAAAAAAATGAATTTAATGATGTTTGCACGAGGACAAAAATTTTATTAGTTTCGTTATAACTTTAATATTAACGCCAGAAAAAAAATTATTCAAAATCTGAAAGTTCTATTTTTTTTTTAAAATAACTCAAATACTAAAAGTCATATCAAAAATTTTTGAACATTATATCGCTAGTTCTTAAATTAGGCCACTTTTTTCCCACATAATCTAATCCGTATCTCTTAGTGTTACGAAAATTCCTATACTGGCCTTCCATATCTTGGATACCCCCCGTATATAGATAGTGATCAGTAGCACTGTTACCTCGCATAAGAAAAATTAGTTTTATTAAGATATATCCACATATAGCAGATAGTCTCTGTTAATCCTAAAACTAAAGCATACATAAAATGAAATTTGAAAAATTCTACCACATACAGGATAAGCACAACAATTTGATGCTTAGGTGAAGTATTTAAATGTTAGCAAGAAATCAACAGAGGTAATTTTTTTTATTTTTATTCTAGGTAACTGAACAACATAAAAGTTAATTGTAAATAACTTTTCCTAGTAACATTTTTCTATACTTTTTAAAATAAGGAAAATTTATTCTTAAGCAAAATTCAGATATTTTCTTCCCTACCCTATATAAGGTAGGATTTTTTAAATTTATATATAAATATATAATACAATAATTTTTAAAAACTGAATTAAAAGTTTTCACAAATGGCGCAACGTTTTTTCCAACCACTGTATATAAAGTATTATATAGTAACTTTATCGCTACACAAGTATTTACCTTGCATATTATTTGCACTTTTGGAATCCGGAGTCTCTCCAAAAAATTCTTCCATCAAATTGTCTTTAATTTCAATCAGCTTGTCATTCGGTGCTCCGTGCATTTTCTTTAGATGATAATCCAACGTAAGAAGTGGAATACTTACTTTTGCTAGAGCTAAAAATTAAAAAAAAACATACAGGATGTACATATTTCAATCCAGAAGTTAGAAAACCTCAAACTAAATTCCTTAAGGATTCCAGAAATTAAGAATTTGTACATGAAGAATCCGGGAATGGCTAGTAATTCGAAGATTGTTAAATTAAAGCAAAATCGTACTTAGCCCGATTATCTCGAAAAATCTATTTCTGTAGGAATCTCAGTAGCGTAATACATTAATTCTATAATTTGTAAGAAATAGTTTAAATAGTATTAATAATATTTCAACTTATTGGAGACATAAAAAATCCTTAAAGATGGTTACCCCCTAAATGAGTAAAAAATATCTAATAATTCCAAAATGTAGTCATTGAATCTATTACAAATAAATATCTTAAATTACTTAAAAACTTCAACACTTCGTGTGCAGGTTCAACTTTATATGAACAATCTGTTTTAAAACCACTCGTAAAGTTATTGTTTAAAGTTTACTTAATTAACACCCTGTATATGTATATATTTAAAAATATACCTGCCAAAAATCGATCAACCACTGGATCACATAACAGCAATTTATCAAGCTCGTTTATCAAGTCCTCGTCAGAATTGTTATAATTTTCCTTGCTCAATCTATACGAGTACATTATAGCTTGTGGATAGGTTTTGGCTATTTTTAGAATTATTTGGGATATTGCTGTGACTTTTGGAGTATCGACATTAGCTAAAAATACATTTACCATTTAGAAATAAAGAAAACCATTTGAATTTGAATATAAGACTGTTCCAAATACGTTCCTGATAGCAAGTTGGTAATGCAAAAAAGTAATTAACAGATGAGTTGCCAGTTCAAATCTTGTAACTGAAGTCACAGATCACGGAGAATACACACTCGTGGAGAAGATATAGAATAGAGTTGGTTCAGTAAGAGAATATCAATATGTCATTAATTTACGTATATATCAAAAACAGTTTTATGATACGTTCATCTTAATTTGTATATCGATAATAAAAGCACAGAAAACAAAACATAATTATTCTAATCCAAGTCATACGTCGCTAAAAATCTGACGTTATGGGTAAAGCAAGATAAAAAGAAAAAACCAAGACAAACGAGTTACTTTCTTTTGACTTCAGTCAAAACATTATTTTATTGACAGACATCTTTCAAAGTTTTATTGATGTATATTGTGTTTCTGAGAAATTTTGGCCATTTAAGTGTATTTAAAACACAAAATTGTTTTACATATAAGGTAATAATTATTGTTTCATAATTTATTACCGGTAAGTCCGTATTATTAACCGACTTCTAAAAGAAGGAGGTTCTCAATTCGTTGAGTATGTATGTTTTTTTTTATGTATGTACACCGATTACTCCGCAACGGAGGCACGATTTGAATGAAATTTTTTACCTTATGTTCAGGAAGTTGCTGCGGTAGTCTCATATTTTTTTAGACGATATTGGTGCAGTAAAATCCAAGATGACGCTGACAATATATATGGAGGCCAAAAAAATTAATTTTGTTTGATTTTCTCTAAAATTGGTGTGGGGTCGCACATGAGTTCAAAATGTTTTTAAAAAATTCAATATGGCGCATCCAAGGCGGATTAAAAATTCAACATTTCCCGATTTTGTCTAAAATCAGTATTGGGGTATTTTTGTTAGTGTTAATTATGAATTTAAAATATTTTTTGAAAAACAATCTGGCAGATTCAATACGGAGTCCTAAAAATTTTATATTTTTCGATTTTCTCCCAAACTGATATAGGAGGTTCTTGAAGCTGTAAATTATGAATTTAAAAGTATTTTTTCAGGATTCAACATCGCAAATCCAAGATAGCGGCCTAAAAATTTTACATTTTTCGATTTTATTTAAAGGTGGAACTGAATCGTTTTTGAGGATGGAAATAGCGAATATTAGTCTAGAAATTTTAAATTTCCGTATTTTATTCAAAATTGGTACTAGGGGGCTTTGAAGGGTTTAGATTTAGATTAGATTAAGACGTAAAACAATTTTTTTTTGAAATTCAATATAGCGGATGCAATATGGTGGGTTGAAAATTTTATAATTCGCATTTTTTCAGATTTGGGATTAGAGGGTTTTCGGGGTCGTGTATTACGAATATAGAGTTAATTTTTACAACTATTAGGTTAATAAGATACATTATGATAGACGGAAAGTTTTACATATTCCGATTTTCTCCAAAATTGATATTGTGGGGTTCTTGAGGCGTATACAAACTCAATATGCAGTATAAAATATATCGAGATAAGAAATTTACACCTCAGGTTCTTTAAAAATCGATATTGGAAGGTTCAGGGGCCTATATTGTCAATCTAAAATTAATTTGAAATTTAAGATAGTGGATTTACGATGACTAAATATTTGTTTGATACAATTTTACTGGTATTTGGAAAACTCTAAGAACCAAAGAATTTTTAGTCGTTCATTTTGAGGGTGATTTACAACTATGGATAAAATGGGTGCTTTTTTGCCACCTTGGAGTCATTGCGAGGTACACTAATCTCGATTAGTACTTAGTTCAAATAATTTATGGACATCATAATGAATTCTAAAACTAAAAATAGAAAAATAAAATTTTTATAAAAAAATTGAACCGACTTCTGAAAATGTGCGAAAAAGTGAAAAATAACTATAAATTTTTATGTGAAATTGAACTTTTTGAAGTCGGCGCCAAATTATTTGTAAATAAAATAAATTACTACTAATATATACAAATTATGGTAAGAAAGCAATCACAAATAAAGTATTTTTAATTTGTTTATGCAAATCACATTTTGGCAGGTGTTAGTTTGACGCCGACTTCAAAAAGTTCAATTTCATATAAAAATTTCTAGTTTTTTTCACTTTTTCGCGCACTTTCAGAAGTAGGTTCAATTTTTTTATAAAAATTTTATTTTTATTAATAACCTATATCTAGGCGCATAAAAATTTCTTACCTTCAAATCTATGCTCGACACTTCGTAAGTAATTTTAAAAAAATTTCGCACTATTTTATTCAATTGTATTAATCAGTCATTAAAAATTAGAATAAAATAATAAAAATCCATTTGTTCTTTTAGATAATGCACGGTGAAATAATTTTATTTCTGGAAATAAATATTTTCAACTAGTATCGCCAATTATACCCCTGATGGTAAGAACATTTTAATTAACGAACTGATTTCCACCACAACTAAAAGTTTGGATGTTTCGTCCTCGGTGCCAGCGATGGTCTCATCAGTGAGTCCGCTGACACCCTTTCCCGGACATCCTTTGTCATGCTTTCTATACATTATAACTGGTATTTGTAGTTATTTTTAATCGGAACATGCATGTAAGATGTTATCGACATGTCCGTTTTCTACAACACTAGATATCATTATATCTAGAGAGTAACCACTGCTCTTAAAATTTCAAGGATAACCCTATATGCTATTAAAAAAGGGAAATAAAACGATAATCCAATTATGTCTTCTCCTATAGATATCATCGAAAAGAAAAAAAAAACAGATCTTCCCGAAGGAATTAGAGTGAAAATTCGAAATACACACTCTAAAATTTATACCAAGAAGGTAAGAGTATAATCTCTATTATAATATAAGCTAACCTTGAAAGTAGTATCTATGTTTTATAATCTCAATCTCTTTTTTATTTTTAGAAAAGCATGTTACTCTAAAAAGCTGAAAACACTCATCTCACCAACAAAAATATTGTCTGGAAAAGTTATTTTATTCTCCTTACGACCGTTAAGAATAGGGGGACAGACAGTATATTTTCTGCGAATTCCACTCTGATTCTCTATCCAAACTAGTTTCGACCACCTAATGGTCTCGTCAGTGGAACTGTATCGAACGGAAAGCAAAATGCACACAAAAAAAAACTGTTTACTTAAAATCCCCATATCGTAAAATATCGGCAGGATATTACCCGCAGAACTTGATACCGGACTGTTAACTTAAACAGTACAAACGAACATCTGAATATACCCCGGAGCGATACGAAATTATTAAAAATAAACAATTTCACTGTCTATGTATTTGGAGAAGTTATTTTATTCTCCTTACGACCGTTAAGAATAGGGGGACAGATGGTATATTTTCTGCGAATTCCACTCTGATTCTCTCTCCATACTAGTTTCGACCACCTAATGGTCTCGTCAGTGGAGCTGTATCGAACGGAAAGCAAAATGCACACAAAAAAACTGTTTACTTAAAATCCCCATATCGTAAAATATCGGCAGGATATTACCCGCAGAACTTGATACCGGACTGTTATCTTAAACAGTACAAACGAACATCTGAATGTACCGTGGAGCAGTAAATATATCCGCCTACTAGATGAGTAAATACCAGCACATAACAAAAAATATTAACAAAATGTCTTCTATGAGTGTATCTATCTGAAGGTTAAAAATACTAGTATATATTATGAAGAAATTAAATAAGTAATATTAAATTTTATAAGAAAAAAAAAGGTGATTTTTTAAAAAAGTTTCAAATAGGAAAAATTACGAAAAATAAGTACTTTTAGAAAAGTAAGAATTATAAAAAATATTTATTCATAAAATTCTACAAGACGCTTTAGCAGCGATTGAAACTTACTTTCCCTCATGTTTAGGAAAAATCTTAATAAAACCGTTTTCTACTAACCTAACAGCTGAGGAATCCACCCCAAAAACATCCATGTTGGAATATTTTCAGTTTCCTTAATAAAAACATATTTCAAATCATCGGCTAAAGAATCCTCCAATAATATACACGGGAACAACTGTCTGGCTTCCTTAGATCCCAACTGCATCGCTCTGAGAACGTACAGAACAAAATCTTCTTCTTGATCCTCTTTGCCTTGTACGAAGTATGCTAATTTGACTAGTGCTTTTGCCTTTTCTCTGGTCAAGTTTTCGTTTCTAACGAGAAAAATTTTATTAAATTATTTTATAATGATAACATATATATATATATATATATATATATATATATATATATATATATATATATATATATATATGAAGTAAAATGCAAACAATAAATGCAAACTTCGTCCCAACCATATCCTTTCCGTGTTAGAGGTTGCACAGTTTGAACAAATTGCTAAGGAACACAATTTATTCTATTCCACCTCCATCGAGATGATGACCTACCTGTACCACCATACCGAGAAGAAAGTCAAAACTCCCAGTCACAGTGATACGGCAGAGGTACATGTTTCGTCTCTACTAAACTCATCAGGGTACCGACATGCACCTGGCTGTGCAAAGGACAGATCGGAAGGAAGCATGTAAATACTGAACGCGGCTTCGCCGACCTCCCGCCGGATGGCGTATATATGTTTATGCGGCTTTCACGCATTCCTCCGTGTGAGACATAGATAAAATATTTATTAGATCCGCAAAGTTTAATCCCAAAAACGGCAAATTTACGACAATAAAATGTAAACATCATAGATCAGATGTTGGCATGCGCACTACAAAATGATCAGGTGACCATCGACAGGACCGAACTTCGAAAATCTATTTGTTAGTTCAATTAGTCATAAATGGTGTCTAAATCAAGCAAGTTATCAAAATTACAACCATGGTTGCAATCTTTAGTAAAGAAGTCGGTGTCATGTAACTTTTTTGTTTTGGGAGTCACATCATATGGGCACAAATAATATCTGAAGCAGAAGGGAATAATCCGGTCTGTGTCTACCGATGGGAGTTAGTTGAGTCATTTCTTATACTGTGAAAGTAAAATTGTGAAAAAAATGTATCTTACTATTTCTCTAATCTCTTGTTTCCGTCTGTGTGCGTTAACTTTCTTGGGTTATAATTCGGATTAAGATAAATCTAGAGGTGGGTGTCATTTTGTTTTTTTTTTATTTTTTTGATAATTCTCTTGATTTTTTTGATAAAAAACAGTGCACACTAATAGAAGCATCTGTATTAATAAAATTTCATAAATTTTTATTGGAAAATTTAAAAAATTATCAAAAATAAATTAAAACAAACAAAACCAAAATGGCATCCACCTCTAAATTTACTCTAATCCTAGTTATTACCTATTTTCCTAAACAAAACATAAAATACATACCGAAAATATGAAATTCCTGGTATTTTACCCTTGTTTGGCAAAAGGTAGCCATACACGTTGTGGAATCCATTATATTAAATAAGAACCCAAAAACAAATAAAATAAATCACTTAAAACGCTATAAATCCGTTTAAATCGCACGCAACTCACAAAGCAAAAATAAACACAAAATTGGCGTTGAGCTGATACTGTGCTCTTTACGGATGGCGCTTCGAAACAACCGATCGATAATAGGAAGTCGCTTATGCGCATGCCCTTATCTGATCAACGTCCAAAAATATGACTGGCGCCCAATGTGCAGAAACGCACTTTTTCGCCCATGGTTTGTCATTTTTTGGCTTTAACAGCCGTCAAGAGTAGGGGTCCATTGTAGTGGTCAGTGGTGTGAGATGCAGTAGCATAAACGGGTGCATATCTAGCAAAGAATTTTAAATTTACATTTTTAATATTGTACAGTGTGTTCGTTTTATAAAATATGTATGTCTAATATAAGTGCATTTAATTGTTTGAGTGATCGCTGATTGTTCTGTTTTTCTTTGTAGATTTTATCCATGAACTGATAATATATTTTTGAAAAAGCCCAAAAGAATGGGAGAAACGTTAAAATTTTAATTAGATTGTTTTAAAAATAAAAACAAAAAACCTCATACCCAAGAAAATTCAATATATATATATATATATATATATATATATATATATATATATATTATATACATATAGGGTGTTGCATTGAGGGTGGTCAAGTACCATTATCTCAAGAAGTGATAGTCCAGGAACTTTAGGAAAAAAGTAGCGTTAAGGAAATTGGTCAAGAGATTTCTCTCTGCTGGAAATAATTTTAAAATCCCTTTGTCGCTAGGGGGTGTAATTGCTATAGTCACGTACAAAAAGACATTTTTCAAGGAAACTATCCCTATATAAGCTATCAAAAAATATTAAACTGATAATTTTACTACAATTCTACATCTTTTTGGTTTAACAATTTTAAAATCTAAAATTAGGGCATGAGAAGAAGTCTACTGATAAAAGTTACCATAAGTTTGGTTTGGTTAAACTGAATTTGATAAACTCGGTCTCGTTTAAGAAAGGAAGGTTTGACAATTAAAACAAAATAATAGCTATATTAGAATGAATTTCGCGGCTCTCGCCAGAGGGCGTTATTTGGAACCGTTCTCTTTTGTTCCCAATTTTACACCAAAATTTTAAACAGAAAGTCATAGTTTTTATTTTATATCGGAAAGAAGAATAAATTTGCAAGAGAAAATATAAAAAAAAATTAATTCGATATTTTTATTTGCTTTGGAATTATAGCCAAAAGAATAATTGATATGACGTTAACGGGAAAAAGCAATTGTTTTCAAAGGTCCATGGTCAAGCGTGCCATGAAAAAGTGTGCATTTTTTCGCTTTTTATTTCATACCTAACGCCATTAATTTACTTAGCTTTTGTATTATTACAAAATTATCTAGTAAGCTATGAAACAAAATCGACAAATTTTTAATAAGAGAAACGAATTGATATGTCACTTGAATGAAACTTTGCTAAAACAAGTATCTCGTCAAAATGTTATCTTGCACTTATTGTGAATTTTGATCTTACCCTTATTCAACTTGTGTGTTACATCTTTCAAAACTGTCTTATACCGAGGCTTACGATATGCTTACTATATATTTTGAGTGTTTTAAAAATGCCAATATTGAGGCATGTAAATATATTGTCAGATATTCTGAACGAAAACCCTATACTCGAAGAGTATTTCGAAGGTTGGCAATACGTCTCAGAAAAACGAGTAATGTATGTCCCGCTCCAGTACCCTTCAGGAAATGTCCGTCGATAAATAAAGACCACATTATAAATGTCTTCGCGGATGTGCAAGCGGATCCGCACTTGAGTGCCAGAAACATTCCTTTAGACTTAGGTGTAAGTTTCACAAAAATGTGTCGAATTTTAAGGGATTTTAAGGCATTTCCCTACCATGCAGTTTAACAACAGGTTCTTTCTGAAACTGGCTTTGACAGACGGCTGGATTATTGTTATTGGGCCAGAGCTATGTGCAACAAAAATCGCCAATTCCTCTTCAAGATTTTATGGACTGATGAAGCAACTTTTACTAGTTGTGGGATAGTTAATTTGCACAACATGCACTATTGGTCAGAAACAGCTCCCCATTGGATGTAACATGTGGATCATCAAAACAAGTGAAGTGTCAACGTGTAATGCGGAATCATAGGATACAGAATTATCGGACCGTTTATCTTTAATCACCATCTAAATGGCGATTCGTACTTAATTTTTTTACGGAATAACCTGCCTATCTTTTTGAAAAACGTGCCTCTTGAAATAAGAAGATCTCTGTGGTATTGACATGATGAATGCCCGGCACACTTTTCTGAAAGAGTCCGTAATTTTTTAGATGTTAAAGTTACCCAAATCGTTGGATTAGAAGAGGTAGTTTGTGTCCGTGGCCACCCAAGTCTCCCGATTTAACCATGCTAGATTTTTACTTGTGGAGAAGAATCAGAGATTGTTTATCGAACACGACCAACCACACGGGAGAACATGATTGAGATAATTGAAAGTGCCATAAATATGATTTCACAAGCTGAAACTGAAACTGCCGTTTCTAGCACTATAAAAAAATGTAATAGTTGTATTTTGCGCAACGGTCGTCATTTTGAACATTTATAAAACCTATATGTTGTTTACTGAACAAGTTTGCTACGATTTCATTAATAATGTTACGTGTGTTTATTGTTTTGATTGTTGTTTTGGCCTGTTATCCTTTAAATACGCTTTAAATTTTGCGTCTGACATGGTTTGAACCAGTACTATGCCTGAGGAAAGTACATAGAAGCAAAACAACAAATAAACATTAATTGTGCCCTTAAAATAATAAAATAAGTTAAACAATTAGTAAAAAGTGAAAAAAGCACACTTATGGAAAGTTTAAAAATATTTTTATTATTCCTCGTTGCACGCTTGACTACAGATCTTTAAAAACAATTGTTTTTTCCAGTCAACGTGATTTTTCCGAAACAAATAAAGTTATCGAATAATTTTTTTTTACATTTTCTCTTGCAAATTTATTCTACTTTCCGAATATGATCTATAAAACTAGTCTTTCCATTTAAAATTTTAGAGTAAAATTGGAAAAAAGAGAAAGGTTCCAAATAACGCCCTCTAGCGAGCGCCGCGAAAATCTTTCTAATATAGCTATTGTTTCGTTTTAATTGTCAAACCTTCCTTTCTTAAACGAGACCGAGTTTATCAAATTCGGTTGAGCCAAACCAAACTTATGGTAACTTTTATCAATAGACTTTTCCCCTCCTCTCCGGCCCTAACTTTACATCTTACTGCAAAAAGTGTTAAGCTAAAAAGATGTCAAATTATAGTAAAATTATCAGTGGGACATTTTTTTGATAGCTTATATAGGAATATGTTCCAAATAAATGGTCATTTTTCTTAAAGGGATTTTTTTCACAAAGTTCTTGGACTATTACTTCCTGAGATATGATACCCGGCTTTCACGAATTCCTACGTGCGAGACGCAATAGCAGTGCTGAAATCACATTCAGCTAAACGTACAACTAGATGCAACTCCGTGTATGGATGAAGTAAAATGCAAACTTCGTTCCATCATATCCTTTCCATGGTAGAGGTTGCACAATTTACTGTTCGCATTTTATTTCATCCATACACGGTGTCTGATGAGGCTAGTAGAGACGAAACATGTACCTCGGCCGTATCACTGTGGCGGGGATAGTAAGTTTTGACTTTCTTCTCGGTATGGTGGTACAGGTAGGTCATCATCTCGATGGTGGTGAAATGGGATAAATTGTATTCTGTAGCAATTTATCCAAACTTTGCA
The DNA here is from genome assembly GCA_034092305.1 of Diaprepes abbreviatus. Taxonomy (NCBI): domain Eukaryota; kingdom Metazoa; phylum Arthropoda; class Insecta; order Coleoptera; family Curculionidae; genus Diaprepes; species Diaprepes abbreviatus. The sequence goes on from JASJET010000279.1 coordinate 559,287, forward strand.
ACCTCTAACATGGAAAGGATATGATGGAACGAAGTTTACATTTACTGTTCACATTTTACTTCATATATATATATATATATATATATATATATATATATATATATATATATATATATATATATATATATATATAAGTTATCGTCCGTGTCAATTTAAAATAAAATAGGAAATTCTCGGCTATGCTGACCAAGACTGTTGATAAATATTACTCTCATGTTAAAAAGTGCGGAGAACTCCAAGATAATGAAAAAACTATGGGAGATCGTTGATGCGACACTTTACTTAAACTGCGGAATTTGTAGTTGGTTTAGTTGTCAATGCCGAGCAATGCGACCTATTTCCTTAGAGAAGGACGTTTCGTTTGTCCAGTTTTTAATCTATCGTCACGCCATCAAATGGCGGTTTTATACAATATTGTTGGTTTGTGTTGTTCTTGTGTTGTTGAGTGAGCCATCGAGATGTCGCTATTGTGTCTTAGAATTTCCTATTTTATTTTAAAATTACATGGACGATAACTTCTCTATTTTATAATTGTTGGCTTAAAAAACACGCAACAGCTCTCTTTAGGGAGATCGTTGGTGCAACACTTTACTTAAACTGCGAAATAATGCGACCTCAATCCTTAGAGTAGCACATTTTGCACATTTTAACACGAGAATAATATTTATCAACGGTCTTAGTCCGCATAGCCGAGAATTTCCTATTTTAAAGCATTGGCATATGGAAATCGATAAGGAGTACATAAATGTCTTCAAATTGCTGCTGATAGCAGTTATTAATAAATAAAGAAAAAAAAAACAAAAGACAAAACATCAGTTTTTCACACGCTTACCTATTTTCTTTTACATCATCATTTCCCAATACTACTTCTTTGAGACGTCCATAAGCAATATCCATAGGCGATGAAAATTCAGATCCAAATGTTTCGGACAAGCTTTTTTTATATATGCCATATAAATCTGGACGTTGTGTTAAAATATCGGCGACTTTTTGGCTTATATCGAATATTTTAATTAACGATATCATCCCAGAGTCATCGTGGTTAACTTTTACGACGTCTACTGAAATATGAAAAAAAAAACGAATTATTTTAAATCGTTTAAAATATAAAAAGATTTAAGAGTGGTTCTCGCAAAAAGTCGCTATTTGTTGCAACCCCAGGATATAAATATCAAAAATAAAAATGAATTGCATCTTTACTGTTACAACAACCATAAAGTTGAATTGTCTAAAGTAATTAGAATATCTTTAAATTGTAACAAGATTTTAATACCATCAAAAAAGTCAAATATTTCAACTCTGTGAGTATTTCAATCCAAAATAATTATTTAAAAAATGTTTTAATATACCACGTATTAAAAGGGACTATAAGTATAAAATAATTTGTCACATTGTCCTGAAAATTTGTGACTTGTGAATTATTAGTAGCTACGAAAATGAAGGATGACGATTTGGAACGGAAAACGTGCGATGCAGGCAATAGATAACAGCATAGACTAAATAATATTTAGTCAATGATAATAGTAACGAGTGTAGAGAGTAACTGTCGTTAAGAAAATTCACATCGGAGTTATTATCAGTCACACCCCACGGTTTTCATTTTAAATCTTACAAGTATTTTCATAGCTACTAAAAATTCATAATCACTAATTTTCAGGACAATGTGTATGGGGTTAGGAATCTATATGAATCTGTACGGGATTATAAATTTATATGGGGCTAGGAGAAATTATTTTAAACTTTTTAATCCATTTTAAAAATGTGGTATAGTAAATTTTTTTATTTAAATTATTTTTTTTTCTCTTTTATAAATAAATAAATAAATAGTTATTTATTTCCAACAGACCCTTACAGGAAATTCAAACATATATTATAAACAAGCTAACAAAATAAAGTAAATCGACTAACTAAAGCTACAGTTAATCTAAAACTAAGCCTAAGGACCCTTTCAAAATCAGTTCACCATCCATCCGAACATTGGATTTACAAGCTGTAGGCATACAAATAAACATCCACAACACAGCAAAGTAGCAAGCTACAAAGGATACCCAGACACCTCGCGCAGACGTTTCAGAAGAGTTGGTAGACCATCAAAATGCATGTCGCACAGTGCAGAAATACGATTAAAATTATTGCACATTTTGTAGATGGGACATTGGAATAAAATGTTTGACCTAGCAAGGGCAGTGGAGAAAGCTGGTGGATGCCTGGCCCCAACACGGGGAACGCGAAATGATAGTTGCTCTAGTAGGCAATCAATCCTCGGGTTCAGAAGCTTATAGAGAAATGATACGGATTGGGAGTTACGACGGACAGCCAATGACAGTTCCTTAAATCTTGCGAGAATGTGGTCATGATTGAAACCCCACTGAGGATAAATAATGTCCTCTCTAAACATTAAATATTTTAGAAATTTCCTTTGGACGGCCGCTATGGCAACGCCATGACAGTTGTATATGGGGAACCACACAATTGATCCATAATCTAGCCTCGATCTTACGTAACTATAATACAGCAGTTTGAAAGTCGCTGTGCTAGAAAAAGGTTTGCAGTTTCGCAGAATAAAACTCAATGTTGATGATGCGCTAGCCACCATCTGATCAATGTGAGGAATAAAGGAGAAACTCGCATCGAAGACGACACCCAGGTCCGTCGCAGTAAAGCATCTATTGATAGAACTATTTATATAATAATTAAACCGAACAGGGTTTGCGACACGATCGGCGTCCTGGCGTATTCTTTATGTTTAATGCGGTTGTTTGCCATCGTCCTCGACGCTTATTTCTTTGTTGTGCGGTGCAGTATCATTAGTTAAATTTCGGAATTTATATTTGTGTATGTTGTCAAGACATATGTATAGACTTTAATTTATAACAATGTATCAATGTATGACATTGTTTCATAAATCGCGTGGTTCGATCCCGGAAATTCATTATTTTCGGTAAGTACCTACGTTTTTTGCATTACATCAATATGTAGGAGTATCCTGAAGATCTTTTAATAGATCGACGATTTGAAAGTTTTGTTTGCGCTAGTGTGTAGTTTTTATCATTTTTTTCATTTCATTTTTTTTTGATCAGAAATTAATTATTTTAAAGTTTAGAAGGTACATGAAAAACACTTTACTTAATAATAACATAAAGGAAGAGTAACATATAGTTAATCCCTATGGCCAGATTCTTTTTAACATTGTAGATAAGATAAGTTTTTATTTCGAATTATGTTTAAATTTCTTTTAAGGCAGTGTTTATTTCATTAGTCGTTTTATAACCTGAACTTTAAATTGTAATTTTTCAATATAACAACATTAATAAGAGGTTTCTCAAATCCAGTCCTGTCCCTTGACCTACTGCGCAAGTGCAGCATAGCCACATTGAAGGAAGTACAGAGTTACATGCGGAACCAAATTTAGTTTAGGGTATTCTCCTTCCTTTTACCCCTTCCAACTTCCTTGAACTGACTACGATTAAATAGATAAGATTTCAAGAGGGAAACAAGGTCACAAGAGAAGCTAAATTGAACAGAAGCTTTCTGTAAGAGTATGTGATGGTCGATTTAGTCAAAAGCGTTACGGAAATCAGTGTAAATAACATTGACTTGACTTCTACTGTTAAGGACGTCGCAAACGTAAGAGGAAAAAGAGCAAAGATTACTCATAATACATGATCTTTTAGAAAAGAAGCCGTGTGGGTCAGTCGATAATCGATTTTGAATTTTAGAAAATAAATATTTCTGCAACATAATCTCGAAGACCATGGAAAAGTTCAAGTAGAGATGGATTACCCATTTTTAGAATAGGACAGACTTTGGCAATCTTTCAGAACTCTGGGAAAAACCCCGTTCTTCAAAATTAGTTGGAAAATATTGTCACATAGGGAAAAACATAAAAACATAATATTTCATAAATTTGCATTTTCCAATTTTACAAATCTTTTATTTTAAATTTAAACAATAACAATCACGTTACCTCTTATAATTTAATAACCTTTTAATTATGAAATGTTATGTTTATTCACTGACCGTCGATCGTGCTAATTTACCAAGTCAGCAAGGTCGCTTTCCGGGTCATGAGGGATCGAGGTTGTAAGAAGGCGATTCGTTGACTTGATGAAAAAAACAAAACAGGATAAAAAGGACGGACATGCTGGGGAATGGGTTCAATTGGGTCAATTGGTTCTATCGGTTCAATCGGTTGAATCGGTTCAATCAGTTAAAGAGTCAGTTGATCTGATGTAGAGCAGCTAGTCTATCGCGACTTAGTTAATGGTTAGTGAAGCGAAAATCCCAAGCATGTCCCAGTCCTGAGCAGGTCGACAAACAGAGCATACTAGTGACAACCCCCGTGAAGAGTGCCAGTATGAAGATAGCTTTAATGTAAGTTAAGAATTTAGTGACAATTATGTACAGTCCAAAATGTTAATGTCGTTTATTTTTAATTAAACTATTTTTTTTATATATAATCCGTAGTAAAGAGTTTATTTTGAGTACAACATCTGAAGATCAAATTCCTAAATGCTACGTCCCTAGTCACACCTCAAAACTGGGCGTGACAATATGACATAGGGGAACGCTCAGAACAGTGGAACACTCCCTCACCAGAGAACTAGGAACACCATCTGGGTCAGATGTGGCCTTATTTTTGAGTGACTTACAGGCCTAAGAAACATCCGTGGGAGTGATTATGGGAATGTTAATGGTTTCAGAAGGTTCCCCAGAAGTAGAAATCTTAGAGGGCTCCGAGTTCTTGTAGACACTCTTGAAGTAATTCACAAAGGCTGAGACAATATTATGAGGCCTATGAAATGGATGGTTCTCGTAGTTCATTATAGTTAGAATGCGTGACTGATCTTTTTTACTCAGAACGAAAGTCCAAAAGTTGGAAGGATCACTGTTTATATCTTGCTCAGCGTCTCTTACCAATGCCTCGTAGGCCCGCTGCGACTGTAATTTTATCAGCGTACGCAAAGTCCTGTATTTCTCCAGGTAGTAAGTAGTTTTTTGAGTCTGAAGATGCCGACGCACCTTCTCCTTTTTGAAAATGTTGGTAATCAGTTCATCCGTAAACCAATGGGGAAAACGCCTTTGTCTGGGAAATTTGCGAGGTATACAGGCAGCAAAGTTGTAATTTAAGATATCATAAAACGACTGACAAGCATCCACCATGGCAGTAAACTCAGTAACCGGAGACCAATCGGTGCGGAGCATCATTTTGTACAGCTTGCAAAGTTGGCTTCGCGAAAGTTAAATTGAGGTTGATCAGCGTTGCTGTACAGGAAAATTAGTGGAATGAATGAAAGTTGCATGAAACTCAAAAGTCAGAGCTGGGTCTTTATTAACTAGGAACGTATCACTGCAAGATTGGCAAATATTAGATCTAAAAGACGGTTGTTTATGTTTAGAGCAGTGTTATATTGCATGAGGTTAAGGAACTCGCCTAGGTTAAGTAGGCTACTGTGCCTAGGGGACCAGAAGATTGGAACATTTAAAGTCTCCCTGAAGAATTACATTTCCACGAAACATTATATCTAGTGATGAAAGAAGTTCGAAGAAAATTTCTGCCTCGGAGCTGGCCCTTATGACTAGTTTTGGAAAGTTTTGGTATGTATGGCAAGGTATTGTTTTTTGATTTTATTGTCTTCTAAAATTTCTGTTTTAGTGTTTTCATTTTTGTATTTTTCTAGCTTTTCTTTAAAAATTTTATTAATTAATTTATTTGGGTAAGAATTTGATATAAGGACCTCTTTTGCTTTTTTGATACAGTTGGCCATAATTTACTTAAAAGCAATTTCAACAAATTAAAAAGCGATATTTTAAAAAACAAAAAATCAAATGTTGTCTACCAAATACCCTGCAAGGATTGTCCATCGAATTACATCGACCAAACTAGTCAGTATCTGCAAAATCGTCTAAATGGACATAAATATAGCAAAAAAAATATTACAGCCCTAAAAAACAAGAAATGAAACACAAGCACACCTTTGAATATGAAAACACAAAAATATTGAAAACTGAAACCAACAAAGGAAAACGAGAATTTTACGAAATGATCGCAATAAAAAAAAATCCGAATGCCGTAAACGACAAAGCAGACATTAATAATCTAAATCAAATCTATTTCAACATATTAAAATAAACCAATATAAGGGAATTTCTAAAATAAATAAAACAATAAATAATAATAATTCTCCGCTTTCAATTCTTCTAAATTGAATCACGATATTTTTTCAGAAAGATATCACTTCAATTAAAAGACCCAAACTTTTTACGTCACTTAAAGTACCTAAAACATACACCATCTGGGTTCCACATTCAGTCAAGTCAAGGCAGTTATAGGGTTAAAAATGTAGTGTCCATTCTCCTATCTGGACTTCTAAAAATACTTTTGAAATATTAATATAGAATAGAGTGTGTGATTATAATTGGTTGAGTTGTAATTAATTTTTTATTTTAAAACAAAAATCTCTGTTCGTAATAGTAAGTTTTTAACCTGTTATTCCGTATATAATAATGTTAAAAATGTACATTTTTGTAGAATCCTGCGATGAACTCAGTTGAAAAAGATTATAAAGAATCAAAACGTCCTGAAATACAAAATATATGTATAAGAAGTAAGACTACTTTATATATGTAGTTTCAATATAAAAATGAACAATATTCCCAAGAATATATATATATATATATATATATATATATATATATATATATATATATATATATATATATATATATATATATATATATGTGTGTGTGTGTGTGTGTGTGTGTGTTATATCGTAGGTTTTCACGGATGGTAGAATGAATGGTTTGGTTATTCCGGGTTTCAATCCGTTCGTTCAAAAAATTGTTTTCACGACGTTTCGACAAAATCTCATTTGGCATTTTCAAGTGCGGTTCGTCTCGTTACTGTTTCTTGTTCCCAGCGAGTAACGAGACGAACCGCACTTGAAAATGCCAAATGAGATTTTGGCGAAAAAAAAAAAAAGAAAAATATATATATATATATATATATATATATATATATATATATATATACCGGGTGTCCACGAATCTATTAGACAAGTCATAATTTCTAGAGTATTATGTGTATCAAAATGAGAATTGGTACAGGTAAATGGTATGTGAAGGGGAGAGTTTTCGCATATTTTCCACTTTCCGGCCACTTCCGGTTTCACCGGAAATGGCCCCGATTTTGAATTTTTAAACGGAACACCCTGTATATTTTAACATTTTTGGATTTCTGAGACAGTTCTAGATCAGAATGTGACATTTTAAAAACTTTTTACGTCTACTTCATTTTTTTAGAGCCACTTTTAAAATTGCATCTAGGTGGCCATGATCGGACGCAAACTAATCTAAGGGCCTTAGGTGATATCAAAAAAATACAATCGCAAAGTTTTAGTTACTAGTATGAAAGACAGGAATAAGACAAGTTGACAAAATTACGTTTTCATTTCTAACTATTAGTTTCCAAATGGCGACCCCTTTTTGACAACTACTTTTCGAATAAAGCATTCTTTGACGAATCTAACGGTACTAATTTATTTGCGATTGGATTAGACATAAGAACAGAAATTAAATATTATTAAGCAATATACTGGATAATTTATTTACTTATGACAAGTGCGCCATGGACAGCCATGATGCATAATAATTTGCAACTGTTTTTATCAGGTCTTCTTTGGAAAACAAAGCACTTGATAAAAACAGTTGCAAATTATTATGCATCATGGCTGTCCATGGCGCACTTGTCATAAGTAAATAAATTATCCAGTATTTTGCTTAATAATATTTAATTTCTGTTCTTATGTCTAATCCAATCGCAAATAAATTAGTACCGTTAGATTCGTCAAAGAATGCTTTTTTCGAAAAGTAGTTGTCAAAAAGGGGTCGTCATTTGAAAATTAATAGTTAGAAATGAAAACGTAATTTTGTCAACTTGTCTTATTCCTGTCTTTCATACTAGTAACTAAAACTTTGCGATTGTATTTTTTTGACATCACCTAAAGCCCTTAGATTAGTTTGCGTTCGATCATGGCCACCTAGATGCAATTTTAAAAGTGGCTCTAAAAAAATGAAGTAGACGTAAAAAGTTTTTAAAATGTCACATTCTGATCTATAACTGTCTCAGAAATCCAAAAATGTTAAAATAACAGGGTGTTCCATTTAAAAATTCAAAACCGGGGCCATTTCCGGTGAAACCGGAAGTGGTCGGAAAGTGGAAAATATGCGAAAACTCTCCCCTTCACATACCATTTACCTGTACCAATTCTCATTTTTATACACATAGTACTCTAGAAATGATGACTTGTCTAATAGATTCGTTGACACCCGGTATATATATATATATATATATATATATATATATATATATATATATATATATAGACATAGTATTACGTAGTGTAATACATACGATAAATTTACAAAACTACAATTAGAAATAACGAATTTATTTGTGAAATCAAGCATTACAACATATCTTCCGCCATATTTTTTTACCAATAATTCTCTTTTGTACCTATACTTACTAAATTTTGCCAAAGATTCTAGTAATTTTTCTAATTTTACACCTGGATCACTTACTAGATGTGAGTATAAGTGCGCTAAGTTTCCATCTATCATCGTCAATTTAGGATGTTTCACTTCTGCGTATTCCCTAAAAAAGCGATCTTAACAAAATATCGTTTGTCATTCTCTCAATTGACTAAAATAATTTTTCTACACTTCTAAAAATAATTCTAATTCTGGCAATTTATATTTTCTAATTGTTACCTGAAATATTTTCTTGTCATATAATAGTTCTTCTCTTCGACGGCAGTATTCATGAAAGAAATATCCAACCGTATTTTCGTCTTTTTAAGTTCCGTCACAAGATCAGGCTGATTTAGGTTTCCTACTTTTTCCAAAAGAAGTTTAATAAAAAGTCTCCGGTACAACAATTTCGCTTCGCTTAGAATTATCGATGGGAGAAATTCTTTTTGCGTAGTTTCCCAATAGCTTTCCAACGATTTCAAATGTTCTTCGCCGGAATCTTTGCTTAACTTTAATTCACATTCCAAAAATCGATTTATTTCAATTAGATTTCTCAGGCTCAGCACTTTATTGTACCTAAAATAGGTAATTTTTTAGCACATATTAATATGCGACCGAGAGAAGCATTGCATCATGGGGAACAAATGTATTGTTTTTTCAAAAAATCAAAATATAGCACGTAATTTCTTTACATTCTGAAATCAAAATACACATAGAAATGAAATTTGAATCATCGTATGTAGGGCAAGGACAAAAACTTGATTTCTGTCCAAGAGTAAGGTATCCTAATTAACCAACTTGAAAAAAACAGGTTCTAAATTTGACGTGTATGTATATATATATACAGTGCCTTCATTTCAAAACGAACCATCCTTAATAACTTTGTTAAATAGAAACATTTAAAAAAAGAAAAAACACGTCAATTTAGATATACAGGGGGAAGTTTAATTTTGCATTTGTTAAAAGTCTGTCAATCACCTCCTCACCTCCAGCTAACCTCACTTTGATACGTCAAATGGGAACCCCCACCTTGTGACACATCATTGTAAGCAGCATAAAATTGTCTATCCAACCGTATAAAAAAAATTAAATCGGTTGACGTACAAGCGAACAGTGTGCAAAAATGTCTTGTAATAATACATAATATATCGGCCTCGAACTTTAGTATGTCAAATGATTACCCTATAGTGTGATACATCATTTTAAAGGACGTACGATCTCCTATTTAGCCAATAAAAAAAAACAAAATCTGTTGATGTACAAGGGAATAGTAAGAAAAGATGTGTGGTAATAATAGACACCTTATCACATTAAACTTTATTATGTCAAATGGCTACTTCATAGAGTAAAATATTATTTTAAATTTAAAATAAATATTTTTTTAAAATAATAAACAGTTAAAATATTTGCGAGAAAAAAACTAAGCCTGTTTTAAAATTCATCGCAAAATTCATTGCAGTCTAATCAATCTAGTGTATTTATTTCAATGATATTTTTTGCGGTACCTGATAGGTACAAGAAATCACTGCAACAAATAAAATTTTTAAGATCTTTAAACACCAGTTGTTTATTATTGTTAAAATTGTCATTGTGACGCCTAGTTGAAACGTGAATATAAATGGTGTATACGCTAGCCGAAAGAATAGAAATAATTTTTCTCTATGGAGCTGAAGATCGGTGCGCTCGTAGAACCGCCAGAGCATTTAACGAGAGGCATCAAGACAAAAACGTGGGCCATAAATATGTACTCGAATTGGTACGAAAGTTTGAAGAAACGGGATCCGTTTGTAATAAAAAATCTATTGAGAAAAGGGTTGTAGATGAAGCATGCCAAATCGGGGTACTAGGACAGTTTGCAATAGATCCAACTTTATCCATCTCAAAGGTCGCAGATTTAACCAACATTTCTGCTGGCTCTGTGCATAAGTTTTTTTCCCTACAAAATTCAAATTCTTCAAGAACTCGGAGAAGACGATTTTGATAGGAGAATTCAATTTTGCGAATTAATGTGCCAACGAATTGACGAGGACCCCCATTTACCTAAGAATATCTGCTTTAGTGATGAATCAACTTTTTTTCTAAATGGACTGGTTAACAGACATAACTGCAGATACTGGGATAATGAAAATCTGCACCTTTTCCGAGAAGGGCATACTCAATATCCCGAAAAAATTAACGTGTGGGCAGGAATTTATGGCAATGAAATCATCGGGCCATTTTTTTTGGAAGATAATTTAACTGGGCAAATTTATTTAAACCTTTTAGAAAACACAATATACCCTGCCATTGTACAATCTTTAGAAAATCAAGTGGATGAAAATGCTGTTATGGTACTAAATGAAAATAATTTGCATTTCCAGCAAGATGGAGCTCCCCCGCACTACGCTTTGGCAATTCGAGAGTGGCTTGATGAACATTTTCCAGGGACGTGGATTGGCAGACGTGGTGCAATTGAATGGCCAGCACGGTCTCCAGACCTAACCCCTCTAGACTTTTTTCTTTGGGGGTATTTAAAAAGCAAGGTTTATAAAACCCCACCTGAAAATATTGACGATTTAAAAGATCGAATTGTTCGGGAATGTAGAGGAATTAGCAGAGAAACCCTTGCCAATGTTCGTGGGGAATTTCAAAATAGGCTTTTTTATTGTCTCGCTAATAACGGCGCACATTTTGAACATTTAATAAAATAATTTTCTTCAACTGAATAAAACTGAATAAACTGCTTATATTTAACACACATTTTTGCATCCTAATTGCCTATAACGTCTATTAACTTAATTTTTTTTGACATCGTTAGATAGCAGATCGTACGTCCTTTAAAATGATGTATCACACTATCGGGTAATCATTTGACATACTAAAGTTCGAGGCCGATATATTATGCATTATTACAAGACATTTTTGCACACTGTTCGCTTGTACGTCAACCGATTTAATTTTTTTTATACGGTTGGATAGACAATTTTATGCTGCTTACAATGATGTGTCACAAGGTGGGGGTTCCCATTTGACATATCAAAGTGAGGTTAGCTGGAGGTGAGGAGGTGATTGACAGACTTTTAACAAATGCAAAATTAAACTTCCCCCTGTATATCTAAATTGACGTGTTTTTGTTTTTTTTTTTAATTTTTCTATTTAACAAAGTTATTAAGGATGGTTCGTTTTGAAATGAAGGCACTGTGTGTATATATATATATATATATATATATATATATATATATATATATATATATATATATATATATATATATAATGTGTGTGTGTTTTATGAAACATTAATTCGATATCTTTATTTGATTTGGAATTATAGCCAAAAGAATTTCACGGATGGTGTTTTTCCGGTTTTCAATCCGTTCGTCAGTAGAATAATCTTCACGATGTTTCGTCAATATTGGAATGAGCGGGCCGGTCCTCTGTCTACCTTTTTATAGTTTGGCACTTGCGTAGGCTATACCTTGGTTCTGGTTGGTTTCCTTGCTTCCCTGGGTCTGGGCCTCCTCCCCGCTCGCTGTCCTGTTTCTCTGGTGGGTTATTTTTGGTTGGGTTTTGATTACAGTTTTCCATGTAATTGAGATATTTTGTGCATCATTTCTCTTGTTAAAGTATTCTTTTTTTTTCCATTTCGAGAGCTTCTCTGATAATGTGCATTCTATAATGCTTTATATATATATATATATATATATATATATATATATATATATATATATATATATATATATATATATATATATATGTGTGTGTGTGTGTGTGTCTGTGTGTGTTTTATTTTCTATATTTGAATAATGGACCCAAAAAAACGAAAGAACGCATACTTTTAATTTTATGTTTAAGAGGATATTCAATTTTTGATGTTTATTAATAGGATCGAATACTTAATATTTTTTTTTCTGGGTTTAGATTTTCGGTGACATAACATCAAATATACTCCGAAAATACTACATTTGACTTATTCATAAGAGGAATTTTACTTTTTAAATTAGTAAACAGTGTATTTAATTTATTATGAGACCTATGACATACATAAATGTATTTTATTTTTTCTGACAGTTCATTAGTGTAAGGTAGTGCTACATATTTTTGCTGTTTATGTTTTAAGTTTATTGTTATTAAGTTATTATAAAATTTATATGTTCGATTATTAATTATTTCGGTGACAGTCTTTTCATTGAAATTATTATTTATTAGTGTATTTTCACTTTTTGCAGTATTCTTGGTCGGAATTCTGGAGACGTTAGAGAGATGGCACGAGCAGACAGACCGATTATAGCACTATTTTTTTGGGTTTTTGAATGATTTGAGAAACAGTTTCGATATCTACCCGACCAAGTTGATATGGTGTACCCTTCAGTTAAAATTTTGTTTTTTCTACGTTTAAGTGTCGTATCTAGAAAATTTATCTTATTATTACTTTCTGTTTCGGATGTGAATTGTAATTTTTCGTTGAAACTGGAGAATTTGATGAAAAGAAAATGATATAATATATGGTTCAAGAATCTGAAAGATATTATATATATATATATATATATATATATATATATATATATATATATATATATATATATATATATATGTATAAAGCATTATAGAACGCACATTATCAGAGAAGCTCTCGAAATGAAAAAAACGGAAAACTTTAAAAAGAGAAATGATGCACAAAATATCTCAAATACAAGGAAAACTGTAATCAAAACCCAACCAAAAACAACCCACCAGAGAAACAGGACAGCGAGCGATGATGAGGTCCAGACCCAGGGAAGCAAGGAAACCAACCAGAACTAAGGTATAGCCTACGCAAGTGCCAAACTATAAAAAGGTAGACAGAGGACCGGTACGCTCATTCCAATATTGACGAAACATCGTAAAGATTTTTCTACTGACGAACGGATTGAAAACCGGAAAAACACCATCCGTGAAATTATTTTGGCTATAATTCCAAATCAAATAAATATATCGAATTAATGTTTCTACATTTTCTCTTGCAAATTTATTCTATTTTCTGAATATGATAGAAAAACTATGACTTTCCATTTAGAATTTCGGAGAAAAATTGAAAAAAAAAGGATTCCAAAAAACGCCCTCTAGCGGGCGCCGTGAAAATCATTCTAATATAATTATTATTTCGATTTAATTGTCAAACTTTCCTTTGTTAAACGAGACCAAGTTTATCAAATTTGGTTCAGCCAAACAAACTTATGATAACTTTTATCAGTAGCTCGCCCCCTCCTCTCCTGCCCTAACTTTAAAGATGTAGAATTGTGGTAAAATTATCAGTGTAATATTTTTTTGATAGCTTATAAAGACATATTTTCCAGAAAAATGTCTTTTTTTACATGATCATAGCAATTACGCCCCCTAGCGACAGAGTTGGGAGCTTAAAAATTATTTCCAGCAATTTCTCTTGGTCACTTTCCTTCACGGGATTTTTTCTTAAAGTTCCTGGACTATCACTTCCTGAGATATGGTACTCGACCATTCTTAATGAAACATCCTGCAAAAATTAGAATTTCTGTTTTTTTTTCCTGTTTTGGGGCTAAAGTATCTAGGTAATAACATATATAAAAACTGTTTTTGTCTCTTATTAATATCAAAAAATATTCATTTTTAATATTTAAACTCCCATAATATTAAAATAAGTTTAGTACCGCATCTTTATCTGAAAAATTAATAAAAATATACCCATATTTTACTACTTATTTTTTTAGATACACCGTATGTATGTCGTCTTGTCTTAACTATGTCAACTTAATCTAAAATGCTGTGCCTACTTTGACTTTGACACCACTAAATGCTGGTAAATTACGATCAGCAGAGGTACAAACCTTAAATTTCCAAACATAGGATTTAAGAGCTGCCATTCACTTAAAAAGTTATCAACCCCACTTTTAAGGTACTGGGCGGCTTGCGCTGTATCATTTTGGGTCAACCATAATATGCAGAGCTCTTCTGAGAATTTATTTTTTAGATATTCCGCTTGCTCTGCATTTCCTAAAATTTAATAAATGTATCACTGTGCTCGTGACATAACTTTTTTCAATTAAAGTCATATAAGAATTTTTAAAAAATTGTGTGCATTTACCTAAATTATATCTACATTAGAAAATATATTTATATTTTACCTAAAGATTTATTAATATCTGTTAGGAACTGTAGAGAATTATTTCCTGAAAACAACATATTTTTAACTTCAGCACCCATATACCATGGGAGCAATTTTTGTTGCAGCCAGTCATTGTCCCATAAAGCGTTCCATGTGCCGCCATTATTTTCCGGAGTCATAACTTTTATCCCTTGAGGCACATTTTCCCATTCGCCTTAAAGAAATAAAATAAAACATCTATTTACAATAAATTTCCCAGAATTATTTTTTTCCTCTTGTAACTCAGCAAAAAAAAATTATTCTTATTGATAGGAACAAATGTCGATTAAAAATATATTTTAATTTTATAGAAAACATCTCCTGTTTTTACAAGTCATTTTATTTTTTCTAGGATAATAATATATAGCCCATAGGACGTAAATCATATTTCAACTCTTCTGAAATTTTATGAATGGCTTCATTTTTACGAGTCAGACAATTTTTTTATTTGCAAATTCTCAAAAAGTTGTTGGACTTGTCAAAATAATGCCAGTTACTAAGTTACAGAAGAATGCTAATTATATTGAAATGAGGTTTACATCTTGTGGACTTATATATTTTTGTTAGTGGTCAATAAAATAATTTTTAAAATGCACCCAATGTTTTAGTCAAAAAAATTAAATTTCAAAAAAATATCCGTAAAATGTCAAACCAAAACAACGTAAATCGACTTGGCGCATTTTTAAACAAATTCTATACCGGAAGTGATTATAGATTAGTTAGAACAAGAATCAAAATTAATTTTTGAACTAAGAGAAACTAACTTCTTAGGAAACCAACACAATAGAAAAAATGGATATAAACAAACTTGCAGATAAAATTACGGATGTAATAACACCTTCAACCAAGAAAATATGTTCACGTACAAACGCTCACAAAATCTCAAGGCGAAGTCCAACAACAATACAGCAACTAAAAGAGCGAAAAAATAGAACAGATAAAACATCGAAAAACTTTAAGGACCTAAACAAACTAGTGAAGAGGGAAATTCGACAAGAAAAAGTACGGTACAAAACAGAAATTATAGAAGAAACAACTACAACATGAAAGTACTACGTTCCCAGCTATCTAACAAAAAAACAAATATCACGAAAATACGAAACGAATGAAACAATAGTTCAAAACAATAAATTTACTATCATATTCCATGGAAAATAGACTTTTGTCAGTAACAAAAATGGAACATTGGTTTTTGTGCTGGAATGTGTTCATTTCGGCATCCTATAAAACATATCTCGATGGTAACTCTGAAAGACCTGAGCAAAAAAAAAAAGACGAACCAAAAATGGTCACGATTTTCGGTTTTTTGAATTTATCTCGAAAAGTAAAAGTTGTATCGAAAAATGTTTCAAACAAAAGTTGTAGAGATTTAAAAAACCTATCGATTCATGTAATATAAGATATAGAGTTATCGAGATATATTTTTTTTCGATAAAATTTACGGTTTTTGTTTAAAAAAAAAAAATACATTTATTAACAAATTACCGATTTAAAATTTAACATAAATATGGGTACTATCTTTCTAAAAAAGTATGTCAAACCCGGAATTTGTGAGTTTTTTATTTTTCGATAACTTCGATGTCAAAGTGGAAATTTCAATCTCAATTTTCCGCTTTCCTAATTAAGATACATTGCTCAATTTTAATGGAAATTGTTTGTATTGTTTTATATTTTGAAAATGTATTAAAAATTTTTTTTTTCAATCGTGGGTCGAGAAATTTTGCAAAAACCAATTTTTGCACCAAAAAAATTGCGATAACTTTTCACCGGATGGAGATAAAATTTTTTTTAATGCGTGCATTGGATTTAGATGTACCATTTCCGATCTCAAAAAAAATTAATTTTGGATGAAAAAAAAACGTTTTTTTTTTCAAAAATTCATGTAATGGCGTGGCAAATGAATATTAAGGGCTCAAATTTGCAGAAAATGCTTTTTAATACTTGTACTTTACCTGCAAATTTTTTGGATCCAAGAAATACATTTCCATACGATCTGTGAACCTTCGAAAATTGGGCCGAATCTAATCGAAAATAACTGCTGCAGGCCGCTGTCGGTGGGTTACGGATTACCATAGTTCATACGCGTTATTCATTGGCGCTTCAAGGAAACTTATTCATCACAAGTAATATTTATAATATTGATGTTGTTTTATTAATTTATACGATAGTAACAATTTGTTTAGTTATATTAATTATTAATTTGTTTATTAACAAAATTTTCACAAAAAATTATCGAGAAAGTCATACAAATATTCAATTATATATTAAATATTTTACTATTTTTTCGTTTATATTATTATTATCTGACAGTTTATTAATAAAATTTTTACAAAAAATTATAGAGAAAATCATAATGATATTAATTTGTATTAATACAAACTTATAAAATTAAAAAGCATAGTTTTTTTAATAAACTATTAATATATTATTAAATATTTATATGCTTTGCTTATAGAAATTTTCGTAAAAATTTTGTTAATAAAATATTAGGTAATAATAATATAAAGGAAAAAACAGTATAATATGTAATATATAATTGAATATTTGTATCCTTGAAACGCCAATGAATAATGCGCCTGAACTACGGCAACCCGCCGACAACGGCCTGCAGCAGCTATTTTCGATTGGATTCGGCCCAATTTTCGAAGGTTCACAGATCGTATGGAAGTGTATTTCGTGGATCCAAAAAATTCACAGGTAAAGTACAAGTATTAAAAAGCATCCTCTGCAAATTTGAGCCTTTAATATTCATTTGCCACGCCATTATGAATTTTTGAAAAAAAAAAAAAAGTTTCTTTCATCCAAAATTAAAACAATTTTTTTTGAAATCGGAAATGATACATCTAAATCTAATGCACGTATTAAAAAAATTTTATTTCCATCCGGTGAAAAGTTATCGCAATTTTTTGGGTGCAAAAATTGAACGATATCCTCAGAGTGCCCAGCACTCAACGGACTAAGACAGAGACATTTCAGAGAGAAAATTTTGTCATAGGAAGCCGTTAAGCGAGTTCAATCAACAAGGTTGCTTGAATTCACAAAGACGATCAGCCTCGAATGACCTACAGCTATTGTGGAATGTAAAAGATCCAAGGCCTAGGCATCGATGATCAGCTATTACCACCTTTTGTTCATTCATTCACCTATAGCGGGCGGTTAACTATATCCGACAGTTAAAGCAGAAGAATAGGTCTGTCACACAGGTGACAAGTGACTTGTTTGTCTAGTAGATCACACAAGTAACCAACAATCCTGGTTGAATGATGGAAGTTTTCAAGCCTTCTTAGATGAGGTATTCTTCTGGTTTTTTTTAGAAAACGATCTTCCAAACTCAGTTAACGTGAAAATTTTCCCGATGAGTTCCCGGGCAATAAGGGTATAAGCACGGGATGAGAGAAAGAGAACCGAGCACAGTCTCAGCAGCCATATAAACCCGTAGTAAAAAAAAAGGGATAATAAAGCTGTAAAACAAACAACACAATAATATTGATAATATGCGTTTAAATTTGAGCTTAAAACTAAATTTAAACAAACCAATCTTACCTAAGTGTGCAAGACACTTAAAATACGATTCAAAATAAAAATCTTGTCTGTCCTGATGCGAGTCGGTTTTCAATAAGTCATAATACTTTTGGTAAGCTTCACGCCATCTTTTTTCGGATTCCAGCGTTATCGCTCTGTAAACGTCTTCCCTGCAATTGGACTTTTCTAGAAATATAGTTCGAACCTAAAATTACACAAAAGGCAATAAGTTTAACCAACCACTATTTTTACATAATTGAAAAGTAGCTGATGAATTTTGTATATACCATACATTTCCATTTTAACATACCAAGCTCCACTCATGCAACTCTTTATATAATTCAGCAAGCTTCAACCAATATCGAGTTTCAGTGTCATTATTTCCAGCACCTCTTTTTGACGAACCAGGTCCAACATCCAATGAAATTATGTATTCTTCTATAAGCAAAGTACCGACTGATATTAAACCACTTTGCTGACATACACTTGAAATCAAAACTGGGTCCAGTCGTCTACTATCTTTGCTTTTTAACAGGATGTCTAATAATGTGGAGAATACGTTTACATTAAATTGAACGGAAGTTTTAAATATCCGTTTTATACTGTCGAAAACTGTAGTTGTAAACGTATGATTGTCGCTTTTCACTTTATCAGCCAGAGTTTTATAAAGCACAGAGAACAGTGTTTTTGATAATTCTCCGTCATACTAAAAAATATGAAAAATAATGATTTTATTTCTACAGAGAATTTTATGTTTTTATCAATTTTAAAATATTTAGAATTAAGATTTTTTATACTCCTAGCGCGGCGCCCAAGCGCAAAATCATACTGTTTCCAACTTGTATTCGCAAAGCTAAAATGGACTGAAAAAAAAAACTGGAATAGATCCTTTCAATGTATTTTTTTCTCAACTCTTCGATAGTGGAGTCAGATTTTTGGAAGTTCTATCAGATTTACAATTTTCTAATCAATTGGCTGATAAAAATATAAACACTATCGAATAGTTCTATACAAACCTAAAAATGTACTAACCTGAACTACAGCAAAAACCATTTAATCTTCCAAAAGCCGTGATTGTGCAGGGGGGGGGGGGCGATATTATAAGAGCAAAAAAAAAAGGTCGAAATTACCTCCATCACACTGTTATACAAGACAGTACAGTATGGTAAGACATAAGACCAAACTACCAAAATGACATAACCGGTGTTGAACGACATCCACGTTCCCAATGCAACAGGCTGGCGAGTTTATTTTTTCTTGAAATGCAAAGATCTTCAAGGGGGGTAGAAGTAGGAATCATTCTCCTTGCATCCGCCCGTATGATTGTGTGCAGTACAATCTTACAATTTTTGATAACTATTCTCAATTTCGAACGTTTGAGCCTATTACATATTTTAACTACACCCATATTCATGTATTTCATTACTTTTCCACAAACTGAAAAACTATTTCACGCCATTGAGCCGAAGTGGTCGAAATATACCACGGAATAGTCTAAAACAGTAACCCTGATCGAAATTACTAGTGTTCTTTTCTTTCTGCCCTTTGTTTCCTTATTAATTTAATTAATTAAAAAAAGTATTGAATGTGAAATAGAAATATCTTGCATAATAAGTAAAGTTAGGAAAATTATTGTATTGTCAATGTATTGAATTTGTCTGGGCCATTTTAATACTTTTATACATAGGGTGAAAGATGTTTTAAATGAAATTTGTGTAACGTATGTAAATTTTAACATTGTCCTTTGTGGTGATTTTAATATTAATTTAATGCTCGAGAGCAATGATAGAATAAGGTTTTTGGATTTGCTAGCAAGTTGCAATCTTACTCAAACAATTTTTAAACCTACTAGAGTTACAAGGGCATCCCAATCTCTACTAGATAACATATTTGTCAATTTTAGTGGTTTTGGAGATAATGTGGTAATATCATCTGGTCTCTCTGATCATATGGCCCAGACTATTACATTAAGAGCCAAGTCAGTAGAGAGTGGAGAGGCCTTTGCCAACAAGAGAATTTTCTCAAAATGTAAAATAGAACAATTGGCACTTACTTTACAGAATGTCAACAGGGTATATGATAAGTTTAACAGCATTATCCAGGTTTTTCCAGTAAAAGAGTATGCTGTGGGGGAATGAATCGAAAACATGGATTACGAATTACTAGTAAGAAAAAAAGATTTTTATATGGAGAAGTAAGGGCAGGTAGACTATTAGAAGATTATTATTCATCCAACGCAAACATTCTAAAGCAGGTAATAAAAAAGGCAACAATTATGAGTCAGATTTCTTACATAAATTCAGGGGAAAATAAAACAAGGGCGACTTGGTCCCTTATAAAAGAAATAACTATAACCATAGAAGAAATATACCAAGAATTCCTATCCGGTGCTATAATTTTGACGCTCCTAAATGGTATGCCAAACTGGTACGCCGTCTCATTCATAAAAAGCAATTTACAATATTGTCAATGATTAAATATCAGTATTTTAATGTGATATACATGCTTTTGTTAGAAACAAGTATAAAAGATTTACATTTTCAGATTTATGTTAAAACGTGGCAACACTGCATATCCCTTCCTACCGACTAGGAGGGGTAAGCTCCACCTTTATATCGAAGTTTTACTGAAAGTTTGATCATTACAACGTTCCCTTTGTAAACTTAAACAAATATAATAAACCAAGGGATAAAAAAACTTCTACCCGTAGTTTAAATCAACTATCCAATACGGCAACACTGCATATACATCATTCCTTCCCGTTTTACTACTTATAGTAAAAACTACCTTTTATCAATGACCGAGTTTAAAAAAACATCTCAATATTTGATTCTTTTCCAGACGGAGATGATCTTGATCTCCTTAATGAATTTAACAATTATTTCCTAAACATTAGTTCTAATATAAATAAAAATTAACAAATAAATTTGTCGAAAATTAGACCATGTAAACATAACATTTTCTTTGAACCAATAGTTGAGTATGATGTATTTAAGTATATAATGTTAAAAAATATAAAATCAGTGGGCTGTGATCAGCTTCCGGTATCTAACCTTAGGAGTGCAACGGAGATCATAGCAATTCCATTAACACATATAATAAACTTATCCTTTCAAAATGGAGTATACCCTAGGGCGCTTAAGTAGGCCTGGATTAGATCCATACAAAAAAAATGCTAGGGACCAATTTAATAACTACAGACCGATCTCGCTTCTCTCGAATGTAAACAAAATATTTGAGAGGGCAATATTTGATTGACTAGTGATACTTCTTGAGAGAAATGATGTTCTTGCAGAACAACAAAATGGTTTCCGTAAGGGTAAGTCTACCCTGACTGCAATCTATCTGGCCATACAGAATATCATTGCTTCTTTAAATAAGAACAAAATAACAGCAACTTTGTGTTTGGACCTGTTTAAGGCCTTTGACAGGGTGGATCATGGGGTGCTTTTGGAAAAAATAGAGCGATGTGGTAACAGAGGTGTAGCTCTGGAGCTCATAGGGTCGTATCTGACTCAAAGAAAACAATGAGTAATTGGAAGAAGCGTGAGTGGGGAGCAGTTGATGTTTGACCCTTTATACATACGGAGAGGAGTACCCCAGGGCTCGGTTTTGGGTCCGATTCTCTATTATATACAAATGATATAGTAAATATCATCGATAGTAAATGTCATCGATAGTGGTGTTGTGCTGTTTGCTGATGACACCTCAGTAATATGCAAGCCAGAGAATGTAAGGGAGTGTGGTGATTGTGTCCTGGGTGCTCTTGTGAGCTTGAACGAGTGGTTTGCTGCAAATGACCTGCTGCCGAATATCTCGAAGACTAAACTTCTCATCTTTGGTGTACGTAGTGAAAATAAAATATCGGTTCAATATAAGAATACGGTAGTTGATTCGATGAAGAGCCTTTCGTTTTTGCGCATTTAAATATACCGTAGATTGGACTGGAGATCCCATGTGGATCAGCTTGCGGGTAGCATTGCACGGCATTGCTATGCCCTTAGAATTATTGCAAATATGGTAAATGTTGATGCCGCTCTGACAGCGTATCATGCCTATATACAATCTAGAGTAAAATATGACATTATATTCTGGGGAAACTCAGTGGATACTGACAGAATACTTAAACTGCAAAAAAGATGTGTCAGAACAATTTATAAAATGAAAGAAATTGAAACCTCTAAGAATGTTTTTATTGAGAGAAAGATTTTAACATTGTATGGCCTGTGCATATATGAGTGTATAATGTTCGTGGTTAAGAATTATTCTTCTTTCTTTGGGAGTGTAGAATGTATTCATAGTTATAATACAAGAAACAGGAATGTATTGTTGCCAGATAGAGCTAATTTCAGTTATATTCAAAAATAAATTAAAATGTTTTCTCATAGGAAAGTGTTACTATAGCTTAATGGAATACCTGGAAGATAAGTATCTTTCTAGACTTGTTAAAAGTGGTTGCAGAATGAGCATTAGTATTTTTTTTTTATGCGACACGATCTGTACGCCCTATGGATATATGTAATTTATGTAATTATTGCAAGATCTAGTGATGTATAAATAAATAATAAAATAAATGAATAATCAACAGCGATACGAAATTTAAAAAACAAAAAAAACTTAGGATCAGGAAAAAATACAGCAATAAAATTATGTCATGGGAAACAATTAACGGTAAATTTATCTTTGAAAGGGCATAGAATTGTAATAGTCGCCGCATATGGCCCAAATGATGATGCTACACAAGTGACAAAGGATGCATTCTACGACCAACTAAACGAAACTATCTCAATAGGAAACCAAAGAGAAACAATAGTGATTGGCGACCTAAATGCTAGAGTAGGATCAAGAACGAACAGTAATATAGTTGGAAGGTACGACGAAAATACCGTGTGTGGCATATACTCATTCTTGTCCTAAGTTTTTGAAAATTGTGTTTTTATAATATTTGTATTCACGTTCTTGTAACCTTTTTAATTTGGGATTTGTAATTGGCGTTGGAAACTGTTCTCCAAATAGAAAAGTTGATATAATAGTATGGTTGATGAATACCGAAGAATTAGTGACCATATTCTCTGGTTTCTAAGGTTTGAGCCCTGAGAATATCTAATTAAGACCAAAAGCGCTCGGTCAATGATAAAAATATACAATGAAATACACAAATATCTTTCTTTTCCTAAATTCTTCAGTGTATAACTTGTTAATAATTTATTTAATCATAGTGTAGTTTACAAATAAGAATATTCACTTAGGATTCCATTTATAGTAAACTAAATGTTTCTTCGATTGTAATCTTTGAAATTCAAGAAAAAAGAGACATTTTTCTTTTTTAATTGCCTAAAATCCTCCAAAAATTATAAAAGATACTTTTATTGATAATTTTGTATTCCACATGTTCGTTTTAAATTCTGTTTTGGACCTCAGCCTCTCTTACAACTTTTGTCAGGTATACAAAAGGATACCTTTTTTACATTTATATATTCTTCGTATTTTACCATGATGGCGTAAATTCACTTTCTAGGGTTTAAGAGCTAATTATTTCGATTACCTGGAATCTATGTCTTTTTTTTTTAAATATTTGGATTTTTTAGAGAAAGTGTGGAAAAATAGTGCCAGAATCGTATCCTATGACCCCGAAATAGGGAGTAAGTGTCAAAATTTTTCCAAAAAAAGTTTTTCCAGATTTCACTTAATCAAAATAATTACCGTACCTTTTCTTGCAATTTAACAATTTCAATAATAAACCAATCCGGCTATTTTACAGTCAATTTTCCCTTTCCGAAAAAGTCTCTACAGTGTTGTCACTTAGATAGAATCATTCTCAAATTTATGTTACAACAAAAATTAATATCGGTAGACTGACTGAAAAACTGGAGAAAGTAACAACACTGTACGAGAAAAATAAATGGTAGGTAAAAGAATTTAAATACTCGCTTTTTCTAGGCAGAAATCTAATATCTACTGGAGCCGCTGAAGAGTCGACTTCTCCAGCGCACCCCGGAATAAAAAAGGTTCAGCGCACTGGCCCACAAGCGATGTCCGAGGAGTCACGAAAAGACCCGAAGGACCAAAGCTTCAGGATGAAGTTAACTGCATTTACAAAACAAAGAGACCAATTAACAAAAGAAATTCGGAAGAGAGAAAAAGAACTTTTCGAACTAGAAAGAGTCAGTTGCAGTGTCGAATGTCAGGTATTAGAAGAACGCCGCCAAGATAATCTAAAATACGACAACATGGAAAAAGAGAACAAAGTTCTTCGAGAACTCACTAAAAAGCTCAGAGAGCAAACAAAAGCAGCAGAAGAAGAAGGAGAAAAAGCAACCGTGCAACAAATACGAAAGGAGAACATGGAACTCCATAACACAATCAAGCAGCTCCAGGATAAGATACAATCGATAGACAAAACTACACAGAAACAGAGGAAATTACCAAGCAGCCAAGAATCAGAGATGAAAATAGAGAGGCTAGCATCCAAAAGGGGAAAAACAACCAAAGGAAAACCCATACAGCAAGAACAACTATCGATGCAACAAACTAAAAGTCTAGAACGGAGAGGCGTCCAACCAGAGACACTCCCTCCAACCTCAAAGCAGAAATCTACCCCAATAGTCCTGAAGGATAAGGGGAAGTACGATGAAATCATAGAAAATTGTAGACAAGAAAATGTTAACCTCGAGTACTCAAGAACAGTACCAACAGGGATAAAAATCTATACAAAGTCAATAACTGATCATAAGATGCTATGTAAAATTCTAGACTCGACCAAAAATCAGTACCACACACGCCTTCCTGAGGAGGAAAAGCCTCTGCATATCGTTCTAAGAGGGATTTTGGAATGCTTCTCTGAAGAAGAAATCGCAGAAGACCTGCGCAGCAAAGGTTTCCATCTAATAAAGACAACAATATGGCACCACAAGAACGGGGACCCAATGTCCATGTCCCTCATTCTTGTGCCCAAAGAAGAGGACCACATATTCAACATAAAGGAAATCAAAGACATCCAGATCAAAGTTGAAAAACAAAGAAAGAAAACCAAGAATCGTCATCAGTCTACATGTTTAAAACCTAAACAACAGCAAGAAAGTATTGGAGCAACTCCACAAAACTACATTGCCGTGGCAATACAGGAATCCCTCCAAACTTTTTTCGACAACATGACTGCCCAATTCCAGAGTTTACTCGTGCCTCCGATAGTTGAGTCAGTCGCAGAGGAAGCCCAACAATAAATATACATAAGACCATTAAGCCAACATAAGATCTCTAATAAACAGATCTAACCAAGACGAATACTTACTTTTTACATACGTAGAATATCTTAAGTTCATTTTGACATCTTAAGTTAAAAGTTCATTTTGATATACATATATTTTGATATAAGTTATTACAGAATGTTGAAAAAGTAGTTGTAAAGAAATAAATTAGAAGTCAATAAATGCGACTAGGGAGAGATCTGTTCTCTCTCAGGTCTATTTTCAGTTTTTAGAGGTTTTCCGTTTTCGAATCCTCTTTTTTAACAATACAACTTTCAATGTGTAAGCGCAATTACGTAATAAACATTGTTGAAATTTTTGAATCACGTTATTTATTAAAGAACGCAAGCTTTCAAGCTTTGGTCAAGTTGATGATGCTTGGGTTTAGACCGTGTCAAATTTGAATTATTATCCGACGTTTCGCCTACTATTGCACACTGAACATTCAGTGTTCTATTCTCGTGGAGTAACGATCCCTGAAGATGTCGCGTGCAATCGTAGGCGAACCGTCGGATAACAATTCCAATTTGACACTGTCTAAACCCAAGAACTATGATTTTCAACGCATTATTTGTTCTTAAACTCGCACTACAAATAAATCGAACGCTAAAAGAAAAGCGAATAACGAACAATACATTCTTTAACAATAATACTATAGGCAGAGAGTGTAATTAATGTTCTTATCAATTTACAAGAACAACATTAAATCAACGGAACTAATAATTGACTCAGAACTATGGATAGTGGTCTCACTTAATAATCAGAACATTCTGTTTGGTCTGGTGGACTTTCCTCCAAACTGTGCACCTGTTGAATATGAGTGCCATTGTGATGTAATGGAACATTTTGTGTCCCTGCAGGATGAAAATGTCTATGTTTTAGGGGACTATAATCTACCAGAACTGTATTTTTTTTGATAACGTAGAATATAATTGTAAAGCTCGAAAAAACTATGCCGCTGGCGACCAACTGACAGCTTTTGTTGCTTATTGCAATTTATATCAAATTAATAATATCACTAATGCAAATGGGGTACTTTTAGATTTAGCTTTTAGCAACAATTCCAATGTGATAATGTGCCTGTGATATATTATTACCCTGTGATAGTCACCATCCTGCCTTGGTTTTGGAGCACGCTTTCTGTGATAAGTTTATTCCTATTAACTCAGTAGAAAGTGTTTTTAATTTCAATAACTGTGATTATATAATGATCAACGAGTTTTTGATTAATGTCAGCTGGGACCAGATTTTAAATTGTGATGTTAATTTAGCGGTTGAAAGATTTTACTATATTTTGAATCAATGTTTGATAATGTATGATTATTAGAAATAATTTTCTTTTCTTTCCAAAATGGTTTTCTCCCGAACTTAGAGATTGCATTATAAAGAAAAAAGACTTACATAAACAATATAAATCTAATTCTATAGATGATTACAGTAAGTTTTCTGAATTGCGCACTCAATGTAAAGATCTCTCTAGTAAATGTTATAAGGAGTGTATTCGAGATGATGAAGCAGGAATACATAGAGATTATAGAGATTTTTTGTCGTATATTAACAGTAAGAAGGAACAAGGTGGTATTCCTCATGTTATGACCTACAATAATATTCAATTAACAAATAATTTTGAAATTGTTAATGTTTTTGCAGATCACTTTGCATCTGTATATGCTGGAAAACAGAATGATCAGATAAACGGTTTTGAGGAGGAGTTCTCTGACCTAGTTGATTTAAACATTTTCTGTTTTAAATTTAATATTTCAAAAGTTTGGATAATACTGACTTAAAAAAGGGCCCCAGGCCAGATGGATTGTCTCCCAAATTTCTAAGAAACTGTTCTTTTTCACTAGCCAGACCACTATGGCTAATTTTTAATAATTCTTTAACTAGTGGAACATTCCCTAATGCCTGGAAAATGTCCTTTCTGAGTCCAATTTTCAAAAATGCTGGTAAAAGATATTGTGTATCGAATTATAGACCAATATCTAAAATTTCACTTATATCAAAAATTATGGAATCAATTATTACTGACTCTCTTGATAATACTTTTCAAAACATAATTATGACACGCCAGTATGGTTTTAGAAAGGGGAGATCAATAGTAACAAATCTGCTAACATATACTGAATATATAACAGAATCTTTAGAAGATGCTCAAGTTGTTGACTCCATTTACACAGATTTTTCAAAGGTGTTTGATAAATTGAATCATGAAGTTTTGTTATGTAAATTGTCTAGATATGGTATAAAGAGCCCATTTTTGCAGTGGGATGAAATCTCAGGACAGGAATCAGATAGTTAAAATAAATAATTATTTTTCAAAACCAATAACTGTTACCTCTGGTGTACCGCAAGGGGCACATCTTATACCACTATTATTCAATATACATATTAATGATATTGGATCATGTTTTTTGCATTCAAATTATGTATTATATGCTGATGACTTAAAAATTTTTAAAATTAATGCTGAGGATGTGTGCTATTTACAGAACGACATTAATAGATTTTCTAGGTGGTACAATGTAAAGAAACTGGTTTATAATGTTGAAAAATGTAAATATATACAATTTTCTAGGTCAACTAATTTTAAAGAGAATAACAACTGTTTGAACAATTATAAAATCGAGAGTATTAAACTTATTCGGGATCTTGGGGTTCTCTTTGATAACAAAC
This sequence comes from Diaprepes abbreviatus, assembly GCA_034092305.1. NCBI lineage: Eukaryota > Metazoa > Arthropoda > Insecta > Coleoptera > Curculionidae > Diaprepes > Diaprepes abbreviatus. The sequence continues at coordinate 587,400 of JASJET010000279.1, forward strand.
TTACTTTCACTTAGCATGTTGATGTTTGCCGTAACAAGGCTCTCAAGATGCTGGGTTTCATAATGAGAAGCACTAGAGATTTTAATAACGTCAATGCTATCAAAATATTATATACCTCTCTTGTTTTTGTAAGACCCCATTTGGAAAATTGTACCAGTGTGTGGAGTCCTTATTATCAGGTCTATATTAATAAGCTTGATTCAGTCCAAAGGAAATTTTTACGTTATATAGTCTTTAAAAAGCATATACCAAAGGAAAATATCAATTATAAAAGCTTAGAATTGGAATTAAATTTGAATAGTATAACAAAACGTAGGGAAAATTATGATATTGTGTTTTCTTACAAGATTCTGAATGGGTTCATTAATAGCCCAGAACTTACTGCATTGTTTCAAATATATGTTCCTCCTAGACAGCTGAGAGAATGTAAAGTATTCCAGTTGAGGCAACATCGAACAACGTACGGAGAAAATTCGCTAGTCAAGCGTATTATGAGAAATGGAAATGAGTTTCATGGGGATTTATTTGATATTTCTCTAAATAGATTAAAGTTTGTCTTAAAAAAAAAAACTTTACAATTGATTGTCTGAATTTGTATATTTGTGATAAATTTAGATGGAACTTCTCTAAATTGTGATTGGTTAATTGTTTGTGTATTATTTGATTTTTCTTGTAATCTACATTTTAACTATCGACTGTGATTTTTGTTATTTAGTACTTTTATGCGAATGGGCCCGTCCCGTGTATGGATAAATAAATAAATTTACATAATGTGTTTAAATTTTTTATCTTCTTACCAAAACCAGCATCTGTAAAGGTTTAATGAGGGATCCTAGAGTAATCTGTATATCAGGGAAATCTCCTTTTCTATAACTTCTGTAAATCGTTACTCGTTTTTCTCTTTCTTTGACATCTTCATATCTAAAAACAAATTAAAATTTTGCCGCCTAATTCACTAACATGGTCTGACTTTAAAACCGGTCTAAGTTGACAATAAAGGGTTTAAGTTGGCAGAAGCAATAATAAGTAAAGCAAGCTTTGAACCTTGAAAATACAAGCATAAAAAATTATTTTCTTTTATTATTAAAATGACAAATGGAGAAGTTTATTCATTTTGGAGACACACCTATTTTTCTTATCGCTGCCAAGGCTTTATTCCAAGATTTTTATTCTTATATTCCCACATAAGCATTTATTGGCGGACATATGTAACATACATTTTAACAAAATCATAAGTAAAACAAAACTGACCAACCAAAAGATCTGGCAACTAAATCGAGTTTAAGTCTGAGACCTTCTTAGTGAATTTGGCTGATAGTGTTTAGGGCGTAAAAATTGCTTGTGTCTTTAAAAGGTCCGTACGTAAGGATCTATCCCGATTTACTTCAGTCCAAAAGTTGATAGTTTCCGAAATATAGAGTGTACGAGTTATAATGATTTTAAACTTCTTGTAAATATTTTTCTTAATAATAACTTGATTTCCACTAAATTTGGGACTTTGGGGTTTTTTAGGATGAGAAATCAAGATCTGATTACAGTTTCGATGTACATTACAGAGAGCGTCACCAACAGCATTCGAAGCTTCATACCTTTTCGTGCCTCGACATATTAAATTTCTAATTAAAAATTCTTATTCCTTGACATCTTTTATCCAAAAAAGTTAAACCTAGTACTTGCCGCTTTAAGCATCGGTTTCTCAAATAATCAAATTTAAATGTTTTATTGCGTACTTTATCTAGGCTTAGGACTAGTCCAAGAAACTTGGAGCATGTTTAAGGGGCGACAAAAGTAAAAATGTAGATTGACTAAAATGTGGTTGTCGGACTTGCATTGTCTTTGTTTTTATTTATTTTTACGACGTTTCGATTAAGTTGTATCTCTAATCGTTATCAAGTATAAACTGAATGTTTTGTCTTAAGACTACGAGCTTATATAGGGACTGTATCCATATCCACACCATACTACAGTAAGCCACCACAACTTTACGGACTACCAAAAATTCATGAAACGAACATACCATTGAGGCCAATAACCAGATCCAGAGGATCTACAAGAAATGCACTGGCGAAGTTTCTTTTAAAAATCATACAATTTTTAGAAAGTAAGAAGAACACATTTGTTAAAAATTCTACACATTTCGTGAACACTATTAGTAGCATCAATCTAGATCCAAACGACAGACTAATAAGCTTTGATGTAGAAAGTCTGTATACTAATGTACCATTAAGGGAATCACTAGACAATCAAAACTAGACTTTCAAATAATGCTACTTTATTATATCGAACCTCGTTACCACTGGACGGGGTGATGGACCTTTTAGAATGTTGCCTGCGTAGTGCTTACTTTCAAATAAAGGACAAGTTCTACGCTCAGGATGACGGGTTTCCGATGGGTTCTTCACTGTCTTCAGTCATCGCCGCCAATATCACTACATAGTATAAAACAAAGTCGCTTTCTCTGTCCCTATGTCCCTTTGTATGCTTAAATCTTTAAAACTACGCACCGGATTTTGATGCGGTTTTTTTCAATAGATAGAGTGATTCAAGAGGAAGATTTATATGTATAATAACATCCATTAAATAGTGGAGAAATACTGTTATTTTTGAGGTTTCTAATGTGATGTCGTTAATTATCATATTTTTTTCTGCTTACATTGCAAACGCAGGCTGAACCCTACGAGATTTATCAAAATAATGTACTAATTATTTGTACACATTGAAAAGGTCTACAGAAAACTCCGCGATGGTATATGTCTATCTCTCATGGATATCCCACTTTAACATTTTTTGTCATTTACTTTTTACGACAAATAATGGCAAATTTTGAAGCTATTTTAACCAATACAGCGTTAATCCTTATCCAATTAAATAGCTTAAATACATTGTTGATTTAATATAGATCTATATGGTCCTTTACAGCACAAGATTTAAATGAATATTTTCGAAGATATTACAGATTTAAAATTGCGGGATGTAGCGCTTGCGGCGGTACTGGCCGACCGGGGCGGCGGCAGCGTGCCTATAAATAGCGCGTCGGAGGCCGATGTAATAATTGTTGTAAAAATAAAATAAATAGTCACAGTTTTTCTGTAGTGTATTTAGTATCAGCATTGCACCCGTGCGAAGCCGGGACGGGTCGCTAGTATATATATATATATATATATATATATATATATATATATATATATATATATATATATATATATATATATATATATTGAACGGTTCGAAACTCATGCCATAGAAACGGCAACAGTAAACCCGAAAGTCTGATTGAGATATGTCGATGATACCTTTATCGTATGGAAAGGATATAATCAAGAACTTAATAATTTCTTGAAACATCTAAACACCATTCGACCTACAATTAAATTTACCATGGAAAAAGAGGTAAATGATCAATTGCCCTTCCTAGATGCCATGGTGAACCGTTTAAACGAAACTATTGAAATTTCAGTATACAGAAAGCCAGCACATACTGGACTTAATCATAGTTCTAATCATTCTGTTGTAACAAAACGGGAAATTATACGCAACCTCTATAATCGCGTTATATCTATATGCAATATTGCCAATTCATTGGAAAAAGAGGTAGCAAATAGTAAATCCTATTTAGAATAGAATGGTTATCCTGTAAAGCTAATTGACGATGTTGTAAATAACTTTCAAACAACGAACACTGGACAGCAAGAAACACATTCCTTCTTCACAATTCCGTACATTAAAGGAACTTAGGAGAAAATAAAACGAATTGCCAGTAGTTATAATATAAAGACAGCCTTTAAATCAGGAAAAACACTTAGAGCTCAGTTAACAAAAACAAAACCAAAAACTACCGATAAGAAAGAATGTGTTTACAAAGTTCCATGTGAGTGTGGTGAAATGTATGTTGGAGAAACCAAAGGACCACTAGAAGTTAGAATTAAGGAACATAAAACACACAAAAAGGGGAAACGTCAAGATCAATTATTGCAAAACACCCCTGGGATAAACAACACATATATAAAATGGTCTGAGGCTGCGGCAATATATATGGAACCCGACATGAAAAAAAGAAAATTTATAGAAGCAGCTTACATTAAAAACAATAATGGAATCTTCAGTAAACCGAGTGTTGAGACATCTAATCTTTGGTAACCACTACGTTGTAACATCAAATCACTGAGGTGTGTACTGTGAAGCGAAGCTTTGCGCTTCAATGGACACAGTCCCTATATAGGCTCATAGTCTTAAAAACGTTCAGTTTATACTTGGTAACGATTAGAGATACAACCTAATCGAAACGTTGTAAAAATAAATAAAAATAAAGACAAGTCCGACAACCACATTTTAGTCAATCTTCAACATTGTCTACAACCTTCAAACAAACGAATAAAAATGTACATTGTATTTGGGGTTAAGTAAGGGTTTAAAATAAATTGTTTGCGTGAAAACTTCTATGTCTGGCCTACATATGTAAATACTGTTTCCTCAAAAATAAGTTTTATAAAAGTTTACCGATTGAGAATTTTGACACTTAAAGCTTCAAATGACCTCTGTATGTGATCTGACCCCCAATGTTATTTATATGGTTGGATAGGAAATTTTCTCCACTTCCCATTTCTGCAAAGAAAAATTGGGGATCCCATTTAAAACTTACTTGACTTACTGTTGCTCTTGTCAGTTTAAACCCTTTGCTACCAATTTAGAATGGTTTTAAAGTTAGATCATGGTGGTAAATTAATGGGTAAAATTTTACCGAATTGAAAAAGAAAAAGGACATAGGGTTCATCACAATTATCCAGTTTTCCAACCCTGGATATTTAATTTCTCTGGAACATTAATAAAAGAAACTTTTTTCCAATTGTATGTCTTTTATTTTTCCTTTTAGCAATACTCTTTGCTTTTAGTTTTAATACAAATTATATATTTGAAACTAGTGACAGTAATTCCATTTTTACTTTTTACATACAAATTTTTATATAGACTTACCTTTTAACAGCTTTCTTCATTTTTTCTGCCACCGCATAGTGAGCATAACTTGCAGATATTTTTGCTCTATCTTTCAAAAATCTTCTTTTTGGAAGTTTATATTTTTCCGACATATTAACAGCGTTTGGATTTATGAAGCCGTTATTTGCGGAGCGTTCACCTAATGTATTCTAAAATGTAATATTCAATTTTTTTCAATTTATTTCTCAATGTATATAAATCATACATGACATCACATAGGTCATGTTTAGGTTTCAGTCCTTTTTTTGCTTTATTTAGTAATTAGAAATGCTCAAGCAATGTTGGCTTTTTAACTTTAAACTGGCGTTTAACGTGAAGAATAAATAATCACGGGATACATTTTACTGGCCCTTGAACATTTTGGAGAAATGTAAAAAGGTCCAGAAAGTATAATAAGATAGCATAGTGCTGCACATTACACTTATCAAATAAAGGTATTAGATCTCTCCTCAAAAACTACTAAAAAATATAGTGATAATGTCCTCGATTCTTGGTTCCTTTATTGTGAAACAAGAGATTATCCTGGTGGCCACCAAGAAGAAATTAGTGAAGTGATTTCGACTACAACGTAAGCCGTTTTAGTATTTGTGTCCCGCTGTCACCATATTTTGCATTTCAATATGATTTGTATATTTTCTCATTTGCGCAACCAAGCTATATACGGTACACTAATTACCATTGTGCCTCATTCTCCTATTGATCAGAAGTAGATTAAAACTATGCTATTTTTGACCAAATAAGTGGTGTTCAATATCAAAGGCTGATCTGCTTCTTCAACACACAAACATAATTTAACGAATAATATTAACACGATGGTATAGAAATCGTCACCTGGTTATACCACAAAAAGTATAATTTGACAGAATATTTGTCTTACTTACGCTAATCAAACTGGTCTCTAGACTCGTAAGCTGGGAAATGTGTCTTTCTCTGACAGTTTGCTGAGTGGGTGCGAATGAATACTCGTTCTTGGTCGCCCTTAAAACCCCGAAATCAGTTGTCGAATATCCGTAATCTAATCCTTCGGTATAAGTTCTTAATGTTTCTGCAAACATTGGAACAACTGACGGATGTTGTAACCTAAAAGTAATTATATTTAACCATAAACATATAAAGATTATATCGCGAGTTCCAGTATACCAACTTGCGCTTGGTATGTGAGAAATGCAAACATTTAAGGTTATACTCTTTATCTCTCTAAAGGGACGGGACTAAGCGTCGCGCACATATGTCCTAAGACTCTTCGCGTAAACGATCAATCTTTGGCACATGTGCTCGATTCTTAACCCCGCCGGTTTAGAGAAAGGCTACAGCCTTAAATTTTTGCGTCTCTTACACCAAACGCAAGAGTGTGACCTACAGTTCATTCGTTATAAGTCTATCTACTCAACACACGTAATTTATATTGTTACTTTTTACATGCAAACTGATACTCGACTGAAAAGCAACACATTATAGTTCAGTCAGCAGAAGCCAAGAAAGCACCAGGACCTTTTAACTCGAAATTGTTGTCACTACTTGACTATTTTACATTATACAGGATGTCCAAGATAGGAGGGCCAGTATGGGAATCTCGGTAACAAGAGATAAGGATTTGGTTTTTTAATCTAGCGTCTAGAAAATTATTGAGAAATTCTTTCCATAGGGGCCTGTCCTAGGTCTTTATCGTCCTTTAAATATGTTTATAGGATAACTTCAGGATTTTTCAGTAACACGAGTTCCGGTATAAATTTTAAATACAATTAGCCCCTGCTTTGACATATTGTTTATAAAGATTAAACTCATTGACATTTATAAATTTCTTTTCGAAAAAAAAATTTTGATTAAGTAAGTGAAACATTTAGTATAAAGGCAGAACAAACAATTTATTTTGCACATTTTAAAAGAACCATATTTAATTATTATGCGAAAAAATCGGGAAAAAAATAATACCGAAATTATTAAACATACCGGGTATCCTGGAAAACGCGGGTAATATTCCAGAAATAAATAGTACACATTAAAATAACCTAAAAATCTTTAAAAATATTTGATAATATGCACCCAGGGAAATATTCACCCTTCAAAAGTTGAGAATGACATCTCTTTTTCAAAAATATGTTTTTCTCTTTGATGACACTTGATTAAACTTAGGTTTTTGCTGCATTACAGGATGCCAGTCAGAATTACACAGTGGCCTCTTTTATCCTTCTTGAGAGAAACACAGGGTGAACTACCCTTGCCAATTTTTACCGCTAAACTTTGAAGTGCTTAGGCTTTTTTACATTTAATTGTGTATCTTTCGATTCCTTTACCTTTTAGGAGGAAAAACCGGGGTATTCCTAATCAAAGTCCATAAAATAAAGAGTTTTCGAGAAAAATGTAATTTTGTTGTAAATGATATTTATCAGCGACATTGATTTCTACAATACTTGAAATAATTTAACAAAATGTATGTTATCGTATCATTATTTTACTAAATCAAGGTAAATAGTAACGTACAATTTTTATTTAGCTGCAGGATTTTAGAGCGGATTCAGGACTTCGATAAAATTTGTTTCATATGAAACAAATTTGTTTTTTTAGTTCTCTATCACTAAAGTTTTGTTATTTATTTACAATAATATTACTATAAATAAAAAGCATTTTTTCTCAAACACCCTTTATTGAGAGCAGTATTCTTCTTCGCACCCATTATTTGCGTTCGTAAAGTAAAATATCATGTCTTATTTTCTATTACTTGCTTCGAAGCTGGGTCTATAAGAAATGGAGTAATCAATTCATATAAATTGATTGTGTGGGAGGTCGACCAAAACCCATATTCTACTATTATATTGCGTTTCAGTCAATTAGTTTTTGGCTCTGAATTGAAGGACAGTTTTTTATGGGATCATTAGTATTGTCTGTATGACTAAACAGATTTGGAGTTTCTTCATAATAATATTTCTGACGTGGAACATGTAGTTTATGCATAACGATTCTCCGTCACGTTTACACAGTGGATAGGTAATGGAGAACCTATTACTTGACCTCCTCAATCTCCAAATGTAGATTCATTGGACTTTTACTTGTGGACACTAAAAGCATTTATTCCATTACAATAGATACCAGGAGAGAACTATTACAAAGAACGTTTATCTACTAATGAAATAAGAAACAACCCTAGTACATTGAAGCGGGTGGAGTAGTCACTAATTTGTCATGCTTGGGAGTGTATCAGATTTAATAAAGCTCATCTTGAACCTACTAACAAAGTTTTTAACCATTGTAAGTACATAATGTAAATTTAATTTTTCATTAGCTTAATAACTATTTCCTGGAAACGTTAACATGTATTGACCAAGATTTTTTGATTTGATAAAGCAGAAGCAGAAATTACTTCTTTCACTGCAAAAATTAATTTTTATCAGAATTTTCGAGACATAAATACTATTTGGAGCAAAGTAATTTTTCCTCGAAAACGATTCATCCTATGGACTTCAATTTTGCTTCTAAAAGGCAAAGGAATCCAGTCTAAAAAATCTAAGCACTTCAAGGTTTAGGGGTAAAAAATGTTAACCGTGGTTCACCCTGCCCCATTCTATCGAACTTCCTGTAATGCAGCAATAACCAAGATTTAATCAAGTTTCATCAAACAGAACATAGTCGTTCTCAACTTTTTAGGGAGGTTTGTTCTATTGAAAAATTGTATAAGTACTAAAATTTTATCGTATAGATGTTTCCTTAAACTACAGTTGCGGATTATTAGTCTTGTCACCAGTCTAATCTGTTGTCTGCTTAAAAATAGGGGGGAGAATTTTGTTTTAGGTGCGTCGGTATGACCATTTGGCGCTGGATTTCGTGGCTTAATTTGCCGGATGGTTTGCTCAGCAATAGTTTACTATGCCTGGCCTGTAAACCCCAATGTGGTTCCAGTGAGTTTGGTTTATCCACTAGGATAACAACTCTCGAATAGCACCCTCAATAATGCCAAACACTGGTTCCGGTCCAATAGGTGTGGTGGCAGACCCATGTGTTGTTTTTTCATTGTCCAGGATGCTCTTGTGTCCTGGTACCTACGCAAAAGAAAGCTGGTTATGTTTGCCAGAGCGATAAGATTTTGAAGACAATCCCAGGCCTGTTCTGATATTATCTGATAACCTGCAAAGGTTTTTAATGCTGTCCGATTGTCGGAGAAAATGAGAACGGTCCTGACCCTGTAACCTCTCACCAGATTCTCTCGTAGACAGGTATCAATGACATATTTCAGCTTGAAATACCATGATCCGCTGCCCCAGTGCCTCATAATATGGTCAATTTTGGGATGGGTCTAAATACTAAACGAGGTTTCCTAGCTGACTTAGTAAGCGTTCAGATCCTGCCTCCAAGTCAATCTGAATGGTGTAGGACCTGTGACCCATTGATTATAGAACGCCTAGTGGCTTTATAAATGAGCGTGCTTTTTTGCTATTTTGATTATACTTTAATATAAACAAAAATTTAATCTCAGATCTTGTTGAAAAATTGAAAAATAAAAAGCGAAAAATTCTGATTTAAAAATCATAGAAATCGCAGTGATTTGCTATAGCAAATAATACATTTTAGTACCAACCTCCAGTTAGTTTGTAGATTGTATTCTTCGAAATCGCAATTTTCCAGGGGCTGCTCAAACAGTTCCTTGTCGTATTCATCAGACTTTATCGAGTCCCAATAAAAAGTAAGAGGTGTATCCTAAAAGAAAATAATATACTGCATCTGTTTCTATATCAATCACTGTAGTCATCAGTGTGACCAGTAAAGTCAGCATCATATGGGATTTTTTTTATTGATAGCTTTATTCAAAATTTGACTTTGGCAACAATTTCTGCTTCGATCGAGATGAAAACTAACCAAAAAATTGTAGTTATGAACAATATTTTGTAAATTGCACCACTGTTGCAAAATACGAGGGCGATCCGAAAAGTACTTAGCCTCACCGCTCGATGGCGCCATTTTCGCAAGAGAAATTTACTATCGTGTAGTACATTCTCGTAGACGGTTACTGCTAAAATTTCAGCCGAATCGGACTTGTATTTTCTTTTGACCGGGTGTGGAAGCGGGCGTGTCCGCGGATTTTAGAAAAGTGGAAAAGAGCAATATCGGTCGGTGATTCGATTCTTATTTTGAAAGGGAAATCGCGCAACGAAATCAAAGAGCGCTTGGATGCGATGTACGGTGACTCTTCTTCGATGGCGACCGTCAAAAATTAGTTTAACGAATTTCAACGTAGTCGCACGTCGGTTTTTGATGAGCCATGCTCAGGTGCCCCGAAAACGGCTACCACGGAGGATAACGTGACAAAAATCCACAATCTCGTATTGGCAGACAGCCGATCGAGGGTGCGCGAGATAGCTGAGACAGTAGGCATCTCAAAAGATCGCGTGGGTCATATCCTGCATGAAATTTTGGGCATGAGAAAGCTGTCGGCGCGATGGGTGCCGCGTTTGCTCACTCCGGACAACAAGCGCAACCGTGAGGCCACTTCAGAGCAGTGTTTGACGCTGTTTAAGCGCAATCCGAAGGAGTTTCTGCGTCGTTTCGTGACCGTCGACGAAACATGGATCCACTGCTACCCACCAGAGACCAAGGAACAGTCGAAACAGTGGACTTCACCCGGCGAACATGCTTCGAAGAAGGCGAAGACTGTCCTACAGGCCAGAAAGGTGATGGCCACCGTTTTCTGGGATTCACACGGTGTTAATCTACATCGATTACCTGGAGAAGGGAAAAACGATCACAGGACTCTACTATACCGAATTATTGGTCCGATTCGACGCCGAATTGCAAAAAACCTGCCCCATTTGGCGAAGAAAAAAGTGCTTTTCCACCATGACAACGTACCGGCTCACACCTCCGCCATCGCCACGGCCAAATTGGTCGAATTAGGCTACGAACTGCTGCCCCATCCACCGTATTCTCCCGATTTGGCCCTCTGTGGCTTCTTTTTGTTTCCAAACTTGAAAAAGTCACTCGCCGGGCAGAAATTTGAGTCGAATGAGAAGGTTATCGCCGCCACGGAGGCCTACTTGTCAGACCTCCAGAAAACATATTTTTCAGACGGGTTAAAGAAGTTAGAGCATCGCTGGGTCAAGTGTATCGAGCTACAAGGAGGTTATGTTGTTCGTGACTTTTCCAAAATTTTCGTTTTTCTTATGTAGGCTAATTACTTATCGGAGGCAACATTACATAAAACCTCTTAGTTTTGACAATGCTTCATCACAGATATATTTTGTTTAAAGTAGCGCCATACTAAATGTGTGTTTTCTAGAAAATCCAAATAGGACTATTAAAATTTGGTCACATGTGCTGCAAAGTTTGTTTATTTTTGACCCTCTATAAGGTAACTTTCTAAAATAACTATTTTTGAAAACGTAGTTTATGTCTAAAAGTGACATTAATATTAAGAAAATAGTTCAATTGAAAAGACTCAAATTTTTTAATAAAAAAATCATAATATACAAATAAATAAAAATATATTTTCCACCTAATGCAGACTTTACTGATGACACTCTGTACTTGTTTGTCTTAATTATAATGTGTCTTACTTTTAGATACAATCTACGTTTTCAAAAATAGTTATTTTTATGAAGTTACCTTATACAGAGTCAAAAACAAATAAACTTTACATCACGTGACCAAATTTTAATAGACCTATTTGGATTTTGAAGAAAAACACACATTTAATATGGCGCTACTTTAAACAAAATATGTCTGGAATGAAGTGTTGTTAAAACTAAGAAGTTTTATGTAGGTTGCGTTGAGTCTTATTTTGCAACAGTGGTGCAGTCTACAAAAAAATGAGCAAAAAATCTAAATTATCTTATACAGCTGAAATTTTGCATATAGGCTAAAATTGCATTTAGAAAAACTTTTTCTAACAACTTTGTTCGATATTTCGAGATATAACTCCACTTTTGAATTTTTTATTAAAATTTAGTAGATAATGTTAATCACGTGGCTAATATTTTTTTGGTTAATTTTCATCTGGATCGAGGCAGAAATTGTTGCCAAAGTCAAATAAAGCTATTAATAAAAAAAATCCCATATGATGCGGACGTTACTGGTCACACTGTATAATAAAAGATAGAGAAATTTTCATGAATACGTGTTAATTATTTTACCTAAAAAGTGTTCTTCAGCTTTCGTCAAGTAGAAATTCGACATTAAATATGGAAATTTGGTAGTAATAGCGGAGGGTATGAGCGGATTTTCAGACCAGAATTTCCGTATTTTTTCTCTTATTTCAAAATCGGTGTCCACCAAGCCTTGAATCAGAACCTAAAATTAAAATGAAATGTAATCAAATAACATTTACAAGTGCATAGTTCTAACCTCTTTACAGAGTTCTGTCACATCTTGATCTTCGATGTCTCCAGTTTCCAAAATGGCCATCAATACATCATACATTCTACCACGACAGAAAATATTGGGATTTAGCAGGTTTTTGCATACACTTTTTAGGATTCCTTTGAAAGATTTCTCTTCTTTTAGATATTGAAACGTCTAAAAAAAATAAATGAAATCAAAGTTTACACCGATAAGTCTAAAAAGAAAAAAAATAACAATGTATGGAACTCCATATTTTTATGAATACAGGGTGATAACACGTTATACAATACTATTAATACAGAGTTTGTCAATTACATTTATTATATTTGATTTATTTACTTGTTTTTTAACTTGTTTAATAATTTACATTAGAGCAGGGGTTCCCAAAGTGTGCGCCGCGGCGTCCTGAGGCACCGTGAAGAGTAAGGCGCTCCTGTTTTTTTTTTTACGGAAACAAAATGTTCTTATATTCTCCGGTACAAAATAAACAATTCAAGTCGCGTGCACTGCATAAATCGTTCGTTGTGTAGATAATGTCGACCGTCATTCACTCAATATTGTTACGGGGGACCAGTTCCCCGTAACATGGAATTTGAGTTAGGTTTGGCAACGCCTAATTTACTACCGGCTGGGCGAGAGACAGCCGAGTATGTCCCAAAAGCCTGCATTCGACCGTCGATAGCACATTCGTGGGTCAAATTTATTTATTGTAAGCGTAAGCAATTGAATTGTCAAGATAAATAGAAGTATAATAAAGCGTTCTTAATACTGAAAGTAGTGATACAGTGTTGTGATTTACATACGTACATAGGACAGATACCGTTACATTTTAACGGTTACAATGTCTAGTTAAAATTATGCACGCGAAGAGGTTTGCTGCTTTTTATTAATTGTACCGCTTTATGTTTTCATTAAAAGTTAGTCAAAAAATGGAAAGATTTATATTAAATAAGCAAGTCGATAGTTCAAGTCAGAGTAATGAAGCCTCGACAAGTGGCGGAGGAGCAAAAAAGCGGAAATATCGCAAATACAAAGAGAGCTATTTGGGCTTTGGCTTTACTTCAGCAGAAGTAAATAATGAAGAAAGACCGCAGTTTGTGTGCTTTGTTTGAAAATTCTAGCTTCCGAGAGTATGCTCCCAAGTAAGCTAAAATGACATATCGAGACCATTCGCCCTACCATGGTTGAAAAATCGCATGAATTTCTAATAGGAAATTGCAAAATTTACAAAAACAAAAAAACGTGTTCACTTAACAAGCTCCAGTACCTAGCAACGAACTGCTAGCATCTTTCAAGGTGACATACAGGGTGGCGAAGTGCAAAAAAATCACACAATTGCAGAAGAACTTATTTTACCTGCTGCTCTCGAATGGTTAATATTATGGTAGGAGAACCGACGGGAAAACTAATTACAAAGGTACCTTTATCTAACAACACTATTAGTCGAAGAATATATCATATAGCTGACTATCTTAATGGCCAATTAATAGAGAAAATGAAAGGCAAGGAATTTGGTTTACAACTTGATGAGGCTACTAACACTAATAAAGATGCACCCCTTATTTGTTACATACGCTTTCTGGATGATAATAATATTATTGTTGAAGACCTTTTATGGCAATAGCATCACTGAAGACGCAAAGATTTGTTTCAAATTCTTGACAAGTTTTCAACAAAAAATAATATAGATTGGGAAAAGTGTATCGGTATATGTACTGATGGCGCTCAATCAATGTCAGGCCGTTATGGAGGACTGCAAGCGCTTTTTCGCAGTAAATCACCGCATGCTATGTGGACCCATTGCATCACCCATAGGCCATAGGGAAGCACTGACGTCGAAGTCCATAAGCTGTGAATTGAATTTGATATTGCAACGTACCATAGACGTAGTAAACTTCATAACAACTAGACCGCCGAAGGCAGACTATTGTCTTATCCCGTGCATTCGAGTTATATCAAGAAATTCACACTTTTATGGAAGAGGTACTCATGCAAACTCCAGATACTTTGCCGAACCAGACTGGCATATTGTGCGATATATTTGACAAATCGAATGCCTTGAGTCTCTGCAAGGCCATAACATGCACATCTTGAAACTATTGTAGAAGATTGCAGCGTTTAGAAGAAAACGGCAGTTGTGGATGAGAAGAATTATTGAGAATAGCGGTCGAGATTGTTTCCCACATTTGCATAAATACGCATCCTCTAATGAGCTCGTTATCTCTTAAAATTTACTGTCCCTTTTCACGGAACACCTTTCGAAGCTCTCTAAATGGTTTGCAAAATATTTTGCCAAAGAAAATATCGAGAAATTTTCGTGCATCCAAGATACTTTCCATGCTTAAGCTCCACCAAAATTCACTTCACAAAAAGAAGAGTGTCTCATTGAACCCTCTTGCGACAACATCCTTAAAACAAAATTAGTTTTTTCCGACTTGGTGGAATTTTGGATAACCGTCAAAAATAAATATCCAATTCTAAGTTTAAAAGCTATAAAGATTCTCATTCCCTTTGCAACATCCTATTTATGCGATACCGGATCACTCACTACTTCAAACCCGCCAAAACATGTACTACATGCAAGATGAGGCACCATCTTATTTCAGCGTTGTTGTGCGGGAGCACCTGAATAACGTCTATCCAAACCGTTGGATAGGTAGAGGAGGACCTATTGCCTGGTCTCCTCAATCTCCCGACCTAACGCCGATGAATTTTTACCTGTGGGGACACCTCGAAACCTTGGTGTATTCCATTCCGATCGATAGTAGGGAGGAAATTCTACGAAGAATCACGTCTCATTGTGATCAAATAAGGAACAATGCTAGGTTAATGTAGCAGGGACAGCAGTCCTCAACTCGTTGTGTTCACAAGCGCCTTCACAGAGTCCATATTGAAACCTCTTACGAAGGTTTTATCTAAGTAGTTAGTTTAACTTTTTATTGAAACTATGGTGACAGGGGAAAATTCCTCTTTTTCATATTCAACCCGACAGAAGTTAGGGAACTAACAGTGTAAATAAAATGACGTTTTTTCGAAAACGGTTAAGATTAGCGACAGGAATGAAGAGTACTTAATTTGTAGTCAAATAGTTAAAGGTATGTAAACAACGTTATCCAAAATTCTTATCATACAGGGCGTAAAAAAATGGGGTCACGAGTGTCCCAGCTAGCCAGTCTCTGCAGCTGTGAGCAATTCACAACACTTTCTTCGATAGTAATTTAAAGGGTCTTACCTGGTATACACAATAATTATATGTAAAAAACTTGCAGCTCTTTGGGAGTCCATATCTCCGAAGAGGAAGCCTACACAAAAAAAAGTTTATATGTAGTATACCTTTCAGGTGTTTTCTTCATATCTGGTATGAAAGATGCGGCTCTAGTTATAACACAGTTACATAGGGTGATTCTGGAGCAAAGCAAAACAATGAAAAGTTTATTGACCGAGTTAAATCCCTACAAATCAACAACACAAAAATAGAAGAGTTAGAAAGGAATGTCAATGAACTTCGGGATGAGATAGCATCTCTTAAGGAGGAACGTGGCACTCATATGAATGTTCAGAGCTTGGAGGCTGTTCGGGATGCTTTCGAATCTGTACTTAAGCAAGTTGGAGATAGAGCGACGAGAGAAAATAATATTATTTTGCACAATGTCCCCGAGTCGATTTCTGATGATGTTCACGGGAGAATACAGCATGACAACCGGATGGTGATGGATGTACTGGCGTCCGTGAGTGAGACTTCTGATAATTTTAAGACCATTAGATTAGGTCGCCCTTCGGGGAATAATCGACCATTAAGGGTAGTATTTCGTAATTCTCAAATGGCCAGGGAATGCTTGAGACAGCGACGAGCTTTGGTGTAGTCTCATTCCGATATTCGTACGTCGGCTGATATGACCATTGCTCAGAGAGCTCATTTAAGGAAAATGTATCAGGAGTTGGCTGTTAGAAAAGAAAATGGGGAGAATGATTTGGGTATATGTTTTCTACAGGGTGAACCAAAAATTTTTAAGTCTGGACTATCAAAAAAACGGAGCACTCAGGCTCAGCCAATGGCCTGAGCTTAACCCATCCCTGGTCTACTACCAAAACGTAAGTGCTCTGAATACTAAAATTGAAGATTTTTATTGTGCTTCTTCCAACTGCGAGTATGACATTTTGTGTTTTACAGAAACTTGGTTGACAGATTGTTTAAGGGACTTAGAACTTTTTCCGGATGAATATATTGTGTTTCGGTGTGATAGGGGGACATCAAGAGGGGGAGGTGTTGCTGTGAAGAAATCTATAGACGCTACTCCGCTGGATATCGGTGGATTCTCTGAAGTAGTCCCGAGTGTGGATATGGTTGGCTGCCAAATTGTTGTAGACTTTGTTCAATTTGTTTTAATTTTAATCTACATACCTCCGTCTTGTGTCGTGGCTGATTATGTGGCATTGTTAGAGTTTATTGAATCATTGGAATATCTTTATGATAGGAACCTTCTGGTGATGGGTGAATTTAACATACCTAAATTTGACAATTACAGATATGGTAACGATCCTAAAAGTGAGTTGGCTTACAACTTTATGGATTTTTTCCCCTAAACCAATACAACAGTATTGCTAATGCCAACAATAGATATTTAAACTTAATATTTGCTAATTTTAATTGTGTTGTGCGGAGAGATGAAGGTCCAATGATCTTGGAGGATGTTAATCACCCATCGTTGGCGGTTGAGTTGGAGCTTGGCCCGATTCGGCGGAAGGGTTTCCTCGTAGATAATAGCAGTCAATTTAAGTGCTACAATTTTAAAAAAGCTAATTTTAATGCTCTTTATGGTGACCTTACATCCGCTGATTGGGCTGAGCTGGATCGGTACTCGGATGTTAACATGTGTTGCGACAGGTTTTATGAAATGTTATATAAAATATTGGATAAGTCCGTGCCACTCTTCAAAAATAAGTGTCGCTCTTTTCTTGTATGGTATGACACGGATATTATTCGTAGTTTGAAACGTAAGAATAGCGTTTTAGAAAGTATAGGAAAATGAAAAGTGTCATTTGTTTTAACAAATTTAAATTGCTGAGGGCGCGGACCAATCCGATGATAAAGACCTTATATCGGCGTTACATTGAAAGTATATATAGAGAGATATTAGAAATGACCGTAAATCATTTTGGAGGTACGTTCAACAGAATAAAAATGGCTGCGCTATTTTCGATAAAGTGTCTTATCAGGGTAAAACTTTCAATCGCCCTAATGATATTGTTAAGGCTTTCGCCGAGTATTTTAAGGGGGTTTATAATGGAGTATCGTCTACTGAAGAGGTTAGTCTGGGGGATTTGGGCAACAATACAGTTGCAGTTCCGGTCTTTACTGAACAGAATATAATAAAAATTACGAAAGAGCTTAAACCTAAAATGTCTAGCGGGCTAGATTTTGTTCCAAGTTTTCTTATTAAAGACACTACAAATGCTTTTGCTGCTCCTCTAAGTTAAATTTTTAAGGCCTCTCTTAAGCAGTTGGTGTATCCCAAGACATGGAAGGTAGCTAAAATATGTCCGGTATTTAAGAGCAAAACTAGAACCGAAGTGGAAAATTACAGGCCTGTCTCTCTGTTAGTGTTTTTTCGAAGATCTTTGAGATACTGCTGTATAACTTCATTATCAACAAAGTCGAACATTTGCTGTTGACAAAAACAGCATGGATTTTTGAGGGGTAGGTCAACATCCACTAATATGGCGTCTTTTCTTCAGTTTACAGCGGATGCGGGCGGCCAAGTCGATGTGGTGTTTATCGACTTCATAAAGGCCTTTGACAGGATGAGCCATAGTTTGATTCTGGCAAAGCTTACGAAGTTTGGTTTTACTGACCAATTTGTATGGTTTTTTAAATCATATTTATTTAATAGGTCTCAGTATGTACAATATAATGGCTTTCAATCAAAGTGTTTTGCGGCCTCTTCGGGGGTACCTTAGGGCCCAAATTTGGGGCCTCTCTTGTTTTTAATTTTTATAAACGATATCGCTGAATCAATTGATGTTGAATTCCTACTGTTTGCTGATGATTTAAAAATGTACGTCCAAGTTCAGTCGAAGGAAGATTGTGAGAGATTGCAAAATAGTGTTAATGCAGTCCAGAGGTAGTGTGTGAGTAATCAATTGTTATTGAATATGAGTAAATGTTCAGTAATGTCTATAACCCGTAAAATATCTCCAATTCTATATTGTTATCAAATAAATAATGACCCACTTAAAAGAGTTGATGCAGCTAAGGATTTGGGTGTTGTATTGGATTCTAAACTTAACTTTTTAACCTTCATTATAGCAGAATAGTGTCTGAAGTAATCAAATGATGGATTTAATTATTAGAAACTGTAGATCATTTAAAAATATTGAAAGCCTAAAATTATTGTTTATAGTACTAGCAAGAAGTAAACTTAAATACTGTTCACTTGTTTGGGTTCCAATTTATATGTTTTGGCTATGGAGAACGTTCAGCGCAAGTTTATGAAATATTTGTGGTTGAGAACTGAGGGAGTATACCCACCGGTCGGGATAGACAATCGACTGTTGTTGTATAAATTTAGTTTGCAAAGTCTTGAAATGAGACGTAACTTACATTCAGTTTTATTTTTATACAAGCTAGTCAACGGTCAGATTGTTTGTCCTCAGCTTCTGGGCCTGCTAAATTTTAATGTGCCACGATTTACGAGCAGGTGTGGTGTATACTTTCATTTAAGGATACCTAGGACTAATGTATATTGTATGTCGCCAATATATCGAATGTGTTCTGTGTTTAATAGGGTGTCGCAATCGTGTGATCTGAGTATGAGTTATACCCAGTTTTTACGTTCCTGTTCAGTATTATTGTAGTTCTGGGACTGCTGTTGTGATATTATTTCTGTTATTTTGTAATAAGTATGTTTTTTGTGTTATATTTTATTACGTTATATTATGATAGTATTTTTGTTATTTTGTAATAGATGTTTTTTTTGTTATATTTTATTACGACCCTATTATTTATTGTTGTTAGCTTTGATGTTAATAAATAAATATTTGGGAGACTTCCCACATTTTCCTGGACACCCTGTATATGAGCTTTAGATTGTGGTTGTTTTCATTTCTGCGCCTTATCGTTACTGTCAATGTACGATGATGTTCAATGAAATGTTGTGGTTTGCTACGTGGTAAGCAGGTTGTAAAGCACAAACCTTGAATTATATTTTAGAACCAAAATACTAAACCTGTAAGTGCACCGCTAACTCAAAAAGTTTGAGAACCCCTGCATTAGAGAGTAAAAAATGACGTCTTGGCAGTTAATATTATCAAAATTTTTGCATTTTTTAGGATATATTTGAATAACAATGCAGCTATGTAACTTAAATATAAAATGTCATATTAAAAATAGGATAAAAACTGTTGGACATGCATTACGTTAGGATCTGTAGCAATTGTTTACCGCTCCATCAAAATCGTAACCTCACTAGTTAATATTGCGATTTAAAAACGCCTGAAACTAAATTTAAGCTACGTCTTGCATAAGAAAATTCTAAAAAATAATCGAATTTAATATTTAACTGTTTTTTTTTTGTATTTTGATTACCTACGATAACGAAAAACACAAATGTATATATGTTACCTTCAAAAGAATCTCTAAAGACAGCAACTGCACTTCGGGGTTTTGACTCTCAATATAGCTACTCCAATCTTCGGATTTAAAATCTGTAACATCATTTAAGACGTCGGCTCTTTTAAGAATTATTTTCAAAAAAGTGGTTTGCTGATTTTGATCCGATTGAGATAAACGACTGAACATTTTGGTCAAATGAAAAGTATCTACGATGTCTGGATAGTGGATAGCTATACCTAAAATAAATTTAAATCTTTTTAACGTCTATTAATCATATATAGAGGGGATTCTTGCAAAAAGAGACAGCTTTGTTGTTCACTCCAGGGAATAAAAATAAAACACCATATATGAATTACATTGTTACTAGAAAGAACTAGAATGGAATTCGCTGAAAATAAATTCTGTTTTCCTCTTGAGGAATTTAACTTATTAAAATTCACTTAAACAACCGTAAAAGATTTCTTCACATTTTATTTAATTTTCAAACTTCTTACTAATCCGGTATATGTATAGATGTTGTTTGGCTGTTGATATTTTATAGTCTACCATCAGACATCAGCAAGTATAGCATACTGACATATCTTGGAACGTGAATTTTAAATAGGCGGGTGATTCTGTGAATTTTGCTTGTGATTCGTCATAGACCCACTGATAAGACCATTCGGTAGTCAAAATGTCCATGAAGGAGAAAACAACGTTAACTTGTTAAAATATACATCACTTCTTCTTTAGGTGCCGTCTTCGTTCCGAAGGTTGGCGATCATCAGAGCTATAACTATTTTCGAGACTGCTGACCTAAACAGCTGGTTTTGCTGCAATTATATCATTCTCTTAGATTTTTTAACCAAGAGTTTCGTCTTCTTCCTACAGATCTCTTTCCCATAATTTTTCCCTGCATAATAGTTCTCAGTAGTTGATATTTTTCTCCTCTCGTAACGTGTCCCAGGTATTGTAATTTTCGTTTTTTAATTGTAAGTATGACCTCCTTTTCTTTATTCATTCTCCTCAGTACTTCAGCGTTTGTGATTTTCTCCATCCATGATATTCTTAACATTCTGCGGTACATCCACAATTCAAAGGCTTCCAACTTGTTAATATCGATCTTTTTAAGCGTCCATGCCTCCATTCCATACTGTTGCATAATTTAAAGTTTACCCATCAATTCCACGTTAGTTGGGGAGACCAGTGGGTTTTCGTAGCCACTATACCAAGAAAAAAGACAAAACTTACCCTCCCCGCCACAGCGATACGGCAGAGGTACATGTTTCGTCTCTACTAGGCTCATCAGGGTACCGACATGCACTTAGTTCTGCAAAGAATAGATAGGAAGGAAGCATGCAAATACTGAACGCGGCTTCGCCGAACTTCCGCCGGTTGGCGTATATATGTTTATGCGGCTTTCACGGATTCCTCCGTGTGAGATGCAATAGCAGTGGATATATCCACATTATGCCGTTGTAGTGCTGAAATCACATTTAGCAAACGTACAACTATATGCAGCTCCGTATATGAATGAGGTAAAATGGGAACAGTAAATGCAAACTTCTCTTCATCATATCCTTTCTGTGTTAGAGGTTGCACAGTTAGAATAAATTGTTATAGAACGCAATTTATCCTATTCTCGGTATGGTGGTACAGGTAGGCCATCATCTCGATGGTGGTGGAATAGGATGAATTGCGTTTTATAACAATTTATTCTAACTGTGCAACTTCTAACACAGAAAGGATATGATGGAGAGAAGTTTGCATTTACTGTTCGCATTTTACTTCATTCATACGCGGGGCTGCATATAGTTGTACGTTCGCTGAATGTAATTTCAGCACTACGACGGCATAATGTGGATATATCCACTGCTATTACATCTCACGCGGAGGAATCCGTGAAAGCCGCATTAACATATATACGCCATCCGGCGGGAGGTCGGCGAAGCCGCGTTCAGAATTTGCATGGTTTTTTCCGATCTGTCCTTTGCACAGCCAGGTACATGTCGGTACCCTGATGAGCCTAGTAGAGACGAAACATGTACCTCTGCCGTATCACTGAGGCGGGGAGAGTAAGTTTTAACTTTCTTCTCGGTATGGTGGTACAGGTAGGCTATCATCTCGATGGTGGTGGAATAGGATAAATTGCGTTCTATAACAATTTATTCTAACTGTGCAACCTCTAACACAGAAAGGATATAATGGAGAGAAGTTTGCATTTACTGTTCGCATTTTACTTCATTCATATACGGAGTTGCATATAGTTGTACGTTTGCTAAATGTGATTTCAGCACTACAACGTCATATATCCACTGCTATTACATCTCACACGGAGGAATCCGTAAAAGCCGCATAAACATATATGCGCTATCCGGCGGGAGGTCGGCCAAGCCGCGTTCAGTATTTGCATGCTTTCTTCCTATCTGTCCTTTGCACAGCCAGGGGCACTCTCAGTACCCTGATGAGTCTAGTAGAGACGAAACACATACCTCTGCCGTATCACTGTGGCGGGGAGGTTAAGTTTTGTCTTTCTTCTCGGTATGGTGGTACAGGTAGGCCATCATCTCAATGGTGGTGGAATAGGATAAAATGCGTTCTATAACAATTTATTCAAACTGTGCAACCTCTAACACAGAAAGGATATGATGGAGAAAAGTTTGCATTTACTGTTCGTATTTTACTTCATTCATATACGGAGTTGCATATAGTTGTACGTTTGCTAAATGTGATTTCAGCACTACAACGTCATATATCCACTGCTATTACATCTCACACGGAGGAATCCGTAAAAGCCGCATAAACATATATGCGCTATCCGGCGGGAGGTCGGCCAAGCCGCGTTCAGTATTTGCATGCTTCCTTCCTATCTGTCCTTTGCACAGCCAGGGGCACTCTCAGTACCCTGATGAGTCTAGTAGAGACGAAACACATACCTCTGCCGTATCACTGTGGCGGGGAGGTTAAGTTTTGTCTTTCTTCTTGGTATGGTGGTACAGGTAGGCCATCATCTCAATGGTGGTGGAATAGGATAAATTGCGTTCTATAACAATTTATTCAAACTGTGCAACCTCTAACACAGAAAGGATATGATGGAGAAAAGTTTGCATTTACTGTTCGCATTTTACTTCATTCATATACGGAGTTGCATATAGTTGTACGTTTGCTAAATGTGAATTCAGCACTACAACGTCATATATCCACTGCTATTGCATCTCACACGGAGGAGCCCGTGAAAGCCGCATAAATAAATAAATAAATAAATAAATAAATAAATATAAATATATATATATATATATATATATATATATATATATATATATATAAACATTTAATTTTCTAAAAATTTTTCTTAAACCATCTTTCTATATAAATGTATGGTAAGTTCTTTGGATTAGGTTTCAAAAATTAATACTACTATTCTGTGCTTGACGTTTCGCCCAACGTAGTGGGCTTTTTCAAAAGTATAATCTAAAATAAAAACAAAATACAACTAACATGGTCACAAACGCACACTCACAAGACTTAGAATTAACACTCAAATGGTACAATATTAATTAAAAATATCAATTGATAAAATAATGTGACATTAAAAATCAAAAATTAAAATTAAAAATTACAAATTAATCCCAGATACGCACCTCAATTTACCTTGGCCATGTTTCTCAGTGAAGTATTTGACGATTCCTTCAGTTACTATCAACTTAATATTTTTTTTTATTTGAAAACCTTTTTACTCAGTTTTTTCTGATTTATAAATAAATTTTATCGATATTGACTATACAGTGTGTTGCAAACAATAAGGGCTACAATAGGTGGTTTAGTTTATTAGGTTAAAATATATTTGGCTCAGCTTTTTGATATCTTGTTTGTCATTGATTGCTTGTTTTTCTTTTTTTATATGTAGCATTTCCTTTATTTGAAGTTTATGGTAGTTTCTTTCCTGGGTTAGCATCTTTGTGTTTGAAAAATCAAATTCATGTTTAAAATTTGTTTCGTGTTTGTGTAATGCTGTCGTTGCGTTTTTTGTGTATTTATGTCCGTTCAATCTGCTGTCTAGATATTGTGTTGTCATTCCAATATATTTTTGTGGACAATTTAGACATGGCACGGAATAGATAATGTTAGATTTCTTTTTATGGGTCACCTTACTTTTTAGCTTTGTAAATAGTGATGACAAGTGGTTGTATGTTTTATGGCAAACTATAATATCGTGCTGTTTGAAGATGTGTGTAACTTTTTCTGACAATGAATTTATGTATGGTATTACAACATATGTTTTTGGGTTGTTATTATTATTATTTTGTGTAAGGGCGTTCTTATTATACAGTTTGTAGGTTCGTTGTTTTATTATTCTGTTTGTGAGTTTTTCGGGGAAATTATTATCACGCAGGATTTGTCTGACTTTCTTTAAAGCTTCTTGACGATATTTCGGCGAAGTTAGGGTTAAAGCTCTATCAGTCAAACCTATTATTACGCTGATCTTTTGGGGTTTCGGATGATGTGATTGACAGTTAAGGTAGCGTCCCGACCATGTATCTTTTGTGTACCACATCGTCTCAATCTTTTTACTTTCATAATTTCGAACTAGTGTGAGGTCAAGGAAATTTATTTTTCCATTTTGTTCGACTTCTGATGTAAATTGCATCTTTTGGTGGCAATTGTTGAATGCATTTAGTATGGTGTCTATTTGTTTCGGGGACAGCTACTAGACAGTCGTCAACGTACCTCTTGAAAAATTGAATCGGTATATAAGTTTTTCTATGACATTTTCTTCCAGATATTTCATGACCAACTGTGCTACTGTAGATGATATTGGTGAGCCCATTGCGCAACCATCAAGCTGCTGATAGTATGTATCTTGATATTGAAAGTAATTGTTGGTTAATGTCAAATTTATGGCTTCAGTGAAGGTTTCTAGGTTTAAAGTGGTAAAGCTTTTTAAGTTATCCCACTTTGCTTTTATTATATCTGTTAGTAGGTCATTGGGAATATTTGTATATAACGAGACGACATCTAGTGAGGTTAATTTATAGTTGTTTGGAATACTTGTTTCGTTAATAAATTTTTTAAAAGTAAAAGAGTCTTTTATAATAATAATTGTTTTTTTTTCCCGTTATATTCGATAAGCAGCTGCAAAGAAATTTCGATAATTTGTAAAATGGTGATTGTATACTCGATTTATTGGTCTTAAAGGAACACCAGGTTTATGTAGTACCATATATTTTTGGTGAAACCCCGTTGTGTATTATTAAATTTTTTGCTTCTGTATCTGTTATGAGTTTTGACCCATAAAAAGAAATCTAACATTATCTATTCCGTACAATGTCTAAATTGTCCACAAAAATATATTGGAATGACAACACAATATCTAGACAGCAGATTGAACGGACATAAATACACAAAAAACGCAACGACGGCATTACACAAACACGAAACAAATTTTAAACATGAATTTGATTTTTCAAACACAAAGATTCTAACCCAGGAAAGAAACTACTATAAACTTCAAATAAAGGAAATGCTACATATAAAAAAAGAAAAACAAGCAATCAATGACAAACAAGATATCAAAAAGCTGAGCCAAATATATTTTAACCTAATAAACTAAACCACTTATTGTAGCCCTTATTGTTTGCAACACACTGTATAGTCAATATCGATAAAATTTATTTATAAATCAGAAAAAACTGAGTAAAAAGGTTTCCAAATAAAAAAAAATTTTACGTTGATAGTAACTGAAGGAATCGTCAAATACTTCACTGAGAAACATGGCCAAGGTAAATTGAGGTGCGTATCTGGGATTAATTTGTAATTTTTAATTTTTGATTTTTAATGTCACATTCTTTTATCAATTGATATTTTTAATTAATATTGTACCATTTGAGTGTTATTCTAAGTCTTGTGAGTGTGCGTTTGTGACCATGTTAGTTGTATTTTGTTTTTATTTTAGATTATACTTTTGAAAAAGCCCACTACGTTGGGCGAAACGTCAAGCATAGAATAGTAGTATTAATTTTTGAAACCTAATCCAAAGAACTTACCATACATTTATATATATATATATATATATATATATATATATATATATATATATATATATATAAATATGTAGATAAGTTTTTGTCCGTGTAATATAAAATAAAATAGAATAAAATATTGGCGAAGCGGACGTGAAAATTTGTCAATCTACATGATTCTCGTATTAAAAAGTGCGGAGCACTCCAAAGTATGGAATAACTCCGGGTCCGACAGATGGCGACAGCGCTGTTTCGTCCTAATATGGGACTCGTCAGGCCACCGCAGTCGGTACAAACCATCATCTCGCCTTTGCATCGTATAAGCCATACTTATAATCAAAATACGGCAAATAAGACGACAAAGGCGACATCTCGATGGTCCACTTGATAATACAAGAACCATACAGATTAACAAAGTTTGTAAGAGAACCGTCATATGGTGGCGCGACGGTGAATTAAAACAGAAATATGTAAAATCGAGTACACGAAACGCGCTGCCCAAAAGATAGGGGTCGCATTTTTCGGTACTGGCAAGCAAGCATACCGCTATTTAAGCAGCCAAAGCCACGTGCCGCACCAAACGATCCCACCATGAGAGCATCGTTTAGCGTGTTTCAAAGCCAAACAAGTAAATAAATATGTAGATAAGTTTTTGTCCGTGTAATTTAAAATAAAATAGAATAAAATATTGGCGAAGCGGACGTGAAAATTTGTCAATCTACATGATTCTAGTATTAAAAAGTGCGGAGCACTCCAAAGTATGGAGTGTACTCGATTTTACATATTTCTGTTTTAATTCACCGTCGCGCCACCATATGACGGTTCTCTTACAAACTTTGTTAATCTGTATGGTTCTTGTATTATCAAGTGGACCATAGAGATGTCGCCTTTGTCGTCTTATTTGCCGTATTTTGATTATAAGTATGGCTTATACGATGCAAAGGCGAGATGATGGTTTGTACCGACTGCGGTGGCCTGACGAGTCCCATATTAGGACGAAACAGCGCTGTCGCCATCTGTCGGACCCGGAGTTATTCCATACTTTGGAGTGCTCCGCACTTTTTAATACGAGAATCATGTAGATTGACAAATTTTCACGTCCGCTTCGCCAATATTTTATTCTATTTTATATATATATATATATATATATATATATATATATATATATATATATATATATATATATATATATATATATATATATATATATGTATATTTAAATTCTTACCTTCAAGACTGCCAGCATACTTATTAATATCCTCAAATTTTAATATGAATTTACTCAGATCACTGCTGAAAGAAACATGTTCCATTTCGTTCATCTTAAAGTACTTCAGCAATAATCCTACAGTTTCAGCACAGGGCTTATAAATGGTAGTAACGCAGCTGGTCAAGATATTTTTCAGTTTCTTCCAGAAAAAGTTTACGTTTGATGACTCGCAAGGAAGAATGTTATTTACCTAAAATGTGTGATTTGCTACAATCTTATCGTAATTGTGGGATTGTTTAGATTATACAGGGTGTCTCTAAAAGGCTTTGTTTACGGGTCTCGGGGTTATACTTAAATATCTAGGTTTCATCTCTAGTGACTACCCGACTCATCCAGTCTCTGCCATCGCTCCGAATGTTGGAAAACAAATCCTCGCAGATCGATTTTCATGAAGCCACTAAAAAAGTTACTTTCGAAAAATGCGCATACAACCCAAACGTGCTATCGACTTCAATTTTGGACTGAAGCTAAAAGGTCTGCCTCTGTAGACAGGTGTTGACGAACGACGCAACGTTGTCAGTTCCCGAGTTATAAATAATTTCCCGGAACTTAATTGCCACACCTCGTATGACGAACCTCTATTCATCGATCGTTGTCAAGAATATGATATATTTTTTAATCATTTCTGGTACATTTAAATTTATTTATTTAAAAATAAATAGTTTTTAAAATCGGTGCAGAAATTCTGTGAACAGCATTAAACTCAGTTTTAATCTGAGCAGCTGTCTACTATTTCATATAGAAATGTTTAATTACTGCTCGAAACTGAGCATGAGATCCTATTGAAACTTTGTAGAGGTTCCTCCAAAGGATACAGCTACATAATCGTATGCATTTAAAAATGATAGTGGCTCCATCTAGACTAATTTACTTTACTTATTGAACCATTCATCCATCTATCTATATATATATATATATATATATATATATATATATATATATATATATATATATATATATATATATATATGAAGTAAAATGCAAACAGTAAATGCAAACTTCGCTCCATCATATCCTTTTCGTGTTAGAGGTTGCACAGTTTGAATAGATTGCTATAGAACACAATCCATCCAATTCCCCCACCATCAAGATGATGGCCTACCTGTACCACCACACCGAGAAGAAAGTCAAAACTTACCCTCCCCGTTGTAGTTGTACGTTTGCTGAATGTGATTTCAGCACTACAACGGCATAATGTGGATGTATCCACTGCTATTGCAACTCACACGGAGGAATCCGTGAAAGCCGTATAAACATATATACGCCATCCGACGGGAGGTCGGCGAAACCGCGTTCAGTATTTGCATGCTTCTTTTCGATCTGTTCTTTGCACAGCCAGGTGCATGTCGGTACCCTGATGAGTCTAGTAGAGACGAAACATGTGCCTCTGCCGTATCACTGTGGCGGGGAGGGTAAGTTTTGACTTTCTTCTCGGTGTGGTGGTACAGGTAGGCCATCATCTTGATGGTGGGGGAATTGGATGGATTGTGTTCTATAGCAATCTATTCAAACTGTGCAACCTCTAACACGAAAAGGATATGATGGAGCGAAGTTTGCATTTACTGTTTGCATTTTACTTCACTTATACATAGAGTTGCATATAGTTGTACGTTTGCTGAATGTGATTTCAGCACTACAACGGCATAATGTGGATGTATCCACTGCTATTGCAACTCACACGGAGGAATCCGTGAAAGCCGTATAAACATATATATATATATATATATATATATATATATATATATATATATATATATATATATATATATATATATATATATATACATACATACAGGTATGGAAAATCCAAACCGGAACTTGGACGTTTCTTAAGTAAGATAAAGAAAATACTATATTACTCATCAAATCAGAATGAAACAGAATATAAGCATCGACATACGTGCTTAAATTTAATAAATTACCAGTTTGGCCCTAGGGTGAGGGGTAATACAATGCTGGCACGGTGACAGCGGGCGGCAGCATCCGCCACGCCCTAGCACAACAAGAGGATTCCAAGTTATTTGCTTTCATTCAGGCCGTCGAAGCGTAAGTACCGAGGATTGGTATTTCCGTGTTTCGCGCCAAATTTTTTTGTATTTGA
This sequence comes from Diaprepes abbreviatus, assembly GCA_034092305.1. Lineage (NCBI taxonomy): Eukaryota > Metazoa > Arthropoda > Insecta > Coleoptera > Curculionidae > Diaprepes > Diaprepes abbreviatus. The sequence continues at coordinate 616,700 of JASJET010000279.1, forward strand.
AATGGTAGTTTATTCCACGGAACAAAAAAAGCAGATTATTAAGTGGTACTATTCTGGTAAAGCTATGGGTGAGATAATCGGCAGATTTGCATTTACGTGCGAAAATCAACCTGTTCCTTGAAAATTTAGAATTTCAGAAATTATTTAAAAATTTTAGACAACCAGTTGTTTAAAAATTTGTAAAAAATGCACTGATAATAATGAGGAGCAACCGGTTCCTCAAATTATTGAAGAACGAGCAAATCGGGAGACTGACGTTTGTAGTTTAGCAGAAATTAATTTTCCTTGCAATAGTACCGTAATTGCCGAAGAACTTGATACGAACAGTTCGGAATATTTTAAAGGGGAACAAATATTGCTGTTACAAATTGCGAATAACTCAAGAAATTTATCCGAAAGACCAGGAAACACGTATGGTATTTTGTGAGGACATGACAGAGAGAGCTAATAGGGATATAAACCCTACGGTTGCGTTTCAGTAGTATTTTTATTAGAATAGATGTTTATTTTGTAACAGAAATATCAATTTTCTTTACGCTCAAAGGCCAACAAAAACTAATTTTTTTATATTTGGACTATTTGATGGATTTAAAACAATCAATGTATCAAATAGTCATTAAATATTCCAAATTCCATCGATTACGTTATAAGTTTAGAAGAAAAGTAAATACACCCTCTCATTCGTTTCAAGGTACTGCTCGTCTTCGTGTCGCACGGAAGTTAGCGGGGGTAATATTGCGCGTAGACGTTCCCTACGATCTTCTGTCCCGAACGAACCTGAAAGAAGTTAGACAGGCCTTAGTGGGGTCAGAATTTGAGAAAAGGGCCAAAATAATTTCTAGTTAAGAAATTTAAAATAGAAGGTTGGCTATAGTAACGTTTCTATTAAACCTCGATAATATGAACGGCCAGTCTTTTCTTTCTAAAGTTTCGTCTCAGGTTAAAGGCAACAGTGTTGTAGTTGCGTCGCGCCCAGTTACATTTGTACGCCGCTCTTCTATTTGACATTGGATTGTCGAGAAACAAATATCAACGATTAAAAATTGGGCTAAACAGAAAGGCAGTAATATATTTTCGGCGTACTCTGCTGTGTAAAATACAAAAAAAGCATGTTATCACTGATCCGAATATTTCAGCAGTTATTAACACACAAACTCAACAAGAAAATATTGTGTTGTACAATTCCAAACCCTCGTCTACTATGAATTGTGGGCCTCTGAAATTTGAATTTATTAAGAAAACCGAACAAAAGTCCTTAAAGAAAATAGAAAATTATGAACTCGAACCAGACAACTTGCATCATATAAAAGAGTTCCATGCCACTCGAGCTTCAGTACAGTACAACTTATCTATAAAGATGATAGACGGCTAGGTTAATGCTTTGGTTGGAGCGAAATCGGTCCAACGTTGTTACTTCTGTCAAACACCATCTCAGTTCAACAACATTGCTGTGTCTCAGTAAATACAGAGTATTTCAAGCTACAACTGTTAACTCTACACGCATGTATTCGATTCTTCGAATGTTGCTTGTATTTGTCGTATCAACGTGACACACAGCAGTGACAAGCCCGTAAGCAGAAAGACAAAGAGGCGAAAGGACAAACAAAGGCTAGCATCCAACAGGCCTTTAAGAAGAGAGATTAGGACTTCTTGTTGACATGCCAAAGAAAGGGTTAGGAAGCACTAACGATGGCAACATAGTTCGACTTTTTTTCGAGAACAGTGATGAGTCAGTCATTATAACAAGAATAAAGCGAAAACTGATCCTCCGGTTTCCCGTCATTTTGCAAACTATTGGAAGCGGGCATTAAACTGCAATAGAGAAGATTTGGGAATACAAACTTTAATCAGCAAGATTATCCTTCAAAGGATATTCTTGGTACAACATGCCAACAGGAATCCACAAATTACTTACGCCATTGACCAAACATCATAGCATTTGCAATAATACCAATAGGTAAAAATCGAAAAATGCACAAAAATCAACGGACAAGTTAATAAAAAACTATCGTCTAGACTTTGCCCGAAAATCTTCTCGAGAACAATATGGAGGATGTATTCCAAAACTTTTGGCGTCGATGGATCCTTACACTGTTTTTTGACATCGTAAGGATTCGGACAACAATTCGTACATATTGAAGAATAAGAAAAGAGCTGTTAATAAAGAAGGCAATGATTAAAAAATTCTTTTTATTATTTTTATTACAGTTGTATTATTTATTTATTTGTGTAAATCAATAAATATTATATTACTTACAAATTATTTGCATTGGTATTTGTTAAGAAGTCCTAAGCATAGAGGAAAAAGTACTTTTGCCTTTTTAACGATTATCGGTATCCACGTATTTATTATTAAAGTATTATTTTTAAAATGCATCTTGGACTCAAGCGCAATATTTAATTCATGGAAATACAATTATTATTTTTATTTTGTTTTTAAATTGCATATTTAACAACTATTGAACCACATTAGACGTTTTTCGAATTTATTTTCATGATTTTAAAGATTCAGTCTGCTATGTTGGATCCGATTTTTAATATTAAATCCGTGCTTTCAACCCACTGTCTTTTGACGACCCCCCCCCCCCCAACCATCTTTGCTGGAAACCAGAAAGCAAGCTACGATACAACAGTATGCTTTATTTCACTTCTTCATACAAACAGTTTATGTCCTACAAATACAACTCTGGTTCTCTCTCCGTACGCGTTTCAGACACCTAATGGTCTCGTCAGTGAAGTTATCTCGAACCAAGCGCAACATTCACAGGACACGCTTGCCTACATAAAATATAAATTCCGAGACACACCGGCAGGATATTAAACCTGTCGACTAATATACTATTCAAAAACGGCAGTAAATAGATTTATTTATTTCTTACCGAAATGTTAATGTTTAAGTTTCGCTCTACTCCGATGGATGTATAGACGTCGTTTGACTGGCGATATTTTTCGGTCCAATATCCAAAAATCAAAAAGCCCAAATATCCATTTCAGAAAAGAAAAACCAAAGCCAAAAGCCCACCACTCATGCAAAAGCAATCTATGATATAGTTTGTCAGACGCCTTTGAGAAATCTGTAAACACTTAATTTTCCCTTGACGACGCCCAACAAATACTGATCAATTTGGTTTCTCTAATGCACTTCTTAGAATACTGAAATCCAATTTCGCCAGTTCGTAGAGATTGAGGGTTTCAGATCAGATTGGTTTGTGCCATCGTCGGGAATACATCAGGGTTTCAATTTAGGGCCATTCCTATTTAACATATATGTAAACAATCTGCTCGCTGAGGTGGATTACAAAAAAAATGGCCTACACTGACGATATCAAAATTTTTCTCCGCACTGATGCAGTCGCTGACTATGCGTCCTTTCAGGCCAGCATCGAAACAGTTGGTCAGTAAACTGGATCTGAATATCTCTAAATGCAATGTGATATCTTTCAGTCACATAAAGAGTCCTGTACAATAGTATAGTATAATTGAATACAATTATTCAATTGATGCATCTACCTTGAGCAGACTCGCTTTAGTGAGAGACCTGGGAGTTGATTTTGATAATAAATTCTCCTTCACTTCTTATGTTGAGCAGATGGTGAGCAGTGCATCACGATCATTGGGATTCATCATATTAAGGAACTTTTCTCATTTCTCTACGTTTAAGTTATTGTATTACTTCTACGTTAGATCCAAATTAGATTATGGTTCAGTCATATGGTCTCCTCCTCTATTAACTGCCACAAGCATTCTGTGGAATCTAGTCAAAAGAGATTTCTGAAGCGTTTAATGTTTAGAGATATTTATTCTGAGTGGAGTACTGACCAAAAATTGATTCTGTCCAGGTTTGGAAAGTTCCCTTTAACCTTTCGCCAGACTCCCAGTTTGTAACATTTTTATACAATCTCCTACGTGCAAAAATTGATTGTCCATTGTTACTGCAGCAAATATCTTTTCAGGTGCCTCATATAGGTATCAGGCGTCAGCCTATCTTTTTTTTTTAGACGTCCAAAATCAAATGTACTTCGTCAGAACCCAATTTATGATACATGTCAAACTTTTAATAAAATTTCCGTACCTTGTGACATTCATTTTGACAATCTTTCAATAATATTAAGACATCTGCGCGAGGCATTTGTATCTTATTAATATAGTATTGTCTTCTTTTGGATGTATTAGGGTTAGTTAAGGTTTATAATTTAAAATGAAATGCATAATTTATGAATTCGGATATCTTGTGTGTTCCGTGAATCTATCCTCAACGAAACCATGCTGTTCTCCCATGACTGAATAGGCATGATGACTGATTTTGGAAAAATACTCCACGATGTGTTTACCCACCTACTTTATACAAAATAAATCTTATTTTCGCAAAAAAATTATGTTTTGAAGGAAAAATTAACCTTTTTAAAATACAGTTTAAAATTCGCACCAAAACGCTAGAATAGTAATGGTGTCCCTCTGTGACGTCACCCTTTCGTAAACACTTGACAAGTTGAATTTTGCTTGTTTCGATTCGTATTTTCCATTATTTTGTGCGATAATCATGAATTCTAATGTGTATCGATGGTGTGCAGTTCTTCGATGTAATAATACATCTATAAAAACTCCGAATAAGTTATTTATTAACGTGCCAATAAAGAGAAATATCAGAAATACGTGGCTAAATCTTGCAAGGTCAGACTCAGCTTCTGTATCTGTTAATTCAGTAATTTATTTCTGCGAAGATCATTTTGAAGTAAGTATTTATTTTATATAAATAAGTGGCGAAGCTCGCAAACAAAATATATGTAAGGTAAACATTTGTCAATAACACTGTTGATCCCGTTTGAGGTTAGGTTTAATTTCTTCATTACTATATTATATTTAAAGTGCTTAACTAAAAACTTTTTCTTTTTCCAGTTATCAAATGATATGCAAAATTATATACAATACCATGTAATGGGTTCAGTTTTACAAATGCGCATGAAGTCAGGGTGTATATCCACAAAATTTGAATGCTAACCAGGCAGAAATGAAAGAACTTCTGACACCGCTGAGCGTCCCTATGTTCTCAACAAACAAAGAAGGTGTCTAATTGAAGAAAGTGACAAAGATGTAGCACAAACCAAACCACCTATAAAACATTTAGAGCTCGCAGGCACTTCATCAGAAAGTTCAGGTACGTACCCATTGCTTTTTTAAACCGATAACCTGTTTTATTGAATTCAAGTGTATATCTTTTCTGTTTGCCGGCTTAATCATAACATTATAGGTAGTTATGATTCCAAAGAATCTTTGAGATACCTGAAATTATTATTGTAATATTATTATAGTCTGTTGCAAAAATTATAGCACATAATAAGGTGTAAACAGTTACAGTTTGTTCACAAGTATTTATTCTTATTTTTTAGCTTTGCACACAATTGAAGATCTGATAAATCAGTACAAGTATATATATATATATATATATATATATATATATATATATATATATATATATATTATACAAATTTAGAAGTAAAGCTGTCCAGACTGAAGTTAAAACAGTGAACCAGTTAACCTCGCTCCCAGCATCAAGGAGTCGATTATTGGTAAATTTCAGCTATTGGCCTTGATAAATCCTTGTTCCATGACGTTGTTGTACTTTTGATAGCAGGAAACTGACACACTTGATAGTTTTATCCACAAAATATCTAACGATGTAAATAAATACAAATGCGAACGATAAAGGTAATAAACAATGATGACTGATGTGATGTTTACGAAAGCGTGACGTCACGCGGTTCTGGTTGGTGTTCGATCTAATATGGCCGATTTCCATATTTTGTTTTTATTTTTACTAAAATAAATATAATCTCGCTTGTAGTCTAAAAATAAATGTATCATCACGCCTATTCTTATATTTCCATGTGAGCTGGTTAGAAATCAATTTATTAAAAAGGTTAGGAATCATGGATTGCACAGAAATACCTCTATAATTACAAATGTCCTGCCTATTAAGAGATTTAAAAATGAAGGTTAAAAAACTTGTTTTTAAGTAAATAGAAAATTAACTAGATTTTAAGGAAAGTTAAACTATAGAGTTCATGAATGCGTTTAAAAAATAAATAGTTTTTCAAATAAGCAGTCGGAATGCCGTCGGGTCCAATAGAATAAGATGTCTTTGGACCCCTAATGCCATCAAACGCATCACACAATGATACACCCGTTAAAGAAATGTCAACCGTCTTATCAATAACCTTATCAGCATATATAGCTGAAAAATGTTCAGTGGTCTAGATCCTTTACTTTAGCCTCTAGAATTATCACTATTTTTATTTTATTTTTTACAGACCTTTTAGAGACACCCTCTTATATCGTTCCCTGAAAAGTAACAACTTTACGCCCCACTGCTTACATATTGCCATCAAATAAGTACCATCTTAAAAAAAAAATGACTTAAATATTTTATATAAGTTACTTACCAAAAATACCGACGCCAGATGGATCCCAACCTCAACCTTCCTATCGCCAGAGGTAGGGCTAATAACAACGTTTAATTTTGAAAATAAACTATCGTACGGCACTTCAATGGATTCCTTCCAATCCTCTATAAAAAGTTTTATCAATTCCAAATTATATTTAAATGCATCCTGCCTCTCGTTGGACAGATTGAGGATTAAAAATTTCAGCAAATCTGAAGCTAACTGTGCTTCTTTTTCACTGGGTTGAATTTTGGCTGTCCAAGATGCCAGAATAACAATCTGAAGTAAAAGTATAAATTACTTTTTCAAGGAAATGCTATGAAAATATGTAAGTCCAATTGTCTATTATTTAAAGCAATCAAACAAAAAACTTACCACATCAGTAATAAAATAATTTATGGTTTTCCCGGCGACTTTATCATTTAAGAACTGTAACAAAGGTTCCACAAAATATTTAGCAAAATGTCTGAATATGTAGATCATATTGTCGATGACTTTAACCCAAAATATTTTCACGTTTTTAGGCGTATTGGGATTCAGTAACAGGTTCCTAATGCCTAAAAATAAATAACAAAGATAACAAACAATCAAGTGAGTGCTGAACACGCATTACGTTAGTTGTTTTGCCCGTCTCTGGGTTAACTGTGAACATACATATGCTTGCAAAATTTTATCGCAAAATATAAAAAAAAAATAATTTTCGATGTACAGGGTGAATCGTTTTAAATGTTTTTATAGGATATATGAGAAACAGAAAAAGATTTTAAAAATCTGATAAAGTAATCCCGAGCTGTTTTTTTTTTGAGAAAATTATAATTGCAAAAACTAAACTAATTTTAGCCAAAATAATATGAGACCAACGCAGCAACTTTCTGAACATCATGCAAAAAATTTCATTCAAACCGCTGCCGCCGTTTCGGAGTAATCGGCGTACATACAGTGTGCGACAAAACAAATGCACGAACTTCTACTCGCTAATATATGGCTAAAGAACATAGTCAAATGCACTTAAATTTAAATTCTTTTTACTTATTTATGATCGCGATGGACTCTTCTGCTAAAAAAAAAAGACACAAACAAAACTAATTTTTTTTTGTATCAGAAAAAAATTAGTTTTGTTTACAAGATCACTTTTTGTTTATGACAGAACATATGCACGAAATAACAGGAATTTACATTCTTTATGAATTATAAAAATTATCAAAAACAAGTACCATTAAATAACTAATAACTCTCTTTTGAACATTATAAGAATGTTTATAGAAAACTTCCACGTGTTTATAGTCGTTCCTGGTCTTTCAAAGTCATCGGTAATATGGTACAAGTTTTTAATAAAAAAAAATGGCTAATAATAAGTACTCAGTGCAAGTAAAGGAAAAAATAATTAAATATTATAATAGTGGTGAAACAGTGACATCAATTGCAAAGACATTTGAAATTTATCATAGCGTAATTTCGCGAATTATAAGCCGCTTTCGTTCTTCAGGCTCGTTGACCACTATCCACAAAGGAGATCGTCCACGAAAAACCAGTAAACGGGACTACCAGACCATAATTAGATTAATAAAAAAAGATCTGTTCATATCAGCAAGGTCAATTGCAAATCGATTACCAAAGACGAACTGTTGAAGGTGGATTGAAATCATACCGAAGTGCTAAAAACCATTTATTTCCGCCAAAAATAGACTAGCTAGAATTCAATTTGCAAAGGAACACTTAAATTGGAGTACAGCCCAATGGACGACCGTACTCTTTTTTGACGAGTCGAAGTTCAACTTGAAAAATTCGGATGGATTTCGGCTAGTACGCAGACCTAAAGGGCAACGTCTTAACCCTCGCTATACCCAAGGCACACTTAAGCACGGAGGAGGAAATGTTTTGGTCTGGGGATGCTTTTCCGGACACGGAATCGGACCAATTCACAAAATTAATGGTATAATGGATCGTTTTGTGTATAAGGATATCCTAAATAATGTTATGTTGTCACACGCAGAGGAAGAAATGCCACTTAAGTGGAGGTATCAACATGATGACGACCTAAAACACACTGCTAAATGTGTGAAAGAGTGGTTCGTAAACAACAAGATTGACGTTTTAAAATGGCCAACGCAATCGCCTGATCTCAATCCCATAGAAAATCTATGGGATATTGTAGATCGCGAAATAAATCGCGATAATTGCAAAAATGCGGATGACCTTTCCCGATTAGCGGAAATTCCATGGAATGGAATTTCCGATGAAATTTATCTAACCTTATAGAGTCCATGCCACGCAGATGCGAAGAGGTTTTAAAAAATAAGGGCTACGCCAACTAAATATTAGTTAGATTTTTATTTAAATGGAATAACCTAAAAATGTGCTATTGTTTTGTCGCATAAAGAAAGTATTGTTAATTATAAAATATGGTTTTTGTTGGTTTTCATAACAAATGTTGGAAATTTTTGTTTTGTTTTAGTAAATTTAGTTTGTTAATTTTGTCTTGTTATGAAGGCATATTTTAATATCCACAAGTTCGTGCATATGTTTTGTCGCACACTGTACATAAAAAAAATACATCGCGGTCGAATTTAGCACTTCTTTTACTACGCAAAATGAATTAGAAATCACTTTAAAAAATCCAATCAAAAAGTAATAATGATAGAAATGTTATTTTAAATTAAAATATATTATTCTCAATCAAATTATAAACTAAGTAAACAAATAATTTACCATGCTAGACGTGAAGATAATAAAATGATTTAAAAAATTATTATATTTCCAAGTTTTAGTAACAGAGACAGAGATAGGACAGGACACTATCGCCCTCTGTACCACCAGAGAATGCCCTCAGAGGGGAGTAGCCTCTCCACTTATGTGGAGCTTAATTATAGACCAACTCCTCTGTGATCTGACTGACCTCGGCATATGTTGTCAGGGCTATGCCGATGACGTGGTCGTGATCGCAAGAGCAAAATTCGATAATACCCTCAGTGACATAGTTCAATGAGTGGCCTGTGTATGTATTGTAATGGAACAAATATTAATTATTTTATACTGTTTAGCGCAAGGTATATTCTTTTAAATGAATAATTAAATAATCACTCTTTGAATAAATTTCTCGTGAGAATAGGGTGGTATATGTTTTTTTATTACTACTCAAGAAAGTCTAAAGGAAAATATCTTTGTCGTTTAAATGTTTTCTTAAAAATACATAAACTCAGTCAATTTATGAAGACGTAATAAGACCCTCTCTAAGATTTGCCTATAAATCTGTCAAGATAATCCTACCCTGGTTATGTAAATAAAACCGACGTGATAAGGGTACCTTTTTTTAACATATGGTATATGAAATACCGTTAAAATGTATTAAAATATTGAACGATTTTCCCATTATTAGAAAACAAAAGAATAATCAAATAAACTCATTATACTGTAATATAACGTTTGACCTGTGAAAGGAATTTATGTAGGGCTGTTTTTCCTGATTGCAAGAAAGAATGTTTTAATTACCAGCAATATGAATAAAAGGGCACTTAGGTTTTTTCACAGACGTTTTATTATCTTATTCCTTTAGTTATAGAAAGAAATAGAATAATTTTATTAACTGTGTTTATATAAAAATTAAGATTAAGACGCTCAGAGGCCAATTCGGGAATCAAGTATCCGGTATAGAAGAGCTAACGCCCTCAGCACCTAACGATCGAAACCTTCGAACTTTAAGGGAATGAAATTGTCGGTTACATGACGTACGACCGAAAAAGTCACTAAAAAGAGGGAGAGGGGGTGTAAGATTCGAAGACACTCTTTTAAGGAATAGCAAATGGCAGTCACAATTTGAAATTCGTTAGAAGCGGGACCGCCGTCCAGTGCCGTAGAAAAATTACGTAACGTTATAATCGTCGGGAAAGAAGTTTTTTTTTGTTTTTGATTTAATTTGGGAAATTAAGGGAACATCGTGTGTTACTTTAGACGAGCCTTTCGTGATTTTCATACGTTTTGATAAAGTAATATAAATAGCTGTTTTTCGCGTTTCATTTCTTTTTCTGTTCGATGTTTTAGTAAGCTATTTATACGTGTTTTTTCCCAAATTGGGTTTTACATTTTTGGTTAACAGAACGGCCAATAAGAGCAATGCTAGTTTTTTTTTTCAAATTGTTATTATTTTTAAGTTTCTCATTGTAAATAGTATGTTTTTTCTATTTATTTTGTTAATAAGACTATTGTTTTGAGAAACTTGTTTTATTTAATTTAATTAATAACCTTCACGCGACTAAACTTGCGGACGTACTGCTGTGTGAGCTGTAAACAAGAGATGTCATCTGTCCAGCTAATTAGCAGCATTGCCTGAGCTCTGAAGTTCTGAGTTATGGTTTTGGTAAGCTTTAATAACCGGAGTTGCTTGGTACTAAAGCTACAAGAGAGAAGATGAACGTCCAGACTTCCAGAGTGTCTTTATTACTGTGAAATTTAATTATAGGTTATTAAAATAGCTACAAATTAATGTGTGGCAGCAAATTGATTATAGATAATTCGCTATCGCTACCTCAATATGTCATTGGCAGGAGTCTATGATCAAATTCTGTCACAGTATAACAGTGGCAATGAAAACCTTCCCAACGGCCGCCATGGAAGTAATCTAAACCTCACACATCTACAAATATTTCTAAAGAACATGGCGAAGAGGACTATTTATAGGATGATGAGAGATGAGGTCATAAAACGAAGGCCCAAACTCTTATCCAGAAATCAACAAATCTGGGAGATGCCCCATAATGGAAAAATAAATTCAACTTTGTGAAAAACTTCAGCACAAAATTGAGTCGCAAGGGCAAATGGGACAGAAATCGATTATATGGTATACAGATGGCTCCAAAACAACGGAGGGGACTGGAGTAGGAGCGTATGGACCTGGCACCAGACACATGCCATTAGGATATGTATTCAATTTAACAAGGAGAAAAATTATCACGGTCAAGAGATTATCATGTTGACGGATAGTCAAGCAATCATCAGTGCGCTGACCTCTCAAGTTATCAGTTCCAAGATGGTCTGGGAATGCCTAGAGGAACTAAATAATTTGAGTAAGAATAATAGTCACCCTCATGTCGGTACCGTAACATACCGGGATAGAGGGAAATGAAATAGTAGGCAGGCTCGCGAGGAACAGAGCCGAGATACCATTTCTGGGGCCAGAGCTTTTCTGTGGTATCAGTAGCAGCGTAATGCTGGAAGAACTAAAGATGGAAGAAGAAAACAGGAAATCCAATTATTGGATGGAGCTGCAAGGATTGACATAAGCGAAGATACTTCTGGGGAACTACGACCAAAAGAGAATCAAAGAATGCATAAGCTTGAGTAAAAACCAACTCAGAGTTCAGACAGGGGTCCTGACGGGGCATTGCCACCTAACGGGACACCTCAAGAAACTAGGACTGGTAGAAAGAGAATAGTGCAGATTTTGTGAGGAGGACGAAACCTCTATTAATATCCTTTCAGAGTGCAGCGCTCTAGAAAACCCTAGGATGCGGTTCTTGGGAACACACCAAATCCAAGAGGGGGAGCTACCTATCTTGAAGCCGTCCACTATTCTGAGATTCCTGAAGGAAATAGGACTGAAAAACCTGCTCTAGCCGACAAGGTAACTCTTACGACTGGGCAGCAGTAGGGGCACAATAGATCTACCAAGTTGCAGTGTACAGACCCTAACTCTACGCAAATACATACATACAACAGATATGACCCCGTCTTGCTTCTCATGAAACAGTAAGTTAAAATTTAAAAATTTTGTACTTATATAGATCTAGTCGAATATTAGTGAATATATTTCATATTAATAATAAAAAAATTGAAACAGGAACAGACACAACATATATAAAATATTGTGTTAAGTTTAATATCATATAAACATCTGAAGAATTGCATAAAAGAATGATCGAAAAAAAACACAAAGGTAGCGATATTCGATCATCGATGTTTAGACCTCGTTAAACTTTTTACATCCCACCATAGCGGCAGGTCATTCGAGACAGAAGGCCTTTGCAAATCCAAGCAGCTTCCAATAACAAAATCGTATCTCAGAAATATCACTGTCTCAATCCGTTGTGTGCGGGTCACACTCTGGTCGACAGTTTCATCCTCCTCCAGACACCATCTGCACGTCGGGTCATCTGCGACATCTTGTGAAGATGGCCCAACAGGTGACAAACTCCAGTTAACAATCCAACAATTCGTAGCTCTTTCCTTCCTAAGGAAAGAAGTTCCCTAGTAAGCCGTGCGCTAAGTCTACTTATATGTTCCTGGCACACCTCATTTTAGGAGCTCTTCTCCACAATTCAATGAATTTACTCTCCAGTGGCAATTGTAGCTCCCTTTTGTCAACGGCAGTTGGGACAGGTAGATTTGGCTGGGGTCCACGTGGTTCAACTGCGAACTCCATCTTTGCCAGACGGTTTGTTTTTCATTCCCGTGTATACTCTGATTGTCCAGCCGTTCCTTGTCATACCATTCAGTACGTTCTTGCACTCAGACACCAGTCGTGAATTTACGACACTGGACTTTAGTGCCATTATCGCAGCCCTATTGCCTAAGCATATGTTTATAACCCTATTCCTGCTTATGTTTCTCTCAAAGAGATTGCCAAACTGCAGAACAGCATAAATTTCCGCTCTAAAGATTATCGCACGTTGTTCGAGAGAGTAGAATTCTCTAACTCCCTTGCTCCTGCCGAATACTCCGCCTCCAGCTCTCTCATCTTGTTGAAAAATTACATATTTTACAATTTAACAAAAAATCAAAGAAAATAACAAGCACATTCTTGTCTTTCATCAAAGCTAACGCAAAAGATACCTCACGCTTATGGCAGACCGTGTTTTTATTATTCCGCAGCAAAACCGACCGAAAAGGGAATAAATTGAAATTGGCGGTCCACGAAATTTCACGACGGCTGGCAATGTTGTCAGATTAGTTATAGCTAAAAAAATGAATTGATTTATTTAAAAGTAACGTAGTTTAATTGTCCGCTTCAAAGGGAGACAAATATTGAAAACTGAGCGTTAGGTTGTCGGCATAAGATAGGAATCTATTTTACGTAGCCAATTTTTGTGATGGGATTGATTTAGACTGGAGGTTTATATTTTACTTTTTATTGAAAATTAAAAATGGAAAATTCTATATTTTTAATATTAGAAACAAACGAAATAGTAATGAAAATATTAAATCGGTGGTATTCTTTTGCAATTTGAAATAATGTTTTATTTCTAACCTTGTTAGAAAAGAGTACTTCTGACCCTATATTAGTATCAGGTTTAAGAACTAAAATATTTTCTCTAATATAACGTAAGCTTAAACATTTTGAATTATAAATCTTATTATATTTTTGAGACGAAAAAAACGTAACCAGTTTAGAAAGAATCACAAGTTGAAATTCTATGACTGTTTGAATTGAATTGAATTTAATATCATAAAAAGTCTCAGAAACAGCGCTGCACGACTGGTGCTGTAAAAAGGTCAATTTAAATTAAAAGTAAATGAATCAATGGATTGGAAAGATCTTTTTAAGAAGTCACAAATGCTTTTTTCAAAATTCATATTGACCCAAACCTCTACATTTGGTGGGCATTTGAAAATATGAAAAAAATGGCCTAAAAAGAGCCCATTTTTCATCTTTCAATGGGCATATCTCAGCTTCTAGAGTAATCAGTTTATTTTATCTATTTAATAGTACAATAACATATATTTTCACTTGCTTAGTTTTATTTAGAAATTTGCAGACGTTTCGAAAAAATCCCATTAGGCTCATTCTGTGCTTGTGATTTTGAGGAAACATTTGTGGATTGAATTAATCCCATACAAAAATATTATATATTTCATTTAAACTACATTAGAGTTCTGTAAGAACACTACTCAAGTTAAAAGTTAGCCTAGAACGTAGAAGTTACATTTATTTAAATTTCCTAAAAACAGCAATTTTTAAATTTATTTCTTGACTGCCATTAAAAGTGCTACAGGATTTTTGAGGTGTTAGCATGATGGAGTTCCCAGTCAGTTTTCCACAAAAATGGATAGGATGACGTTCGGAAACACCTTGGCTACCTAGGTCGCCCTTTAGACGTTTTCCTCTGGGGGCGATTAAAAAATATCAATATACAAGTACAGATCTTTTCGTATTATTGATTGCCTAGAATAAATTAAAAGGCATTGTATTCGATAAATTATACGCCATATCATCAGGAGCTTTGTATCAGCGTAATCCAGAAAAACATTTATTTTTAAGATAGAGGGCATATGGAGACCTAAATGCTTTTTGATCCACTTGCGAGCGTTTTATTTTTTGTAAAGTTCTTTAAAATGGTTATTTTTTAACCACCCTGTATATCTAATTTTTTGTCCTCGACTAACTTAAAACCGGATTCGTACTCTTACATAGTGTAATCTAGTCAAAAAGAAATTTAGAATAGTATTTTATCACACTTTTTTAACCTTCAAGTAGGTTCTAAACTAATTATTTAAATCAGGTTATGTTCTCAAAATCATGTTATATCTACTGTCAAAATACACTTTTAGATAAAATTTTTAAGAATTTTTTTACTTTCCTCAACTAAGACTTTTACTCTTTTAAGCCACCCTGTATGTTCTACATCTATTTTTTTTCCCACCTGGTGAAAATTTCTTAAACCAGGTTAATATATATATATATATATATATATATATATATACAGGGGCGGATCCAGCCTCTCTGTTTGGGGGGGGCGGTGATATCATGAAAGTGCGAAAGTCGGTTGTCGACGGGGGGGGGGGGGGGGACACCAGCAACATTCCCATTTCTAATATAAAAGACAGAATGGGTCGGGTCTATTTTTCTGAATTTCAAGCTCTTGAAGAGTGGAGGGGGGGGGGGGGGGCGGGGGCGATCACAAGAAAAAACAAGTTGCCGACCGGGGGAGGATGCGAGCAGCATACACATTCCTAGTATAAGAGGCAGAATCGGGTCTATTTTCCTGAATTCAAAGCACTTGGTGGGGGGGCTATTGCCAGGAAAACAAGGTTGTCAACGGGGGACGGGGGACGGGGGCAGCAGCATACATATTCCTAATATAAAATGCAGAATCGGTTCTATTTTCCTGAACTCAAAGCTCTTGGGAAGGAGAGGGGCGATCGCAAGCATACACATTCCTATACTCTATTCAAGAACTAGAGAGAGTAAGAAAACTGTTACCGAAACCTTCAACATACCTGCTTAAGTGCGCAAGTAACTGAGGACTACCGTAAATCTAATTATATTTAATTATATTTAAATATTATAAGCTTTTATAAATTTACTGCAGCAATAAAATTTCTGATAGTTCAATTTAATTTCTGTCAGTGAGCAAAGTACACTTTACAGTGCATCCTTAGTGACTTATCTTGTTTGTACTTGTTTTTATATATTATTTGAGATTAGTGAGATACCCAAAAGATATGGCTTCCACATCTATATTTATTCCAAAATCGTTAAACCAGGGCATTTTTTCTTCAAGGAAAAACTTATTACGATGAATGTTGATGATGCCTTAAGATAACAATATCTCGATAATAATGTTAAAAGTTCTATTGAGAAATATTCCAACATGACAGGAGTTGGAAAATCTACTATGTACCGAATACTGAAGGAGAAAAAAACGACTGGAATTGTTAGTACTCCCAAGCTACATTCGATCACACAAACTGTACTAAAAGGAGTTGGACATATATTTTATTTTGAGAAGCAAATCCCAACCGTCGACAAAATTCTATACTAAAATCAATGAAGATCGGGATTTACCTGAAATTAAAAGAACCGAGCTCTAGAAATTGCTCAGAGAACTTGATGTTTGCTGGGAAAAACCAGATAGGAAATCCGTTCTTATAGATCGTGCGGAAAATGTCCGTTGGAGAAGGAAAATCTCTCTCAAGTACAAGGTAGAGTTGCTAGAAATAACACAACTTACAAAATTAGTAATTTAACTGAACTTATTTTTTTTGAATAAAGTTAGTGCAGAAAATTGGGGAAAATCCAGATAATAAAAGAATAAAAGAAAATGGGGAAACTCGATCTCATGATCGGTGAGATAGAGGAACCAATTATATTTAATTTGAGCGAAGATAGCTTCACTGACTTTGATTACAAATTAAATACGTAATGTTTGCCAACGTAAACACAATTTATTTAAATTTTCTGTAACATATAAAAATTAATTACATTTGAATCCCTTTTTAGCGTTCAATTTTAATTCTGCAGATGGTTTAAGAAATAAATAAACTGAAACCTCAAATATCCTAAAAATGTTTTTAATTAATAATAAAATGACCGATAGCTTCAACAAAATTTTAATATTATATGGACGAATTGATTTTTTTATGTGTTTAACTTCTTGCATTTTTGATAATGGGTATTTGGTAAGTATTTAATTATAACTTAGAATTTTTTTGAGAGAAAAAGGCTACGTTTATGGGCCTGAAACGGTTTCTATGCCAAAATTAAAAATAATAAAAATACTGTAGTAATTTGCGTTAAATATGTCAAAATTATCTATATTTTCTAATCTATGTGAGTTATTTAAAAATCATAAAAAATAAAATAATATTATAAAAACTTTTTCTTTTAAGTTTATTACCGAAATAATATTCTATGCCATAAATACTTAGTGATAAAATAAACCTCCTTCCGACGCCTATGGCAAGGATTAAAATCATTCTTAACATTTCACACAAACCAAATATTTAGTGTTATCCAACCCAAATAGTCCATTATTATAGACCGGTATTTTGATTATAAAATTTCTAACCAATTCCTCTGAAAAATATATGTGTCTAACAGATTTTGCTAAAGACATCGGAATAAAGAACACAGGTAGTTTGCGAAGAAAAAAAAGGTAAAAAATGATTTATTACTCTCTCTAGTTCTTAAATAAACTATAGTATAAGAGGCAAAACCGGGTCTATTTTCCTGAACTCCAAGCTCTTGGGGGGGGGGGGGGCGATCGCGCCCCCCCCCCTTGGATCCGCGCCTGTATATATATATATATATATATATATATATATATATATATATTACGGTTAAAAATTGGGTTTAAATAATAAATATTTTTGTTTACATTTTTCAAGATTAAATTACAGGTTCAGATTACTAAAGTAATAAATAGATTTTTGTTTTGTACATAAATTTACAGTAAACGATGTTTTCTACTATAAAACTAATGATTACCTTTTGTTTTTCATTCATTAATATTGGTTTCATCTATATTCAGATCATTCCTTTTGTTTACATTTTGAAATTTTGATTGACATCGAAACATTAACATATTTCTGTAATTTATAAATTGCGTGAAAGTTTTTAGGGTTGCCTATAAGATGGCACACCAGTTGAATATTATCGAAATGCTAAATTTAAAATGAGATGGTATCGATTTTTTTTTCATTATGTTGTTTTTAGTTTATTAATTGAATATTTCCCTTTGCTTTACTAATTAGAATTTTTGGTAATTAAAATATTTGAAATTAGACCCTCGAACTAATTTTAACTTAATTGGATTTTATTTTTAAATATTTCGAACCCATTAAGTAGTTTGTTATTGGGTATTCATTTTGTAGGACGAGGCAGGTTAGATTATTAAGATATTGGTTGTCTCTGTCTGATTTTAGTACTGGCCAGTTTAAAGTTGAGATAGAAGAATTTTTGCATATATTTTCCGGAAGTAGTTCAAATTGTATGATAAATGTCAAGGGTTCGAGATTATGGCTACGAGATTAAGGTTATTTTTTTTGGATAGATTTTTGATAGACGTTTTTATAAAGTTTTTTTTGGTAACTTCCGTTGGAAGAAATGTGCTAGTGATTTGAGAGAAATCGTTCTCTTTTGGCTATCTGACACAAGAGCGTGAAGACGTGGTTTTAGTTTTAATTCTTTCCCAAGTTAAGGGATTTGGTCTTAAATGGCCGATTAAAGAAACAAAACCGAGTTGGGGTGCAAACAATTTTTGGTGATTTTGGTCGTTTCACTCTACAGCCAGTTTGGCGATTATTTTCTTCAGCCAGCCAGAAACAACGGCTTATCAGTTAACAGATGCCAACATTTTCTTGAGTTCGAGGGTCTTTGGAATGAATATGTCTTAGGAATAACTACAGTATTGTCTTTGGGATAAGTACAATATGTCTTTGGAATAATTATGTCTTTGGAATAAACTATAGTATGTTTTTGGAAAATAGTCATAATGTACAGTTTGGGTTTTCGTGCTGCACTTCTGGGATTGTGAGCCTCTGAAGGGGACAATCTCCATATTGAGACAGGTCGACGTCCTTTCTGGGGAAGCCGTCTATGTCACAGGCCTTGTTCAACCACCTGTTTTAAAGTGATTCAGCTAAGTGCCTAATTTTAGCCAAAGTATGTACACAAGAGTTTCTGAATGTTAAGCCTAATGGGTATTAAACCTCTATGTTGAATCGTTTAGTTATCTAAGCACAGTTTTCTGTTCGATTACCTAGAGGGCTAACAGGTAGGGGATTCTTGTGTATATGTTTTTGAACCTTTCTAATTAATAGACTTTAAATATCTGGACTTTAATATTTTTTTTTAATGATATTTATCTTTTGGTAATTTACCATATCATATTTTTGCGGCGAACCAATAAACTATGTAAGGTGAAACGCAGTCGACTTCGTTGCGCTACAACCTCAAATTTAAATGTTTTATTTTTGCGATACTTTACTGTAATTGAGGTTTTTTTTTATTATGGTTCCATTTTTAGAGTCCCAGAGTGGCCATTTAACCATTTAATTATTGTTTAAAATAATGAATATTATAATGATACATTTATTGACAATTTTAATGGCTTAACAATTGGATATTTTGGAAACTAGTTATTTTGTACAAATTCGTAACATACTTTTCAGTAAAATTTTATTAAGATTTTAACCACTTGAGCGACAGTTATAAGTTGATTTCTATGATCTAATTTTTGTAATTATCTATCACTTTTTTTTTGTAATTTTCTATTGCTTATATTTTTGTTAACTGTCATTATCTCTTTCATTATCAATTTTCTAATTCTTTCTCTTTGAAGACATTTTTGTAGTTTTTTTGATATTGCATATTTTTTTTTATTACTGCAAAGTTGATAGTCTCCGGCATTGTTGGGCTTATGGACCTTCATAGTCTAGTTTAAAATAGAGTGTGTTATTTTCTTCTATAACTAGGCTATGTCGACGTAAACCTTCCAAGGGTAGTTGATTTGTTTACTATTGGATCGGTTTGCCGTTCACGGTGCAGGACACTGTCAAGTTTAATTTATTCTTTTGTCTTAACTTTCACATTTTTCTACGTCATAGAAAGACAATAACTTTCGACTAAGTCTACAAAGTTTATTTATTGCAATTTACCATTGTAAACGCAATTCTATCAGATAGCCCCATTAGAGGAGCTTGCAATAATTCACACTGGTGATAACTTTTTCCAGGGGTTGTATTTATTTTCTGGGAAGGGGTATACCGTGAGGAATAAATGTATTGGCCTCTATTTAATTGGTTTTATTTCCTATAATTTTAAATTAGAATACTTTTAAGTACTTAGACTCTACGATTTATTTACCCGGATATGTCATATTAAACATTTATTCTTTTCCAAGTTTTCTTTACTACAATTGCTCGTAGTATAATCATTAGGGCTCATTCTAAAGTAAAATTTGGTGGCGCCTTTTTCCCGATTTAGACATTTATAAAACTTACACAGGCAATATATTAAAAATAGTGGAAAAATATAAAAACAACGAATCTACCCTGAGATGAGCTAGCGTATAGGTAGACTCCAGTCAGCATTAGGACATTCATTAGGTAAGTCTGAACTGAGGTACCTTACAGGGTGTTGCCAGGATTTGGTAAGGCGTTCATAGTTGGTAATAATATATTTCATGGTAAAATTTTGAGATTTCATTTGCGACAAAAAATTCACGATTTCAATATATATATATATATATATATATATATATATATATATATATATATATATATATATATATATATATATATATATACACTCACGTATAATTTTTGATATAATATTTTGATGAAACTTTCAGAATTTAAGTTTTTTTACAAATATCTTGGTAACACTGGATGGATTTTAACAAACAAAAAAGTATTTCCAAGGTTTTTTTTATCGTCCACAACTTTAACACGCTTATGAGTAGAAGATAGAAAATTTCGAATTTTTTTTTGTAATCGTAAATAAAAAAATATTTGTCAAACAAAATATGAGACGCTAAACATTAAAGTTGTTTGTTATCATCTGAAAAAATGATCTCCAAAAAGAAAAATTCCATTGCCTTTTACGTTTTTTCAATCTAATATGCCTGGTCTATAAAACAGGTTTTCAAAATGGGAAAAACTGATCAAAATTATAAAAAAAAAATCGTTTTGTAACGACAAGTATTTAAATATTATATATATATGAAATTAATTTTTTTAATCTTTTTGGTCGATTAAAAAAATGTACAATTGTCTCACAATTCAAATAATAACAAAATATATTTATATTTATACCGTAATAAATAGTTTATCTATTTTAATATTTCCAGAATACTATTAAAAGCAATAAAATTATTTTAACATCGGAACATTTGTTGCGAAACTAAACAAATGCCAGAATAAATCACAACGTACCCATAGGACATTCAAAATGCTACTGAATTGTATTTTTTCCGTATCGACCGGCGACAGGCTTCTTGCGCCAGTTAAATGACCAGGCTCAAATTGGCAACGGGGGTCACGGCGAAGATCCATTACGCTACGTTCGGCCCCACTGGATCCAGCCCGTAAATCGGCTGATCCATAGAGGTTATCAAAAATTTAACACGGCGTAAGGTATCTATAGCGTTAGCTATAATAATCTTTGCTGTCATGCAATACTCTAAAATGACGAATACGGGCATTAGCAATCATAAAAAGATTAAAATCGTCCATCCCGTTACCTTCCATCCACTGTGGAAACTCCACCATATCTTCTTCGTCTTCAGGTAATCGACAAATTCCTGTTTTGAAAATGTGATCGATAACACCACAAACGGTACCCATTAATTCGTGGTTGTTAATTTCAGTTGCTTCCAGATAGAGTTCACCCTAAAATCAACAAAAAACAATAAGCTTAAAAATATTTTTTATGGATAAAATGAATAAAATAAGAAAGTCAAACAAGAGATTTTACCTGGAACAACTTGTTTTGCCCACTGTGACCTTCCTCATTGTTGACAACATTCGATGTATCAGTTGTTCTCAAAACGGTAGTTGTAAAATCAAATTTCGTCACATCTTCACTAAGAGAACTGTTAAAAAGTTTCTGTGACGCAATATACCTGGAAAATATATTAGTATATGAGTGATTTTTGCAAAATGGACCATTTGTTATTCTGCCCAGGAAATAAATATGTTTACATTTTTATTGTTAAGTAATAGGATGGTCAAATTCCATTCTATGGTCAAAACATATATCTTGTCTAATATATAGCTCTATATCCACAAGTAATGGGGTAAGAATAATATCACAGGTGAACGTGACAATTAATAGCAAACCTGGAACGGCGGCTACTGTCTCTCGAAAAGGACTTTTGGCGAAGAGGAGTAGGAAATCGAGGGCAAAAAGGATAAGAAATGAAAGAATCAGATAAATGGTGAATGCTAAGTGGGTACCGATACGTTGAGGGGATGGATGATTCGCGAATCCCCCCCCCCCTCCGCAAATTCTCAAATGAATACTAATTCAGATAATAGAGGCAGATCAAAAGCAACATGGATGGGAGAAGTACAGAGAGCCATGTCAGAATGAAACCTGCAACCAAGAAAATGAAGAAACAGAAAAACATAAGGCCAAGAAACCGGAAAACAGAATAAGACGAGCCATACTTAAAAATGTCAAATGAGATGTTGGCGAAACGTCGAGAAAACGATTTTTTGAACGAACGGATTGAAACCATATATATATATATATATATATATATATATATATATATATATATATATATATATATATATATATATTATATTTTCCAGATTCTTGAACCATAGATTATATAATTTTCTTTTTATTTTGTCTTTCCTTAAGTTTAGGTTCTTTATTTAATAAAAAATCAAAAACAATTTGATGTTTTGCACTTTATTTAAGGCATCTTCAAAAATGTTTTGTTTATTTTTTATTTATATCTGCCTAAAAATATTTTTTATATAATTAAAAACATTCATACACAAACATATTTACAATTTTAAAAAACAACCAAACACTCTAAAAAACTAGTCAAATTTCTAGAAAAGTATTTAATTTTAATGCCAGTACATACCTTGACATTTTGCTTATTTATTAATAATGAAACGAAATTTTTATATCGTCTATTTAGATACTTAGAATACATGAAATGCGAGTGTGTTTTATTTTTTCTATTTTAACAATGGACCAAAAAAAAAAACGAAAAAACGCATACATTTAATTTTATGTTTAAGAGGATATTCATTTTTTGATGTTTATTAACAGGATCGAATACTTAATATTTTTCTCTAAATTAGGCTGGTATAAATGTGGCTCGAATTTCCTATATCCGTTCAGTCGATAACAGTGTTTTTTATCTTTTTTAATTTCTATCATTTCCTTTATCTGCAATTTTTAATAATTCATATCTTTGTTTTTAATTATGGTACTGTTATAATCAAAGGTATGTTTTTCATCCCGTGTGTGTTTGTTTAACGCTGTTGAGGCGTCTTTCGTATATCAATGGCCATTCAATCTGTTGTTTAGTAATTGGTATGTCATCCCTATATATTTTTTGGGACAATTTGAGCAAGGGATCGAATATACTACATTTGACTTATTCATGGGAGGAGTTTTACTTTTTAAATTAGTAAATAGAGTATTTAATTTATTATGAGACCTGTAACATATGATAATATCATGCTTTTTTAAAATGTATTTTATTTTTTCTAACAGTTCACTAGTGTAAGGTAATGCTACATATTTTTGCTATTTATGTTATTGTTAGTAGGTTATTATAAAATTTATGCCTTAAATAAAGGGCGAAACGTCAAATTGTTTTTGATTTTTTGTTAAATAAGAAAGAAAAGGCAAAATAAAAAGAAAATTATCAACTAACATGATCACAAACGTACACTCACATGACTTAAACTAATACTGATGATGGCCTACCTGTAGCATCATACCGAGAAGAAAGTCAAAATTTACCCTCCCTGCTACAATGATACGGTAGAGGTTCATGTTTCGTCTCTTACTGGACTCATCAATGTACCGACATGCACCTGTTTGTGCAAAGGACAGATCGGAATGTGCTATTGCATCTCACACGGAGGAATCCGTGAAAGCCGCATAAACATATATACGCCATTCGGCGACGAAGCCGCGTTCAGTGTTGCATGCTTCCTTCCGATCTGTCCTTTGCACAAATAGGTGCATGTCGGTGCCCTTATGAGTCTGGTAAGAGACAAAACATAGCAGGTAGGGAAAGTTTTGACTTTCTTCTCGGTATGGTGGTACAGGTAGGCCATCATCTAGATGGTGGTAGAATAGGACAAATTGTGGTTTTTATCAATTTATTCAAAGTGTGTAACCTTTAACACGGAAAGGATATGATGGAGAGAAGTTTGCAATTTCTGTTCGCATTTTACTTCAGTTACACACGGAGTTGCATATAGTTGTACGTTTGTTGAATATATATATATATATATATATATATATATATATATATATATATATATATATATATATATATATTTATTTTGCTAGATGTTTTGCTAGGGCCTGAGTTGGAGAGCCAACAGAGCTTACAATTGGTCTCAAGGGGGCTCCGGGCTTGTGTATTTTGGGTAAGCCATAAAGTTTAGGACATATGGATGATTTTTCTCTTGGTGTGATCTTCTTCTTTATTTCTAGCCACCATTCTCCAACCCTTCGTCGAAAAAACGGCCTCCTACGTTAAAAACTCGCAACATTTTTGCGAAATAATCAAAAACATACGTTTACAAGAAAAAGAATGTCTAGTTAGTTTTGACGTAACATCACTTTTCACACAAATACCAGTTAAAGAGGCTCTTTCTGTAATAGAAAACAAATACAATCTGCCAAAATATATCATCGAATTAGCTAGACACTGTCTTGATAACACCTATTTTACTTATGAAGGCCGGCGATATAAACAAGTTGAGGGAGCCCCGATGGGATCGCCGCTATCTCCCGCACTCGCTAACTTATTTATGGAAGACTTTGAATCAAAAGCTTTGGAGACCTCTTCACATTAACCAAGACTGTGGCTACGTTACGTGGATGACACATTCATTATCTGGCAACATGGGGAAGAAAATCTCAAAAGTTTCCTGGAACACATAAACAGTATACATCCCAAAATTAAATTCACCATGGAGACAGAACAGGAAAGAGAACTACCGTTTCTGGATATCCTACTGAAAAGAAAAGAGGATGGCTTGCTTTCGCACACTGTCTACAGAAAGCCCACTCACACCAACAGGTACCTCAACGCCGATTCATATCACCACCCCGCCCAATTATTTGCAGTAGTGAAATCACTTGTGCTTCGATCGCAGTCCCTTACAGATCCAAAAAATTATCACAAAGAGATGAACATACTGCAGGAAGCCCTGACAAAGAACGGTTATAAAAAAGAACATATAGACAAGGTTCTAAAAAACAAACACCTAAAAAATCGCGAAAACCAAGAGAACAGCTCCAAGGCTTTTGTTCCTTATGTAAGAGGCACGACAGACAAGATCGCAAGAATTCTCAGGAGACACAACATTGAAACCATTTTCACCACAGACCGTAAAGTAAAAGATCTCTTGCCAACACCTAAAGAAAGAATCCCTCTAGAAAACCAGGGAGTGTACGAAATTCCATGCGAAGAGTGTAGCTCATCTTACGTAGGCCAAACCAACCGTAAAATAAGCGCCAGAAGAGACAGATAAACGCTGTCAAGCAAAAAACAACTTCTTCTGCTCTGGCCCAACACTGGTTAAACACAGGACATAAGATTAATTTCTCGGGAACAAAAATGCTATCGAGATGTGAAAACCTGTCCACAAGAGTTATAAGGGAGGCTATTGAAATTGCAAAGAGGCCCAACAACTTAAATAGCAGAGATGATAGCCACCGTGTGCCTAATACTTGGAAAAATCTGCTTACAAAACATCAACCAGTACCACTTAGTAACGAAAGAGATTACAACTCGGCAACGCAACCACAAACACTGGCAACAGGACCGATGACGCGCAGCAGGTCTCGCCACCTGATGGTCCGGAACCATTCGGAAAACGAACGCGTCCTACGCGCATACTGTACCAACAACACCGGAGTCGCAGGCGTCAGTTCGCTCGTAGACGCCATACAGTGAGCTTTGAAGATGGTGAATGAGATTTCACCGAAACGTCAGCTGCTTTACAGTCCCGAAAGGGACTCAGTACATACACGGGATGCCCGAAAACCTTCGATTACATATATATATATATATATATATATATATATATATATATATATATATATATATATATATATATATATAATTTGTGAAATTTCAATAAAAAACAATTAATAAATATTAACTATATCTATGAAGTCGATAAAAAACAAGATGTTAATTAGCAATTTCATTAGAAGGTAAATTTCACTTTAAAATAAAATTGGGTACTGCCCTATTTTTACTCACTTAAATGACTTCGATTTATTATTATCACTTTGTTCCCTGAGTTCATCTCTAATGTTAACTAAAATTTTTCTTTTCGTCGGATAACTGTCAAAATTAACAGGAAAAGTATAGGTTATGTTATTGTCGATCAACGCATTCCACAAAATATCCTGGTTATTTTCTTCTCTTATAAATAGTTTTTCGTAGAGTTTTTCCAATTTTATTGAATTGCTAATTATTGACGCTAGAGCTTTATATGCGCTACATTTATATATTCTAGAATGTTCTGGATTGCCTAAAAAATCATGTCAACATATATAGCGATTGGCAGAAATGTTGCACCATATGGGAGACATTTTTAAGGGTGCAACATTTCTGCGGATCACAGCAAAATCAATTTTCAATATTATTTGTAGAGAATGACAGCTTAAACTTGACACCAGAATGCACTAACCAATTAGTAGTGGAATGAAAATAACTTACCTACATTACTATTTTTGAACGTATCCAACGCTAATTTAAGTAAGCTTGCCCGTAACTTTGGATCTCCTGAAGCCTCAGTAATAGAGCAGTATGGTCTTTCTTCAGTACCAATAGGAATCCTTAAAAACAGCATTTCAATCAATAGAAAATGGACTATTCCATTGCCATAATCCGTAGAGTTTCTAAGATCATCTCGAATCTGAACAATGTTATCTTCAAAAAAACTTTCGAAAGCCACATAGCTGCTGTTTTTAAAAACATGTGGCAAAATATTATCAGCTAAAATTTTCTTTTGCTCAAAACTCTTGTTTGCTTCAAGAGCGAATTCGTAAAGAGTTTCTAGTATTTTTTTGTGAGTGTCTTCTCCATTATTTGACATAAAAGACTTAAGTAAATTCGTTAAATCGATGTCACTTTTGATACTTCCTATGTTGCAGACATAAAACTCGATTAAAAACTTAAATATTAACTGATTTTTCACCGAAGGTTGGACGATTAATAATTTCTCTGCCAAATTGTTACTTTCAGGACTTAATATGACAGGTTCTACTACTAATTTTATTTTTTCCAGTGCAGCACTAAAAAAATAAATAAAGTTTAATGTGATACGACATACAAAATTATAAATAAATAAGTTTATTTATTTATACAAACTACAGAATGGCATTTAATATTTTTAAGATTTTTTGTTTGGTGTTGAGAGAGAATATATTTTTTATTTTTAAGTGGGTTATTCCCCGTGCGGGGTTGCTAGTCCCCCATCGGGAGCTTCCCCAGGTGACGGATAGGAGAATCCCTCCTAAATGAAATATCCAGGGCTGACCAAAACCAGCACACAGCAGCGTCTCACCCAGAATGGGCGGCTGCACACAGCGTCGGTACCCCATGTCAGGGGCGGCTGAAGAAAAAGCAATGAAGGCAACGGGAAACCACATTGCTCAACTTTTCCCAGGAAATTGCTATGGCGAGAAAACTAAATACAACGGCCCCCAGTCCCGGGCAGCCCTTAGATGGGCAAGGGGTGCGAAGAATCTCCCGGCTCAAAATGGCAAAGTCCAAATTAGGAATCGCAACATGGAATGTGCGATCCCTCTATGCATCTGGAAAATTTGAGAATCTCGTCCAAGAGATTTACCGCATGGAATTACAAATCACGGGTATAGGCGAACTGAGATGGCCCGGTTGTGGAACATGTAAACATGAAAAAGGCACCTTATACTACTCTGGAACGGATGATGGCGAACCAAATCACAGGAATGGTGTAGGTGTTTTCTTGGTATCAGAACTGACGAAGTGTGTACGTAACTTTGTTCCCACAAATGATAGAATCCTACTGCTACAGCTGGAAGCAAGCCCATTTAACATTAATATACTTCAAATATATGCACCGACCGCAGAAAGAAGATATGGCGACGAAGTGAATCCCTATATAGACAAATAGACACAATATTGAAAACTCTCAAAAACAATGAAATCACTTACATCATGGGCGATTTTAATGCATAGATAGGTAGGGGTAGCAGAGCGGACCTGATAGGAGAATATGGTTTAGGTGAAGGTAACGAGCGGGGTGACAGACTCTTCGAATTTTGCCAAAACCACAACATGGTAATAACAAACACATGGTTCAAATTACACAAACGAAGACTATATACGTGGAGAGGGCCAGGAGATAATCCCGCACACATTGTAAGGAACCAGATTGATTATATATTAACAAACAAAAGATTTAAGAACTGTATAAACAGAGTCACAACCTATCCTGGAGCAGACATTGGATCTGACGATAATCCCGTGATTGCTGATATTAAAATCAAACCTAAAATAATAAAAAGTAATAGTCAATAGAGTAAATATGAGATAGCGGAAACCGATAAAGAACTGCTTACAAAAGATCTGAACAACTACACAAAGAACACAAGAACTGACGACAACGTAGAAGAAATTTGGAAATCGTTTAAGGAACTAACCAACAAACTAATAACTGAAAATACTGTACGGAAGAACAAACCGAAAAAACAGAAATGGATGACAGCAGAAATATTGGACCTCATGGAACAAAGGAGACAGTCGAAAACAAATCGAGTGGAATATAAAAGAAGACAAAGAGAAATTAAACAAAAAATTCGGATAGCCAAAGATAACTGGATGAGAGACAAGTGTATCGAAATGGAAGATCTAGAAAAGAAACATGACACATTCAACATGAACAAAAAAGTCAGAGAAATAGCAGGTCTATATAATAAGAATACCACTAATACCTTTGTGGACCCTGATGGTAAAATTATCTTGGACGAAAAAGAAATTTTTAAAACATGGGTTAAATATATAAAAGAATTATTTGATGATGACAGACCGAATGGACACAACTCCGATGATCTCGCTAATATAGACGCTAATATAGGCATGGGACCGGAAATTCTAAACAGTGAAGTTCTATCTGCCATAAGATCTGCAAAAACCAGGAAAGCCACCGGGCCTGATAATATCCCAACCGAGCTGTTACAAATGATCCATGAGGAAAATATAGGAATCTTGGTCAAACTGTTTAATACCGTTTACGCGACTGGAGATATACCGGAAGATTGGCTGAAGTCTGTATTCGTCCCAATCCCAAAAAAACAGCGAGCAAAGCGATGCAGTGAGTACAGACTAATAAGTCTAATGAGCCACACTTTGAAGGTCTTTCTCAGAATCATCCACAGCAGGATAAGATCTAAATGAGAAGCAGATTTAGATGAAACCCAATTCGGATTTAGAAACGCCCTAGGTACTAGAGAGGCTTTATTCGCTCTAAATATACTTCTGCAGAAATGCCGGGACCAACACAAATATATATTCGTATGTTTTGTCGATTACGAGAAGGCCTTCGACAGAGTACAGCACAGAAAACTCATAGACATTTTAAGTAACGTAGGGGTAGACAGCAGAGACGTAAGAATTATTAAAAATCTATATTGGTGGCAGAAAGCAACAGTAAGGCTAAATGGAAAACTCACAGAAGAAAGTAAAATTCTACGAGGCGTCAGAAGGGGCTGCATACTATCTCCACTGCTTTTTAATATATATTCAGATAAAATCTTTAAACGGGCTACTCAAGGATAACGAATGGGAGTACAAATCAATGGAGAATATATAAATACAATACGATATGCTGACGACACTGTTATCCTAAGCGACAAACTACAAGACCTGCAACATCTATTAGACTGTGTTAAGACTGAGGGTCAAGAAATGGGGCTCAACATAAATATCAAAAAGACAAAATTTATGGTCTTTAGTAGACAACCTCATCTTAACGCTTCAATACAAATAGAAGGAAAAAGTATAGACAGGGTGACTCATTTTAAATATCTTGGATGTTATATCACCGAAAATCTAAACCCAGATAAAGAGATAAAGTGTAGAATAGAGACTGCTAGAGCAACTTTTCAAAAAATGAAACCACTTTTCTGCAATGATAACCTCAACCTAAAATTACGACAGAGAATGATAAGATCATACGTCTGGCCAGTGTTACTATATGGGGCAGAGATCTGGACAATTAAGGCTGCCACAATTAATCGGTTGGAGGCTCTCGAAATGTGGTTACACCAGCGAATGCTAAGAATACCTTGGACAGCTAGCCAGACCAACGAAATGGTACTCAATAGGGCCGACACAACTCGTCTACTATTAAACACTGTAAAGTGTAGAAAAATCTCATATCTTGGACATATATTTAGAGGGGAGCGATATAGAATTCTTCAGTTAATCATGATGGGTAAAGTAGAGGGACGTAGAGGGTAGAAAGGAGACAGGCTTCCTGGTTGAGGAATATTCGTGAATGGACAGGTATACGTAGCGCGGGGGAACTGTTCCAGCTAGCGCAGGACCGTAAAAGACTTGCCAATGTAATTGCCAACGTCAGGGGGACCTGATATGGCACTTGAAGAAGAAGATATGAAGATATTGAATTGTTACTACCTATAGTTTACAAAATATGAAGTAAAAATGTAATTTTGGAGATTATAGTTTATTTCAGGGCGATTTATGATATGTTATACTTTATTTAATTGGTTTTAGTGTTTGATGTTTTATAATAAAGGTGCGGGGTTGTTTCTGGCCTGTTAGCGTAGGAATGACTGATGGATCTGGGCATTTGACGTTTGCTCATATTAATGTTAGGTCAGTTTGGTCACACTTTAATGTATTTTCAGAATTTGTAGAGTCTGAGGGATACGACATCCTTGGGCTGTCTGAAACCTGGTTGAATACTGGTATTGCCAATGAAGGTTTAGCTATTCCTGGCTATGTTTTGGTTAGAAGGGATAGAGATCGTAAATGTGGCGGTGTAGCTTTTTATATAAAAAAATCTCTGAAGTTTAATATTTTACCTATACCGCCAACGGTAGGTTTACTTGAACAAATTTTGATTGATGTTAAAGATAATGGGACTAGATTGTGTTTTGGGTAGTTGTACAGGCCGTCAGATGTGAATTTGATTACTAGCATAGATGAATTAGAAACTTCCTTGATATCATTTTTACCTTCATGTGATTATTTAGTGTTTGGTAGGGATTTAAATGTAAATTTGCTTAATTTAAATTCAGATGGATATAGGACATTGAACAGGTTTTTTCATAAATATACTCTTAGTCAATTAGTTATTTCCCCTACACGTGTCACACAGAATAAACAAACTCTCATAGATATCATAGTTACTTCTTCAAAAAATCTGTCTTTAAACACTCATGTCATCAAAATGGAAGGTATTTCAGATCACAGCTTGGTATATACTGAATTAAAAGTTAATAGGCCTCGTCCTTCAATAACTTTTCGAACATATCGCGATTATACCCATTTTAATTATAATGATTTTCTGAAAGATTTGTATGCTGTTAATTGGGATGTGATTTATGATATGCAGAGAGTGAATGACATGGTTTCGTTTTTAAACGAGAATGTTAGATCGGTATTTGATGTTCACGTGCCTATCAAAAGATCAAGGCACCTGCTCCATGGTTGACGGAAAATGTTCGTAATTACATTACGATGGCTGTCCGAAATGAAAAAAAGGCGTACCTACAACAGAAGCACAGGGTGGAACTTTTTGGCGTACTTTGAAGACACTTCAAATATGGGTTCCCCTTCGGATTATAATGATCATTTTCTCAACAGTATTCCTTTGACAGATCATCTAACAATAGGTTTTTGGATGAGTACAGGAATTCGCATTTCGGGGATGTAACCGATGCTTTTGTTTTTACCGAAGTTTACGATAACCGCGTGAATGAATTTATCTTTAAGATAAAGTCAAATGCTCTGGGAGCTGATGAGATAGACTGTAAGATGCTATTGTTGATCACCCCTTGTCTCACTTTTTATTTAACTTTCATAATTAATAAGTGCCTTTCTACTTCTTCCTTTCCACTACAGTGGAAATGTGCTAATGTATTACCAATTCCTAAGGTTTATAATCCCACTACCATTTCTGAGTTTCGTCCTATTAGTATTTTACCGACATTGTCTAAGGTACTCGAGAGGATTGTCTATGATCAGATAAGCAAATTTGTGAATTCGAGAGGCATTTTACCATCTACACAGTCGGGATTTCGCCTTTTACATAGTACAACTACTGCACTTCTTAAAGTGAGCGATGATGTGTTTGGTGCAAGTGATAGCAGTTTGACGACACCTCTTATATTACTGAATTTTAGTAGGACCTTCGACACTTTGGATCATACGATGTTTTTTGCAAAACTGGGATACTTTGGCTTTGGGAGGAGTGCAATGGAGTGGTTTAGGAGTTATCTTGGAGATAGAATGCAAAGAGTGTGCATTGGCAATGAGAGGTCTGAATTTGTGACTTTCAATAAAGGTGTACCACAGGGCAGCATTCTTGGGCCGCCGTTATTTTCGCTGTATACAGCTGATTTCTGTAAATTTATAAAAACTTGTCATTCTCACCAATACGCTGATGACTTGCAAATTTACTGATCGTTTAATTTAGTCGGTATGGCATAGGCTGCACAGCAGATTAATGATGATTTACAGATCATTTTGGAGATATCCAGAGGTCATGGATTGTGTCTGAATGGTAAAGTCGAAACTTCTTCTTTTTGGTTCGCACAGACAACAAATTGTAGAGAGTAATATTTTTTAAATTAAAATTGGTGATACAATGTTGACGCAGTCGGACTCTGCCAAGAACCTGGGGGTAATGTTTGACACACAACTTCGTTTTGAGGCACATACCTCGAATTTATTGCAAAGGTATTATTATAAGCTAAAAATTCTTTATATGCATAAAGATGTCTTAACTGATATAAAGTTGAGACTCTGCGACTCTTTGATATTGTCTTTGGTGTCATACTGTGACGTTGTATATTGGCCAGCACTTACATTACGTGAGAGGAATGATCTCCAGGGACTTCAGAATGCCTGCCTTAGGTTTTGCTACAGTATGAGAAAGTTCAACCATGTGACACCTTTATTTCGGGCATCCCGATGGTTTAATTTAGAGGGAAGATTCTTTATACATTTAGCAACCCTTGTTCATAGGATAGTGTTGACAGAAGCACCTTTTTATCTATCTAATAAATTAATTCGGGGCAGTGATATTCATAGGAGACAAACACGTTATAGTTCCAGGTTCATTGTCCCGAAACATAGAACTGCCCTTTTTCAGAGATCTTTCAGATATAATGCAGTGAAAATTTATAACTCACTTCCTAGGGATGTCGTAGCCCTTAAGAATGTCGCTAGCTTCAAAAGAGCTGTTAAATTATTTATTATTGGTAGGCGTGGTCGGGTGCGGTGATTTTCTGGATCACTTGCACATAAAAGCCAAAAAGTGTAAACATGAATGTTTTAGAATTTACATTTTTATTTTTTCTCAAATAATTTTATATCTTAGATTAGATTTACTTTTAGTTTATCTTAGATTTAATTTAAGAAAACAGACGGTTAGATGAGTAGCTATGCTAGATCTCGCCGTCCATTATTGTATTTGTTCAGTTTATATTTTTGATGCTAATAAAACGACATTATTATTATTATTATTAAAATTGGATACAATTACCATAAACCTTCTATTTCATCGTTGACAAAAACTTCAGCCAATGCAATAAAAAGATTCAAATATAAATCAGTGCCTTCTTGTTGCGACAACACAATCTGGTCTCTAACAATGAGGTTTATTATCCATTTTTGGATTTCGTCGCTATATCCCAAATTGCGACCGAATATTCTCCAAAGTTGTCTAATAAAATCGAGACCTACGGATATAATATCAATATATATATATATATATATATATATATATATATATATATATATATATATATATATATATATATATATATATATGTATTTATTTATTTATTTATTTATTTATTTATTTTCTTAATTCTTCAACCACAGATTATATCGTTTTTCTTTATTTTGTCTTATCTTGGGTTTAGGTTCTATATTTAACAAAAATTAAAAACAAATTGACGTTTCGCCCTTTATTTAAGGCATTTTCAAAAATTTTTATTCATAAAAATATTTTCACATAATTAAAACATTCACATAAGAACATATCTACAATTTTAATAAACAATAAGACACTTTAAAAACAGTATTCAAATTTTTAAAAATATTTAATTTTACCGGTACACACCTTGACATTTTGTTACTCTATTACTAAATAAAATTCAAACTTTACATCGCCTACTGAGGATATATGGAATGCCAATGTGTTTTATTTTTTTTTATATTTTACAATGCACAAAAAAAAAACAAATAAGGTATACGTTTAGTTTTATGTTTAAGAGGATATTCAATTTTTGATTCTTATTTGACAGGACCAAATACTTAATATTTTTGTTTAAATTAGGCTTGTGTAAATGTGGCTCAAATTTCCCATATCTGTTCTATCGTTAACAGTGTTTTTCGTGGTACTATTATAATCAAAAGTATGTTTTTCGTCTTGTGTGTTACAGACTCATTTCGTTAGATGTTATATCTTTGTATATTTTTGTATTTTAAAAAAACATACATCGCTATCAAAAAATACTTTTATGAATGCTGTTGACCTCGTTCTAAACACAAATTACTTCAGTACGAAAACACCTTTTACAAACAACTCGATGGATGTGCTATGGGATCACCAATTTCATCTACCATTGCTCAGTTAGTAATGGAATATTTAGAGGAAAAAGTTTTAGAAAAATTAAATTTTAATATAATATTTTTCAAACGTTTTGTTGATGATTGCAAAGCAGCCGTCCCATAAAACAAACTAAATGAAATTCTCCAAGAGTTTAACAGTTTCAACGAAAAATTACAGTTCACGTCCGAAACAGAGAATAATAATAAAATAAATTTTCTAGATATGACACTTATACGCAGAAAAAACAAAATTTTAAGTGAATGGTACACCAAACCAACTTGGTCAGGTAGCTATCTAAACTGTTTCTCTAATCATTCAAAAACTCAAAAAAAATAGCGTTATAATCGGTCTATCTGATCGTGCTATCTCCCTAACATCTCCAGAATTCCGACCCAAAATACTGCAAAAAGTAAAAAATACACTAATAAATAATAATTTCAACGAGAAGACTATCACCAAAATAATTGATAAACGAACATATAAGTTTTATAATAACGTAAAAACAAAAAACATAGAATATAGACAGCAAAAATATGTAGCATTACCTTACACTAGTGAGCTGTCAGAAAAAATAAAATACATTTTGAAAAAGCATGATATTATCGTATGCCACAAATCACATAATAAATTAAATACATTGTTCACACATTTAAAAAGTAAAACTCCTCTCATGAATAAATCAAATGTAAGGCGCGTTCTTTTATTTCAAAGATGATTTTGCGCACTAATCGGAAATCCATCAAACCGTTCTTAAAATAAAGCGATAAAAATGCGATTAATTATTACACCGTTCTTTTTTTTATCGATGGATGCATCAACAATCCATCGAATCCATCGGCTTCAGACCCCGATGAATACGATGGACAGGTAGTGGGGGAAAAAATAACTGTTAATTTTAAAGGTTATGTTTTTATTTCTGTCTTGAAAAGAAATAATTGCCACTATTTTTGATTTATTGTTCGTTATATATAAAAATGACAGAATTTCTATATTATTTAAAAATATTTACAAAAATATAAAAGAAACTACCAAATAAAATATTGGATTTTTAAGGTTAGGTTTTTGGAAAAATGTCACATGTCAATCGGAAATGAGCGTTCTTAAATTCAACATAATTTCATTGAAAATCCATTTATGACGTCACAAGAACCCATCGGACTAATTCAGCGCTTTTTTATCGATGGAATAAAAGAACTCGCCTGTAATATATTCAATCCATTGCACAAATTCTCCCAAAAAATATATAGGCATAACGAGCCAATTGCTGAAGAACAGATTATATGGCCATAAATATACGAAAAACGCCTCAACAGCGTTAAACAAACACACACAAGACGAAAAACATACTTTTGATTATAACAGTACCACAATAAAAAACAAAGATATGAATTACCAAAAATTACAGATAAAGGAAATGATCGAAATTAAAAAGGATAAAAACACTGTTAACGATAGAACAGATATGGAAAATTTGAGCCACATTTACAAAAGCCCAATTTAAACAAAAATATTAAGTATTCGGTCCTGTCAAATAAGAATCAAAAATTGAATACCCTCTTAAATATAAAACTAAACGTATACCTTATTTATTTTTTTTTGTGCATTGTAAAATATAAAAAATATAAAAAAAATAAAACCCATTGGCATTCCATGTATCCTCAGTAGGCGATGTAAAGTTTGAATTTTATTTAGCAATAGAGTAACAAAATGTCAGGGTGTGTACCGGTAAAATTAAATATTTTAAAAAATTTTAAAAATTTGAATACGGTTTTTAAAGTGTCTTATTGTTTTTTAAAATTGTAGGTATGTTCTTATGTGAATGTTTTAATTATGTGAAAATATTTTTAGGAATAAAAAATTTTGAAAATGCTTTAAATAAAGGGCGAAACGTCAATTTGTTTTCCATTTTTGTTAAATATAGAACCTAAACCCAAAAAAAGACAAAAAAAAAATATATATATATATATATATATATACATATATATATATATATATATATATATATATATATATATATATATATATATATATATATATATATATATATATATATATATATATATATATATATATATATTGCAGACATAAGATTGTTGATAAATATTACTCCAAGAACTAGAAGACAATGGGGAAGCTCCGGATTCGAAAAATGACCGTGCTGTTTCGTCCTAGCATGGGACTCATCAGGCCACTGCATTCGCTACAAATCATCATGTTGCCATTGTATCGTGTTTGCTGTTTTCTAATTTTAGAATAAGTTTATAGAGCACAATTACCAGATGATGGTTTATACCAAACGCAATGGCCTGGTGGGTCTCATATTAGGAGGCAACAGCGCGGTCGTCGTTTTTCGGACCCAGATGCAGGGTGATTATCGATCGATTGTGGGAATAATTAGAAAGAATCTAAAAATTTGACAGTGTATTAACGTGCATGGGGGACAGCCGGCTAAAATATATTCAAGATGGCGGCTTGCTTATTGCTTATTTTGAATGAAACACTCTATATATTGTTGCATGTTTGATTTCTACGTATAATTCTAGACATATTGCATGTATAATGTTCTATACTTAAGTTTCACCGTTTTGGACATATTTAAATTTTTATGTTAAAAATGACGTTTGCGGACCAAAACTTAACTATAAATTTTTCCTACAAGGAAGTCTTTATTATTTAATTTGGGTTAGTTTTCTTGTAGACGAAAATCGACTATAGTAGTCTTTTTATGATATTTTGAAAATTACTAGTACAGAGTGGTCAAGAAAGAAGAATAAAAATTGTATTTAAAGAATCGTCAAAATTCAATTTTTTCAAGTAGAAAGCACCTATTTTTATAATTTTATCATATTAAGCATTAAAAATAAGGGTAACTTTGTATAAAGTTATTAAATATTGGCAATTCAGAATTTTTCTATTGTAAAAATGCTATACGGCTTTTAAGTTTTATTGTTAGTTGGCCATGACGGTGAGGCGTGGAGAATGTGATAGAGTTATTTCAAGAACATGCGATACATTCGCGATCCAATATCGGAAGAAACAGAAACCATCACTACCAACTGTTAAAAAGATTATAAAAAACTTCAAGAACTTTGGATCTATAAAACCTAAAAGAAATAGAACTAAACCAATTGTTA
Source organism: Diaprepes abbreviatus (assembly GCA_034092305.1). Classification (NCBI taxonomy): domain Eukaryota; kingdom Metazoa; phylum Arthropoda; class Insecta; order Coleoptera; family Curculionidae; genus Diaprepes; species Diaprepes abbreviatus. The sequence goes on from JASJET010000279.1 coordinate 654,570, forward strand.
ATAAAATAAAGTTACGAAAAGTATTTGAGTAAATGTTCAAATTGACGCCCTTGAACTTCCAAACATTTTTCGCACCTAAGCAGGAACTCTTCATGGGTCGCTCTTCTTACTGACTGGGGATTAAGTTCTTCAAATGGTATTCTGACGCGCTGCATGCAATTTTCCATAGTGATTAATGCGGTGTTATATACTTTATTTTTGATTGTCCCCTAAATAAAAAAAAATCAAGTACTGTTAGGTCAGGTGAGTGAGGTGGCCAAAGATGGGGCTCATTCTTGACTATTCATTGATCATAAAACAAGTTTTGCAGATGATTGTTAAATAAATGACTATTATGCGAAGGCGCCCCATCATGTTGATAAAATAGATTTCTATGATCAACTAGCGGCAAGTTATCTAAATAGTTCACTTCCATATTTCTCAAGATGTCGAAGTAGCGACAAAACATATTTTGTATCTTCAAAAATGGCTAACTTACCATTCAGATAATCTTGGAAGAGTTCTAGGGCGACGACGCCGTCATTTCCAACAGCACAATACACGTTAAACTGTCGAGACTCTTGAAAATTTAATTCTCTAAATGGATGTACATTTGAATCGCTCCAATAGTGGGAATTGCGTCGATTAAACAATTCATTTTTTGTGAATTTAGCTTCGTCTGATCAAATAATATTATCCAAAAAAAAAACAACATTTTCTTGTGACCGAAGTAAAATAAATTGACAGAACTCTACTCTTCGTGGAAAATCAATGCCTTTTAAATGTTGTACTATGGAACATACATAGGGATGAAAATTGCCTTTCCATAAGATCCTTAAAACTGATGTTCGAGATAATCCAGATCCTAGTGTTACTTGCTTTGTAGATATTGTCAGATATGCGGCGAAATATCCTAAAATTGTAGTTTCGATATTTTCATTATTAATAACTGGTTTATTTATATTTCTTTTTGCTTTTATGGTTCCAAAGTTCTTAAAGTTTTCTATAATCCTTTTAATAATTGGTTGTGTTGGTTTCTCTTTCTACGAATATCGCATCACGAATGTATCGCATGTTCTTGAAATAATCACATTCTCCATAAGAAATAAATAAAAAATAAGTTCAAATCATCTTCGTGCGTGTAATTTAATCTTCCCGGCCGTATAGCATATTTACAATAGAAAAATGTTAAATTGCCAATATTTTGAAAACTACAAATTTTTGGATGGACGACCTTATACAAAGTTACCCTTATTTTTAATACTTAATATGATAAAATTATAAAAATGGGTGCTTTCTATTTCAAAAATAGACTTATGACGATTTTTTAAATATTTCTTTCAGACTTTCAGGTTGATCACTTGGCAATGTATTATCAGAATGTGCGTGGTTTAAGAACAAAATTAAAGAAATTGTTTTTGACGTCCTCATCATCTCATTATGATGTTATTATGTTATCTGAAAGTTGGCTTACCCCGGATATTGAGGACAGTGAAGTTTTTTGTGATTCTTATAACATCTACCGTAGAGACAGAGATGGTACTTCGAGTGATAGAAAGCGTGGAGGTGGTGTAGTCATAGCTGTGAACAATGTGTTCGATTCCTGTACTGTACCTCTTGAAAAGTGTAACATTGAACATATTTTTGTAAAACTCAGGGTGGGTCATATTAAGTATGTTTTTGGTTGTGTGTATCTGCCTCCAACATCAGGTATGGAGGTATATGTAAATCATATTCGGGCTGTGAAATACATTGTTGCCAAATATGCTAAGGACCATAAGATAATTATAGTTGATTATAATCTTCCAGGTCTTACCTGGGACTGTAATAAGTTATTTGCTGGGAATGTTAATAGTGATATTGAAAGTTTTGTCTGTGATGAGATGTCATATTTAGGTCTAAATCAGTATAATTATATCAGGAATATTCATGGCACGGTACTCGATTTATGTTTTGCTGAATATTACTTGAGTACCACCACCGGTGAGCCTTTATTGCCCTGTGATAATTATCATCCCCCACTTGAGGCTGTTTTGTCATTTCAATTACAATCTATTAAGTGCAAAAATGAAATCCGTTACAATTTTGACAGGGCTGAGTATGGTGCTATGAATAATTATTTGTTGCAAGTAAATTGGATTGATCTTTAATATATGAATGATGTTGATGATACTATTGATACCTTTTATGAAATTATATATCAAGCAGTGGACTTCTTTGTGCCGAAATATACTGTGAGGAGGTCGAGCTTTCCTGTTTGGTTCAATTCGGAACTAAAGAGAAAGGTAATAGCTAAGAAGGTTGCGCACAAAAATTATAAGACAACCAATAGTCAGAAGTATTTTATTGAATTTAATAATTTGAGAAATTAATTTAAAGCTTTGACCAGTGAATGTTATGAAAGGTATGTATCAAGTGTGGAAGGGAGAATGAGGGAGAACGTCGATGAATTTTGGAGGTTTGTTAAGTCAAAGACTAGACAGAGCGATAAAATTCGGGAAGTTATGTTTCTTGATGATCGTCAAGCAGAGGGAGAACAGGAGGTAGCTAATCTCTTTGCTACACAATTAAGTTTCGTATATCAGAGTTTTAATGGTCAGGCTGCCAATATAAATGTGCAGGAACAGATCATTAGCGGCCCACATTTTCATGTAAGCCATGTTGAGATTGGATTTGAGTGTTTGCTGGATTGCCTGTTGTCTTTGAATGTTAAGAAGGGTGCTGGTCCTGATTTATTGCCGAATAGGATGCTTAGAGAGTGTGCTGTCTCTTTATGTGAACCTCTTTCTTTTATTTTTAATAAATCCTTGTCTAGTGGTGTCTTTCCTAGCAGATGGAAGCACTCGTATGTCTCCCCTATATTTAAATCAGGTGGCAGCTCTGATATTAAGAATTGCAGACCTGTCTGCATACAGTCTGCTATCCCTAAAATTATGGAAAAAATGGTTCTGCCTTCGTTAGGTATATTCAACAGTATTGTATTGGAGAAGCAGCATGGTTTTCAGGGAGGCCGTTCTACGGAGACTAATCTCTTCTTGTATACAAACTACATTAGCGCAGCCATGGATCGGGGTTGTGAGGTTCATGCAGTGTACACGGACTTTAGTAAAGCTTTTGACTTGATTGATCAAAGTGTATTGCTTCACAGACTTGAGTCCCTTGGTATGGATGATCCACTCTATTCTTGGATGTCATCCTACCTGCAGGGTAGAACATTGCAGGTTAGACTGGCAGGGTTTCTTTCACATAAGTTTGATGTGGTCTAGATATGCACTTGGGTCCTAGACTGTTTCTGTTGCTTATAAATAATATAGGTCAGTGTTTTAGTTCTAAGTATCTCCTGTTTGCGGATGATTTGAAACTTTTTAAAGCAATAGAGTCCAGTAAAGATTGTGAATTGCTTCAGAGGGACTTAAATATTTTAGAGACATGGTGCTTGAAAACTAACCTCAAGCTGAATGTTGCTAAGTGCTCATATATTATATCCAGTCGCAACTAGAGCGTAAACGAAGTACAGAATTGGAGTGAGTAAATTGCAGAGGGTGAATGTAGTTAAAGATTTGGGATTATTTCTGGATAGTAGACTTCGCTATGTTGATCATTATGATGCAATCATTAATGGTGGCCACCGTATGTTGGGTATGGTGGTAAGAATGTCCAAAGATTTTAATAATCTATGTGGTGTCTCTTCATTGTTTGTATGTTACGTTTGATTTGGAGCCCATACTTTGATATACATAAAAAACGTTTGGAGGCTGTTCAGGTAAAATTTTTAAAATATCTAGGGTATAGATTGGCACAGAGAGGGCTGCAGCTTGGCGTTGATGAGGTAAGGGACTGTTATAGTTTGACCAAACTGGAGGACCGCAGGCGATATTTTGAACTTCTTTTTTTCTATAAGGTAATAAATAATTTAATAATGTCCCCTGATATATTGGCTGGTTTTAATTTTAAGATTCCACCTAGGAATCTCAGGAGGTGTCCACTGCTGTTCTCCGGGTTCTATAATATCCTACATGATCAGAATATGCCAATTAGTAGAGTGGTTACTGCTGTTAACAGTTTCCCTGATCTCGATTATTTTGTCACATCATTTAATACATTTAGAAATAAGCTAAGACGTCTGATTTTGTTATAGTAGTATTAAGCCAATGTTTAATATTAAATAATTTATTTGATTGTATATGTACAAATGGTGGAACTATTGAAATAATAAATAAATAAATAAATAAATAATGTTTATTCTTCTTTTTTTAACTACTCTGTACTAATTTTCAAAATATCATAAAAAGACTATTAAAATCGATCTTCGTCTACAAGAGAACTAACCCAAATTAAATAATAAAGACTTCCTTACAGGAAAAATTTATAGTTACGTTTTGGTCTGCAAAAGTCATTTTTAACATAAAAATTTAAATATGTCCAAAACGGCGAGACTTAAGTATAGAACATTATACATGAAATATGTCAAGAATTGTATGTAAAAATCAATAATGCAATATTATATAGGCTGTTCCATTTAAAATAAGCAATTTGAAATCTACTTCCGGTATAACCGAAAGTGCCGCCATCTTGAAAATATTTTAGCCGTCTGTCCCCCATGCACGTTAGTACACTGTCAAATTTTCAGATTCTTCCTAGTTATAGCTTTCCCACAATAGATCGATAAAGTTCCCGGAGAATTAGAAATAGCTGTTTCTCATGACATCTGTTTATATCGGGACAAATAATGACTTTTTGGACGTCTGAAAGTTTTAAATGATATTTGCGGATTGAAGCAAATGCGATATGTTCAATATTTTAAGTTATAATAAACTACAAAAATCACTCTTTAAAAAGTAAAGTAAAAAACCATTTTGTCATAAAGCGAAGACTTTTCCGCGGAAACTGTGTACTATTCCGGTTGGTCTTATCCATCGATGTAAGAGAAGTTTATATTATTTTATATAGACTGCCAATCTTATGGAAGAAAGTTGGCTTACACTTAAAACAGCATTTTCAAGAAGTAGTATCTCTCCTTCGAATGGCGGAGCTAAACACGATACTCCAAATGTCATTGGATGCCCCTGTCACCATTGATATAGATCTAAATATATTTACCTGAATCGATACTATTTTCTTCAAAATACATCTCGAACAAAAACCATTTAGCCAAAATTCCATCTGAAATTTTCCCAAAAACACTACCAAATTCGCGTTTATTTTTTTCCAAATAGTCCAGTAAAAAACGCGTCAATTTGACAATCAGCTCGACGTTATCGGAGCCTGCCAAAAACATGTCAAATTTGTCAACGATAAACTTGACTACAACGTCTCCAAACTTAGTAAGAAAGTATACACCGAAGAACGACTGGCTGTCAAAATCTGCTAATTCTTGACAATTGACAGTCAAATCTTTATACAGATGTGATAACAAAGATTTGTATTCTTCAGGACTGTGTAAGGCGAATTTTAATACCAACGAGCAATATTCTGTTGTTGTTTCGGTTAATCTTCCTATAAAAATGGCATTGTCTTCTGTAATATTGTAAAAATTGTTCATAAGTTTATCGATAAGGCCAATGGAAAATTTATGTGCTTTAAATGTATCATTCATATGGCTATGCTGTATCATTAATAAACCTAAAAATAATATAGGAATTAATGGCTGGAATATAATCAACAGCTTAAGAGGCAAAGATAGTGTGGTGCAGTGTTCAGTGGCAACTGACATAACATCAAAAATTAATGTACAAAAAAGATCGTTAGATTTATTTAAAGGCATTTCTGTAGCCAATTCTTTTGTTTTATTTGACACTGATGTAAACGAGCTAAAAAATATCAAAGCAAAACTAAAAAAATAAAAACACATCTGGTTTGGATGAGATGTCGATCAAGGTTTTTGAAAATTTGCCTGACATTGCATTGCATTTCCTGTCTAGAGCTGCAAATCATTCTTTCTTAAATGGTATATTTCCATCATGTCTTAAAACAGCTACAGTAATACCAATATATAAGGGTGGAGATCGAAGTCAACCGACAAACTTTCGCCCAATATCTCTCCTCCCCACTCTTTCTAAAATAATTGAAAAACTGGTTAAAGGAAGAATAACAAATTTCCTTAGCCAACATAACATTCTGTCTGAATGTCAGTTTGGTTTTCAGACTTCCAAGAACACTACGGACGCAGTTTTTTCTTTTTTAGAGAAACTCTACATCAGTTTGAATGACGGCGATGTCGCGACTGCGGTCTTTTGTGACTTCTCAAAGGCGTTCGATTGTGTGAATCACGAAGCACTTTTGAGTAAGCTCGAATTGTATGGTATTAGAGGAGTGGCATTAAATTGGTGTGCTTCTTATCTTTCGAATAGGCAGCAAATGGTTAAGTACGATGGAGAATTTTCCTGTGTCTCTTCTCTGAGTTGTGGCGTCCCACAAGGTTCTGTTCTTGGGCCCCTGCTCTTTCTTTTATATATAAATGACCTGACCAAAATTGATATCCGAGGAACATTTACATTATTTGCAGATGACGCAACAATTTTATGGCGTGGAGAGAATGGCTGTGATTTGAAACATATTAACGAGTGTGACTTGATTAGAGTGAATGAATGGTGTGCTGCAAATTGTTTAAGTTTTAATTTTACTAAAACCAACGTGTTAAGTTTCAAATTTACCTGTGATAGTTTAACTTTGAATAATCATTTTATAGGGAATAAGCTAGTGACTAGATTTTTAGGTATACTTATTGACGATAAGTTGAAATTTACTGCCCACATAATGGCATTAAATAAGAAGTTGGCTGCCGGGTGTTATGCGGTACGAACAGTGTCAAGGGAATTAGATTCAAATATGACTAGAACAGTGTATTTTTCGTTGATTGAATCTCAATTGAGATACGGAATTGCATTTTGGGGATCCTGTAGTCGGCAGTTATTAAATTCGATTATTGTCTTACAAAAGCGAGCAGTGCGTTATTTATTTAATGTAAAAATGAAGGAGCATTGTAGGCCTTTATTTATTCAAGGCAAAATATTAACAGTGATAGGCATTTTCATTTTAGAAATAGTGGGACTGATTCATAAAAAATATGAAAATTATTCAACTCCAAACCCATATAATACACGTAATAATGGCCTGCCATTGCCCATCCCCAGGAACACTCTCACTAAACAGTCTCTTATTTTTGAGGGAATTATAATATATAACAAAGTTCCTCTAAAGTATAGAAATATTATGGACGATAAATTGCTTAGGAAAAAACTTAAGGGCTTTCTCGTGACACGACCGTATTATTCACTGGAAGAATATTTTGCTGACTATTTTTAACCAGATGTGTTTGTGCTTTCAAAATGACTGTAAACTTTTAAATTAATTTAGTAGACATTTATTTTATTTTATTTTAGGTACTTGTTTTGTTAATTATGGACTTTTGTTTATTTACACTGTTTATTTTGATTACTGACTTTAATCACGTGTTTATTGTTATCATTGATCTAAATTTTTTTTAGTTTTTTATTGTCACAATTTCTTGTGTTGCATATGTTTTTGTTTATATTTATTTTTAAGTTTCTGTTCTGCATAGTGCTTTGTTAACAAGATTGATTTCTTTACAACAATAAAGCTTATTATTAATAGAAAACTACTTATATAAAATTTAACATTTTCTAATACTTTAATTTCAATTTTGTTCGTGAAGTAAATTTACTGTGTTAACATGTTTTTATATAAATAATTGTCATTAATATAAATAATTTATTTCACCGAAAATCCATACCTTACCTTTTAATATATTTCTCTGTTTCACATTAACATTTCTCTTTATATCAATTGTCAAATCAAAATTGTCACTCACGTATCTTCTTAAAACTTCAACCAAATCGTTCACTTTATTTCCCTCTAATTTTCGAGGAAACGTGTTTAACAGCAGCTTCAAAATTTCCAAATATTTCGGTTCGGCCGCTCGATCGTCCAGGCCTAATGCTGCTGGATCAAATATAACGTTTAAAATGAAGTTCCATAGGTGGTTATTCCAAAAAGTGTTGCTTTGTTTGCATAAAACTTCATCTTTTGTAATGGAATTGGCCAATTTAAGAATTTCTAAACAACAGGACGCCTTTAAAGTTGAAAACTGTTCCTTATTGACTGCCGTGTAGTACGGTACTGGATTGTCTTTGTAGGCGAGTTGTAGTACTAAAAATAATATATATATATATATATATATATATATATATATATATATATATATATATATATATATATATATATATATATATATATATATATATATATTCTTTATTTTGTCTTTTCTTAGGTTTAGGTTCTATATTTAATAAATATACAAAACGAGTGACGTTTCGCCCTTTATTCAAGGCATTTTCAAAATTCTTTCCTCCTAAAAATATATAATTAAAATACACCACATAAAAAACATATTTACATTTCGAAAAACAAACAAGACACTTAAAAACAGTATTCAAAACTTTAAATTTTTTTAAAAATATTTAATTTTACCGGTACACACCTTGACATTTTGCTGCTCAGTTACTAAATAAAATTCAAATTTTCGAATGTTTCGGACAACATATTGGATTTGGTGTTTAACAGTAGTTCAGATGTTAAAGTTGTCATTTCCACAGAACCCATTACGCGTTGTGTTGTTTATCATCCAGCTCTATATTTAGAAATTCCGCTACCCACAAAATTTGATCAACTTAACTTTGAATATTATTATAACGATTTTAAACACTGCAATTATTTGGAAATGAATTTTTTCTTGGCAAATTTTGACTGGGCCTCATTAATGACACAAAATAATGTTGATATAGTATTAAATACGTTTTATTAGTGTTTGAATTGTTGCTTTGATATCTATGTCCCTAAAGCTAAAGCAAAAAATAAAAAATTTCCGTCATGGTTCAGTCCAGAATTGAAGTCTCTGATTTTTGAAAAAAAAGAAAGCCCATAAACAATATAAACTTTCCAATTCCAATTCTGATTACATTTTATTTTCAGAGTTATGTCTTCTTCTTCTTCTTCCTCTTGTTATAGGCTTACAGCCTGTTTTTTCCAACTCAATCATTCATCTCATTTGATGTTGAAATCCAGGACTCTCTCCATCTTTTAGGTGGTCTACCTATTGGTCTTCTGGTTTCCGGTGTTCCACCTCGGGCGATTATCGCTATCCTATTTTGAGCCATTCTTCCTACGTGCTCATTCCAGGCTCTTCTGCGCTTCCGTCCCCATCTTACTATATCCTGCATTCCATGTTCCTCGCGTATTGTTGAATTGCGTATGTGATCTCTTAATGTGTATCCCGATATTCTTCTTAGTATTTTCATTTCGGCAGTTCTTAGAATTGATTTTGTTTTTGTGTTGTCAGCTCTCGTCTCTATTGCGTACGTCATTATCGGTCGAATACAGGTTTTGTAGATTTTTGTTTTTGTGTCCTTGCTCATGTATGTGTTGTGCCATATTATATCCGCTAGGCTTCCTGAGATTCTATTTGCCTTGTTTACTTGGTTTCTTACTTCTCTTGTTCTGTCTTGGTTTGCGGATATCTCAACTCCTAAGTAATTAAAGGTCATGAGTTGTTCTATTGGTTTGTCATCCACTACTAGTTTGCATCTTAAAGGCACTTTGCTTATTACAATTGACTTAGTTTTATCGATGGATATTTTCATGTTGAATTGCTTGCTTATGGTGTGGAGTGCAAATAGAAGTCTTTGGAGATCGTCTTCATTTCCCGAGACTATGACGGCGTCATCAGCGTAACATATTATTGTTATTTCCCCGGTATTCATTCTGTACCCTGGTGCCGCTCTTTTGACGTTCTCAATTATTTGGTTCATTACTATGTTAAACAGTAATGGACTCAGAGAGTTCCCCTGTCGTATGCCCGACGCTATCGGTACATCCCTAGTTAGGTTGCCGCTTACTGAGATTTGTGTTGTGGTGTTGGAGTTTAGCTGTTCAACGATGTTAATTAAATTGTTTGGGATGCCTTTAATTCGCATTATTTGCAGAATATCATCCAGTCTCACCCTATCAAAGGCTTTAGTGAGATCTATAAAGCACATAAAAGCCGGCTTGGTAAATTCAATAGATTTCTCTGCTATCTATCTTACGATGAATATGACATCTACTGTAGATCTGTTTTTGCGGAAACCTTGCTGTTCTTCTGATATTCTGCAATAGTCAGTTATTATACATTCAAGGATTTTGGTGAATAATTTCATTATTGAATTTAATAAAGTTATTCCTCTATAGTTTTCCGTGATTTTCTTATCACCCTTCTTGAAAATAGGTACTGTTATACTTTTCTTCCAATCTCGGGGTATCTCTTGGTCTTTAATTATTTTGTTAAAGAGTTTTGTTAGTTCTTCGTGTAATGCATTTCCACCATATTTAATTAGTTCGTTGGGAATATTGTCGGGTCCTGGGGCTTTTTTCGTTTTTAATTTGGCTATCGTGTCTTTCGTCGTTTGGAGGCTTACTTCCTTGGTGTATTCGTCATATTCAGATGTATTTTCGGGTGGGTAGTTGTTCTGTTGTGATTGATCTGTATTTCTATATAGTGTTTTAAAGTGTTCTTCCCATTCGTGCTCAGAAATTTTTTGGGATTGTGTATATTCGTTTATATCCTGTTTCCTTCTTCTGATCATGTTCCATACCTTCTTTTGTGCCCCGTACAAGTCATGTTCCATATCTACTGTGAACCATCGCCAATATTCGTTTTTGATTTGTCTTATGTCGGCGTTTACTCTGTTTCTTATTTCTTTGTATCGATTGTGTTCTGTTTCTGACTTGTTATTTCTGTATCGGAGGTAAGCCTGTCGTTTCTCTGCTGCCAATGATTTCACCTCAGTACTATACCAGTGCTTAGCTTACGGCTTAGAATTTGTGTTGACTTCTCTGTATCCCAATGCTTCCTCGGCCGATTTATCTACATTTCCTCTGATTTTTCCCCAGCTTTCTTCAACATCATCTGAATCTTTAATAGAGTTGTCTTTGATCTTTTCTGCAAGTCTCCTTTTATACAGGTCTTTGGTTGATTCATCACTTACCGATTCAATGTTTAATTTATTTTTAATATTCGGTTATGAGTTATGTAAATACACATATAAGTTATGTAAATACACATATAAATACAATTATCAAAACCATATATCTGGCATTGAAGACTCTATACAGTCTGATAGTAGGTTTTTCTGGAGGTATGTTAATGCCAAGAATACGAAATTTCTCTTCCTGTTAGTATGTCACATAATAATGTTAGAGCGGAAGACTCGACCGCTATAGCAGAGCTCTTTAGAGCTTTTTTCTCCACAGTCTACACGCATAAACATTGTGAGACCCGTACTTTTAATTACATGAAAACTGTAAACCTTAGTTTTCTTCAAGTGTAGCCAGTGGACGTGTTTAATGCAATAGATCACTTGGACAGTAAATTGGGTACCGGTCCCGACGTGATACCGGTTAGATTTGTCAGGGTGTTTTGTCTGCAGTTGGCTCAGATTTTTAATATCTCTTTATCAACGAATGTTTTTCCAAAAGTATGGAAAACTGTTTACATTACGCCAGTCAATAAGAATGGAGACTGAGCCAACGTTGAAAATTATCGTGGAATTTCAAAATTTTCACTATTTAGTAAGATGTTTAAGGGGAAATATGTCGAAGAAATTGTACTCTTTTCAAAATATGAAATATGTTAAACAATAAATCCAGAATTGATTCAGCAGCGTCTAACCTAAACCACCTAAAATGTTTTTAAATTGAACAATTTTCCCATCATAAGAAAACAAACAAATAATCAAATAAAATAGCTAAAATACAATATATTCATTTGATTGCATGTACAAAAAATTCGTATAAAGACCGTTTTTTCCTATTTACAAAAACGAGTTTGATACCTCCGAAACAACCAAAAGAGGGAATAGGTTTTTTTCTACAATTATTATCAATTATTTTAGTTATAGACAGTCGTAGAATAGTTTTATTAACCAGTTTGTATAAAAAACATTAGTACTTTTAGTTGTTCAGGTCAGATCTCGAACTAAATATCCAAGACAGAATGGCTAATTCCCTCTACGAATGAAAGATGGAAACATTCGGGAACGGGATCAGGGCGAGATAGGTACTAACGGGAACCGCCGCGGGGAGTTCGAGGAGAAAAGTTAGTTAGAAGCAGTACATTTTGAGTTCTGTTAGAGAAAGTTACGTGACACGTATATCCGGGATGATTAAGAAGGTTTTTATTTTTGATTTTTTTTTCATTTATCTTTGGTAAAGGGAAAATTCTATTTTATTCGACAGCGGAGAAGGACAACTTTGGTATTATTTTGTTTAAACAATTTAAATAGCCATGTTTCGTGTTTGTATTTTTCTTGATTAATCTTTAGAAACCGATTTAACGTAATATTTTCACAATTGGGTATATTTTATGATCCGGGTTAAAATAACGAGCGACTAAAACCAATTATTTTAATTGCTTTAGAATGGTGTGGCGAATTAATTTTAAATGTATTATTATAAATAATTTCGTTATTTATTTTTCTAAAACAAATTTAAATATTTTGAGAGTTATTAACTTAATAAAAACCTATATGCGATTAACCTTGCGGGCGCAAGTTCAAAAACAAGTGGCCTGATCTGACTAGCTTCTCTCGAGTCTTGAAGTTGTGATTGTGGTATTGGTAAACTCTAATGACCTGTAGCTGTTTAGCACCATAACTACCAGAGCCTAAAAAGATCGACCAGACTACCAGCGTACCTTTGTCATACTAAGATTTAATTATAGAATTATAGAATAGCTACTAATATAGGACAGCAGTAAATCGTGGACGAAAGAGTCTTACGCTACCAAAATAATCCGTTCGCAGGAGTCCACGATTAAATTATGTCATAAGTTCTTGAAGATGAAGGCGTTCCGCTGCCTAGTTCATCTTTAATCCAATCACTTCCTTTCGAAAATGCCTTAAACCACTGATAAATAAAATATTTATTTTCTAAAATACAAAATCGATTATCGACTGACCAACACGGCTTCTTTTCTAAATGATCATGACCTTGTTTCTCTCTTGAAATCCTACTTATTTAATCGTAGTCAGTTTGTGCAAATAGAAGAATACAAATCTGCTAGGTTTACTCCAACGTCAGGTGTCCCCAGGGGGGCCACTTCCCTTTAACATATTTATAAACGATCTTTTTCCCAGTTGGACTGCCACAGACTGGCCCCATGCTAATGATTTAAAAATATTTCAACGCATCGTTTCTGTTGCAGATTGTTTGTCCTTTCAGGCCAGTATTGATATGATCAGTCAATGGGACAAAAAATCCTGTTCGGTTTAATTATCATATAAATAGTTCTATCGTTAATAGATACTACACTGTGACAGACCTGGATGTCGTCTTCGATGCGAGTTTCTACTTTATTCCCCACATTGATCAGATGGTGGCTAGCGCATCTCGAACTTTGGGTTTTATTCTGCAAAACTGCAAACGTTTTTCTAGCACAGCCACTTTCACTGCTATGTTATAGTTATGTAACCTGGAGACTAGATTATGGATCAATTGTGTCGTCCCCTATATACAATTGTCATGGCCTTGCAAAATATTTAATGTTTAGAGAGGACAATATCTATCCTAAATGGGGTTTCAATTATGGCCACATTCTCGCAAGATTTAAGGAACTGTCATTTGCTGTACGTTGTAACTCCCAATCCGTATCATTTCTTTATAAGCTTCTCAAAGCGAAGATTGGTTGCCCATTTTTGTTACAGCAACTATCATTTCACGTTCCCCGTGTTGGTGCCAGGCATCCACCAGCTTTCTCTACTGCCCTTTCTAGGTCAAACATTTTATTACAATGTCTCATCTACAAAATGTGCAACAATTTTAATCTTATTTCTACACTATGCGTCGTACATTTTGATGGTCTACCAACTATTCTGAAATATCTACGTGTGTCTGGTATCCTTTGAGCGTGCTCCTTTGCTATGTACATGGAAAGTTTATGAGCATATTGTATGCCTACAGTTTGTATATGTAGATAGCGGAAACCGATAAAGAACTGCTTACAAAGGATCTGAACAACTACATAAAAAAAACAAGAACTGACGACAACGTAGAAGAAATTTGCAAATCGTTTAAGGAACTAACCAACAAACTAATAACTGAAAATACTGTACGGAAGAACAAACCGAAAAAACAGAAATGGATGACAGCAGAAATATTGGACCTCATGGAACAAAGAAGACAGTCGAAAACAAATCGAGTGGAATATAAAAGAAGACAAAGAGAAATTAAACAAAAAATTCGGATAGCCAAAGAGAACTGGATGAGAGACAAGTGTATCGAAATGGAAGATCTAGAAAGGAAACATGACCCATTCAACATGTACAAAAAGGTCAGAGAAATAACAGGTCTATATAATAAAAATACCACTAATACCCTTGTGGACCCTGATGGTAAAATTATCTTGGACGAAAAAGAAATTTTTAAAACATGGGTTAAATATGTGAAAGAATTATGTGATGATGACAGACCGAATGAACACAACTCCGATGATCTCGCTAATATAGACATGGGACCGGAAATTCTAAACAGTGAAGTTCTATCTGCCATAAGATCTGCAAAAACCAGGAAAGCCACCGGGTCTGATAATGTCCCAACCGAGCCTTAACAAATGACCCATGAGGAAAATATAGGAATCTTGGTCAAACTGTTTAATACCGTTTACGTGACTGGAGATATACCGGAAGATTGGCTGAGGTCTGTATTCGTCCCAATCCCAAAAAAACTGCGAGCAAAGCGATGCAGTGAGTACAGACTAATAAGTCTAATGAGCCACACTTTAAAGGTCTTTCTCAGAATCATCCACAGCCGGATAAGATCTAAATGCGAAGCAGATTTAGATAAAACCCAATTCGGATTTAGAAACGCCCTAGGTACTAGAGAGGCTTTATTCGCTCTAAATATACTTCTGCAAAAATGCCGGGACCAACACAAATATATATTCGTATGTTTTGTCGATTACGAGAAGGCCTTCGACAGAGTACAGCACAGAAAACTCATAGACATTTTAAGTAACGTAGGGGTAGACAGCAGAGACGTAAGAATTATTAAAAATCTATATTGGCGGCAGAAAGCAACAGTAAGGCTAAATGGAAAACTCACAGAAGAAAGTAAAATTCTGCGAGGCATCAGACAGGGCTGCATACTATCTCCACTTCTTTTTAATATATATTCAGATAAAATCTTTAAACGGGCTACTCAAGAACAACGAATGGGACTACAAATCAATGGAGAATATATAAATACAATACGATATGCTGACGACACTGTTATCCTAAGCGACAAACTACAAGACCTGCAACATCTATTAAACTGTGTTAACACTGAGGGTCAAGGAATGGGGTTCAATACAAATATCAAAAAGACAAAATTTATGGTCTTTAGTAGACAACCTCATCTTGACGCTTCAATACAAATAGAAGGAAAAAGTATAGACAGGGTGGCTCATTTTAAATATCTTGGATGTTATATCACCGAAAATCTAAACCCAGATAAAGAGATAAGGTGTAGAATAGAGACTGCTAGAGCAACTTTTCAAAAAATGAAACTACTTTTCTGCAATGATAACCTCAACCTAAAACTACGACAGAGAATGATAAGATCATACGTCTGGCCAGTGTTATTATATGGGGCAGAGATCTGGACAATTAATGCTGCCACGATTAATCGGTTGGAGGCTCTCGAAATGTGGTTACACCGGCGAATGCTGAGAATACCTTGGACAGCTAGGCAGACCAACGAAATGGTACTCAATAGGGCCGACACAACTCGTCTACTATTAAACACTGTGAAGTGTAGAAAAATCTCATATCTTGGACATATATTTAGAGGGGAGCGATATAGAATTCTTCAGCTAATCATGATAGGTAAAGTAGAGGGACGTAGAGGGGTAGGAAAGAGACAGGCTTCCTGGTTAAGGAATATTCGTGAATGGACAGGTATACGTAGCGCGGGGGAACTGTTCCAGCTAGCGCAGGACCGTGAAAGACTTGCCAATGTAATTGCCAACATCAGGGGGACCTGATATGGCACTTGAAGAAGAAGACAGTTTGTAAATCCGATATTCAAATGGATGGTGAATTGATTGAAATTTTAAATTAACTGTAGCTTTAGTTAGTTTATTTACTTTATCCTATTAGCTTGTTTATCTATGTTTGAATTTCCTGTAAGGGGACCGTTGGCCTCTTGGAAATAAATAGCTATTTATTTATTTAAAAACACTGTTTCTGTAGGCCTGCTAACATTTTGCAAAAGTTTCCATTGTACTATGCACAAGTCTGAAGCAAAACATGACAGCACACCGTTGCTTGGAATTAATGTCATTTAATTTAAGAATGCATATAAAAAAACCGAGTCACGAAAAAAATCGTTACGGACAACCAAATAATCTAACGGGTTCAAAGTCGTATCACATGATCACCTGCCGCCCTTCCAAGTCCCGCGTCCCGAGTGTTGCCAGATCGAACACGACGTTGTTAGTCTCATTATTTAATTTACACACCTCGTATTTATCACAACTCATCTGCAGATAAAAACGGCCCAAGGAAAAGAACCAAACTTACCTTGTTCGATATTCACAACAGACACGTTTTCTAAATAGTAGTAAAGAGCCCTAAGAGTAAGGCAATTTTTATCCTCCAAATCCAGAAGATAAAGCGAGTTTTTGATTATAAAATTATACCCATCGATGGAGCACAGAAATGCCTGCAACCACTTCAATACTACAGTACACTCTTCATTTGCGTTTATATCTTCTAAGGTGGGAATTTTTTCTAGTTGCACCTCATACATTAATGCCAGATTTGGGAAATTTTGTTGAACGAACTGTGATAGGGATTCGCGAGAGCCGCTTAAAGGCTGAATGTGGACGAACAATTCCATAGAAATGTCGCTAAAAATAAAAATATAACATGTTCAATGTACTCAAACTTTTTAGGAATCTTATGACATTAAATTATAACTTACCGACAGTATTTACTCCTACTGGCCGTCATGGTAAACAGCCATTTCGAAAGTCCCTTTAAAGTACCATCTTGAATATCCGAAGGTATTCTTCTGTGATTGTCCTTCTCACGAAATACTTGCGGTTTCTCCACGAAAATTCGTTTCAAATGTCGAATTGAGTTGGTTATTTGTAGAACCGTATTTTCTACCTAATCGAAAAATTTTAAAAGAAATTATTAAGACAATTTATTTATTTTCTAAGAAAAAAATGCGTTCTTATAATAGGGTATAAAATTACCGTTCGAAAATTATTTCATATTATTTTTTATTATATTTAATGCACACTACATAAATATTTCCTGGGGATTTGTTGTATATATTTTCGGTAAAAATTAATTAAAAAGTTTGAGTAGTAAAAAAGAGCCCCGAAACGTAATTTAAATTCTAACCTTGATCAGGTGACAAGCAGGGGCGGATGTAGCCTCTCTCTTTTGGGGGGGGGGGGGCGTTGATATCACAAAAGTGCAGTATGGCAAGAAAAACAAGTTGTCAACGGGGGGGGGGGGGGGGGGGGTTGCAAGCAGCATACTCACTCCTAATATAAAAGGCAGAATGGGTTCTGTTTTCCTGAACTCAAAGCTTTTGGGAGGAGGGGGGGGGGCGATCGCAAGCATACAGACTCCTATATTCTATTCAAGAACTAGAGAGAGTAATAAAATTGTTACCGAAACCTCTAACGTACCTGCTCTAGTGCCGCAGGTAACTGAGAACGGCCGTAAATCTAATTATATTTGATTATATTTAAATATATTTTATAAATTTACTGCAACATAGAATTTCTGATAGTCTAATTTAATTTCTGTCAGTGAGCAAAGTACACCTTACAGTTTGTTCTTAGTGATTTATCTTGTTTGCGCTTGTTTTTATATATTATTTGACATTAGTGAGATAAACAAAAGATATGACTTTCACCTTTATATTTATTCCAAAATCGTTAAACCAGGGCATTTTTTCCTCAACGAAAAATTTATTATGATGAATGTTTATGATGCCTTAAGATATTAATATCTAGATAATAATGTTAAAAGCTCTGTTGAGATATGTTCCAACATGACAGGAGTTGGAAAATCTACTATGTACCGTATGAAGGAGAAAAAACGACTGGAACTGTTAGTACTCCCAAGCCACATTCGATCACAGGCAAACGAAAAACCTCGTTGGAAGTACAGATGAAAACTGCAATTAAAGGGGTTGTATATACATTTTATTATGAGAAGCAGATCCCAACCATCTACAAAATTCTAACTAAAATCATTGAAGATCGCGATTTACCTGAAATTAAAAGAACTGATCTCTCAGAGAACTTAATTTTTGCTGGGAAAAACCAGATAGAAAATCTGTTCTTATAAATCGTCCGGAAACTGCGCGTTGGAGATGTAAATATTTCTCTCAAGTAAAAGGTAGACTTGCTAGAAATAACACAATTAATAAAATTAGTAATTTAACTAAACTTTTGAAAGATTTTTTTGGATAAAATTACTGCGGAAAATTGGGAAAAATCCATATAATAAAAGAATAAAACAAAATGTGAGAACTCGATCTCATAATCGGTGAGATAGAGGAACCAATTATAATTAATTTTAGCGAAGATAGTTTCACTGACTTTGATTAGAAATTAGATACGTAATGTTTACTAGTGTAAACACAATTTATTATTTAAATTTTGGTTTTTGTTGTATTTTATTGTTTAATGTTGTTTATATGTTTTTTAATTTTTTTATTTTAGTGTGTCCCACTCTTTAATTTTATATATATTTAATTCTAATTAGCCGAAAGTTTTTTATTATTTTATTATTGTGTTTGTGTCTTTTTCTTAAGCGTGTAGAATTAATATGTTTATCTTTTTTTTTGGGGGCTATCGTATTTCCATATATAAAAGTAAATTAAATTAAGATATCAGTACAATAGAAATAAACATAAGTAGGTCTAATTTTAATTACAACATAAAAAAAGTAATTACATTTGAATCCCTTTTTAGTGTTTAACTGTAATTCTGCAGATGGTTTAAGAAATAAATAAACTGAAACGTCAAAAACCCTAAAAATGTTTTTAATTAATAATAAAATGACCGATAGCCCCAAAAATATTTTATTATTATATCGACGAATTTATTTTTTTATATATGTTTAACTTTTTGTATTTTTGACAATGGATATTTTGTAAGTATTTAAATTATAACTTAGAATTTTTTGAGAGAATAATCCTACGTTTTAGTCTATTATTATAGACCGGTATTTTTGATTATAAAATTTCTAACCCATTTCTATGAAAAATATATGTGTCTAACAAATTTTGCTAAAAACACCGAACTAAAGAACACAGGTAGTTTGCGAAGAGAAAAAGGGTAAAAAATGATTTATTACTCTCTCTAGTTCTTGAATAAACTATAGTATACGAGGGAAAATCGGGTCCATTTTCCTAAACTCAAAGCTCTTGGGGGGGGGATCGCCCCCACCGCCCCCCCCCCTTGGATCCGCGCCTGGTGACAAGTATGACGTAACATCATAGTAAACAAAACAACATAGGATAGTCTGATTTCTTGAGATTTTTATTTGTTTGCCACTAGAAAATGGTTTATAAATGGTGCGTAGTACCACAATGCACATCAGCGTCCATAAACACTCCAGAAAAGGTGCCATTTTCCGTTTCAATGAATCTTAAAAGACGAAGAATGAATTTTCAACGTCGTCAGACATATTGCAATTCAATACATTTAGGTCGGCGACTTTCTAACATTTTAAATCATTTTCAGTATTATACCATTTGTCCAACTCGGCAAAACTAGGTATTGTTTCAGCTTTGACCAAATCACGTGGGGCGAATCTCCATCAGTAATCGCGGAGTCAAATCCGACGTAGCACATGGAACACTTCAAAATATAGGTTATAAAGTCTTGCAGCGAAAACCCAAGATATGCGTGCAGGCGCATAACCATGGTAAAGGAACATTTTCTTTTTGGTCAGATGAGAATGTTTAGCCTGAGCACCATCCTTTAACTCGTCCAGTAGTGAAACATAATATCCCCCCAGTAACGGTCCACCTTTTTCCAGATAATCTATGAAGTCTCATTACAAGAATCCCAGAGACCTATATCTATTGTTTGAGCTACTGCTTCAGCTCTGGCGTGTACTGGTACAAGTTTCATCTATTATTAGAAAATGTTGAAGAAATTCAGTAGAATCATGTTCAAATAAGTTCAATCCTTTCATGACACCTTTATATATATATATATATATATATATATATATATATATATATATATATATATATATATGAAGTAAAATGCGAACAGTAAATGCAAACTTCTCTCCATCCTATCCTTTCTGTGTTAGAGGTTGCACAGTTAGAATAAATTGTTACAAAACGCAATTTATCCTATTCCACCATCAAGATGACGGCCTACCTGTACCACCATACCGAGAAGAAAGTCAAAACTTACTCTCCCCGCCTCAGTGATACGGCAGAGGTACATGTTTCGTCTCTACTAGACTCATCAGGGTACCGACATGTACCTGGCTGTGCAAAGGACAGATCGAAAGGAAGCATGCAAATACTGAACGCGGCTTCGCCGACCTCCCGCCGGATGGCGTATATATGTTTATGCGGCTTTCACGGATTCCTCCGTGTGAGATGCAATAGCAGTGGATATATCCACATTATGCCGTTGTAGTGCTGAAATCACATTCAGCAAACGATAATCCTGCGGTAATAAGGTCTGTACACGTTTGTAGCAGTATGGGTGAAGACTTTCCCGTATCTGCTTTTACGGCACGTACTGAACTAGTAGGATCATTTTCAATCCCTTGAAGTACTTCTTCATCGTGTTTTGTTCTAGGTCTTCCTACGTTTTTCCCATCACTTGGTAAACGACCTTGCGAAAACGCTTGTTGCATATTAATAAATACCCGATAATCTGGGTATCGTTGAGCATAAACTAAAGGCATATTAGCGTATTCCATCGTCGTGTATGGTAGTGGCATGGTGAAAAAGAACGTCAACAAATTCACTTCACAAAAGCACAGTCCAAAATACGCCAAAAATCTAAATCATGAAACACAAAATGACTTTCCAAAATAATGCCAAATCACATAATCCAATTCACAAAGCCAAGCCAAAAATCGTTAGTACGAGAGCCACCTCATGTGAATATGAAAGGGTGCGCAGTAAACAAAGGAGCAGAGCATACTGACTTGCTCACGAGCCCGTGCCGAGCAACAAGCCTATCAGAAATGACAAAAATCGCGTTACTCTTTTATGGCGTCTCTACCTGCCCCATTGTTACTCAACAACGATCTATCTCACTTCAAAATTTTATTAACGTCGCTAACTCACTTAAATTGCCTGAACCTGCAAGCAGAATCCGTTACCTGGGCACACAAAAATGATTTACTGTCAATAACTACAATTAATGAAATTTAATGCTTTTTTGTGTTTAGTTTTCTCAGAATATTATACCATTTTGGAATCTTGATTAGTTGCGGTAATTTTTAAAATAACTTGTCACAGTAGTGTTCATACTTTTTTTACACCACGAGGTGTCAAAGTGGTCTGAAAACAAAAATCTTTCAAAATTGCATGAAAAAAGAATTTGCTTCATTTTTATATAGAAACTATAGGCATTCTGAGTTTATTTTGGATTATGGTGGATACCAGTGCTATTTAGGTACCCAATATAAAAGAAATAAGAGAAATATTTGAAATTTGTGGTGGTGATAGTTAAAAATATGGTACAGGGTGTCAAATTTCGAAGATTTGCAAAAAATTGATATAACTTTTAAAAAAAATTACGATACGCTGTATGTATGTATATATATATATATATATATATATATATATATATATATATATATATATATATATATATATATATATATATATATGTATGTATATATATATATATATATATATATATATATATATATATATATATATATATATTCGAAAAAAATAAATTCAAATCTTGTACAGATTGTAACATTTTATAATGTATTAAGCTATATTCAATGTTGACCAAAGTTTCATATGAAAAAAGGTGAATTTTCACCCCTTAAAGAAATATGATATTTATAAAAACACAAAATAAATATACCCAAATAAAAATCCGAACTGATGTGGTCTTGAATGTTCCTATAAAATAATCTTGTTTTCAAATTATTCTAATTAAAAATTTTACCCTATACATTTGTTATACTTACTTCTTCATTAGAAGATTCCAATAAGGACAGGCTTAACACAAAAATATGTAATAATTCCATCGAAAATATACTAATCAACCCCCTTTCCTCCCTAAATTCCTTATAGATATTGTTAAAGATCAAAGCAGCGCCTAGTTTCTTAACCAAATCGGGATGACTACTGAAAAACCTAATGTGTTTAACCAGAGTCTTTATATTTGTTGGATTGTTTCTCAAGTCGGTTTCAGAATTCTGCTTTATCGTCCATTTGACCAATTCATTTAAACATTTTCCAGAGAAATCTCGCAAGGACGAGTTAGTAGGATGGGTTACTCCTTCCTAAAAGTGAAAACGTATTTCTAAATAAGTAATTTTATTTAAATTAATTAGAAAAATTAACTTTAAATTTTAATTTAATAAATCGCTTAACTTACCAACAAAACAGTTAGTAGAACAGCTAAATAGGGACTCTCTTTATTGATTTTTGCGGTATACCAGTGAATCAGTTGCATCATAAGCGGTTCAAATATCTGCCTTACAACTTGATCCATATCGCAAGAGAGCTGTAAAAGTGGCGTAGCTATACTCTTTAGAAGCTCATCCAGATCTGATAAGCTTGATGATGGCATTTGTTTAGCTGAAAAGATAATGAGAGATGTAGTAAAAATCCGGTAGTTTTTAAAAGGAGGTTATCAATAACTTACGGGAAGCGGCAACAAAATGTAGTCGCAGCATATCGTTTGTACGCAGAGAGATTTCTTTTACGAATTCATCCGTCTCCACGGGTTTTACAAGCTGTTAAAATAAATGATTCAACTTTGACAACATCCTGTATAAATTATAGTGGGCACAACCAATCAACCACGATCTCTAATTGCCGCGGAGTACTGAATAAAACTGAAGAGGCATGTTCAGGCTTACTCAATCAATGAAAATGACATATATACTTAGTTTTACCCAATGACTTATATATAGTGACTGACCCCAGCAAAATTGATGCGTGGACATCGTGAACAGTTAGTCAATAAAAAAAAGTCATTCTTCAAATGCATCGTAAGGTTTTATAACAGTATTTCTTTATAAACAACATTCTTTACCATTTTAGTGGAGGTAGCCAGAATAACCAGACGGCAGAGTAAGCCGACACGCGACCACGCAATGTAGAACTGTCCGTGTAAAAAACAGTCCTGCCGCAAGTTGTCGCTCCCAAATTTCAGAGTTTGGTCTTGTGATCTGTTTATTATCACAGCAAAGTAAACTTTTAGAGAGAACTGAAATCGCTTAAATTCATAGGTCAGATCGTTGGGAATCAATGGTATACGCGGCACAAACACTGTGTGTTTACCCCTGGGCAGACTTAGTCAAAATAGTAGCTTCTACTAAATTGCAATGCAAAGCCATAACTTGCAGCCTAGTACCGTTATTTAGTTTCGGTGCTTTCAAATTTTGATACCGGGCCATAGATTTCATGGCATGCATAGTTAGCAAACGAAGATGGTAGCACTCAGTACTATTTGGGTATATTCTGTAAACTTGGCCTACAGCTTGCTCTTTTTTTAACGCCTGACCATCCAACCACTCACCCTCGTTTTCCTCCTTTCAAATTGTTTGTTCATCCAAAAATAGTACGCCGGCACTTCACAACACAGGAAAAAAGGTGTGAGTGTAGTTTTAAGGGGACTGGACATTTTATCATCCAAATTTTTCTGATTAAAATAAACTCTTTGTCCATGTTTCTAAATGCACGGCGAGGTGAACCACCGGAGGAAAATGCTCATGAATTGGAAACCCAAGAATACCGCGTTTGAACTACTTATGTACCTCTTACCATCTATGGAAGAAAGTTGGAACTATTTGTGCTATAAATGTTTAGTAGGCAGAATACATGAAATTTAATATTTACGCTTCTAACTAAAAATTGGCATCAGCGTGTTCAAATGTTTTTTGATACACCCTTATAGGATAGATAAAGAACAAAGGTTTCTAGGGAGATTTTTCAACTAATAATTTTGAAGTAAAAAACGTAAAATTTAGTATTCAGGTTTTAGTAAATAGAGAATAAAAGTTTGTATGCAACTTATAGTTACCTCATTTTGGAAAGATAAGTAACATACATTTTATATTCATGCTTCTAAACCCAACGGTCTAGGGTGGGCGTTGATCAATTAAAAGTAGTCGTGAATATCTAGTTAAGAAAAAATATTAAAAAGTTTGTCGGGTAGTAATCTTTTATGTTAGTCAAGCTTTCGAGTATTTATTATGCTCTTCATCAGGACAATCTATAATTAATACGTCAATTAATATTAAATTACACTAATTATATTTCAAAGTAAACTCACCAATGTGGATTTAAATTAAAAAGAGGGAAAAAAACAGCTGATCATCAATCATATGATGGACTGGGGTAAAGCTAAAATTTTAGATAGCGAAAATAAAAATAAAAGAAATTTCTTAGAAATGGTACACATACACCTCAACAAATTTAATATGAACAAAAAAAACAAATACTCAAAATTTGAGCTCTATTTACTATATTGAAATTATAAAAAGAAAATTATCTATGATTGATGGATTTTCTCGCCCCTGATGAATAATACTTATATTAAGTCGAAAGATAAAAAAAAACATTAAATGATTAAATTAATAATATTAATTAATAAGGTTATTACCCATACTCCCACACTACCCTGTAAGTACGATGAAGACATGCATGTCCAACATCAATTCTTAACTCATTACTCCTTTCTCACTCTCACCCACATAATATACAATAGATCTATCTTTATTAGACATACTACCTATATTTTAACTTTCATCTCTTTCTTCTTTTCATATCACTTTCACAAGTTTATCTTTGTCACATTTGTTTCTTTAGGTTAGGACACGCATGTCGACATGTGTATAAGATTAATAAATATAAAAAAGATATAAATGTAAACAACTAAGTTCCTCAACTTGTTAAATATCAATCAAAAATGTAACTTATAATTATTAACTATTATTTTTCAATTTTCTATTGAGTAATGTTTTTTCTTGTTTTTAATGTAAATCCACATTGGTGAGTTTACTTTAAAATATAATTAGTGTAATTTAATATTAATTAATGTATTAATTGTAGATTGTCCTGATGAAGAGCATAATAAATACTCTAAAGCTCGACTAACAAAAAAGGGTTTTTCTTCAAACCGTAGCCATAAAAGACTGCAACCCTACAAACTTTATAATATATATATATATATATATATATATATATATATATATATATATATATATATATATATATATATATATATATATATACAGGGTGATTCCAAAATCGATCACGAAACTTAAGGGGGTGATTCTACTTGACAAAATAAGGGTAGAGCTTCATATAATTTTTTTTCAAAATGTCATTCGTTTTCGAGTTACAAGCCGTCCAAGTTCAAGTTTTTATTTTTTGTTTTTTGAATTACTCGCTTACAGGAAAACCGATTTGACTAATATTTGAAAGATAGGCTAAGTCTTCTGCGCTTCATCATTTTAGTAACAATTCACATTGATTGTTTGCCGCTAGAGGGCACTTTACCTACATTGAAAATTGTTTTTTTGTCATAATTTTTTAGTGTTGACAGCTACAGTAGTTTTTGGCATAATTTCTGAAAGACTGATGCCAGGCCTTTAAAAAAGGTGCTCTTTATTTACATCGCTAAACCCAACGGTTTAGACGTAAATCACCCTTAAAAATTAAGTGGTAAATTTACTTTTCTCATTTCATTACCACCAGCTACCAGGTAAATAGCTATCAAAGTATACTAGAGCTGTCAGTTTAACATCAAATAAATTCGCTTTTTAAACTATTTAATTTATAATCTTAAAATAACTAATAATGGCTAATCAGTAAATATTCATATTATGGATTATTGCGATATACATTTAATTGATAAAAATTAATGAAACAGTACTAAACAAACTAAAAAAGATTCTCAAAATGTCCCCCATTTTCTTCCATACATTTTCTAACACTCTTCAAAAAATGTCGCCTAACTCGATGAAAAATTCCTGGTGTTTCTTTAATAATTTGGCACTTTTCGATTATCCTGAAGCGAAGATCCTCGACGTTGATTACTGGAATATCGTACACCAATTGTTTCAAATGACCCCAAAAGAAAAAATTCATAGGATTAAGGTCTGGTGACCTCGCTGCCCATGCCAATGGTCCACTTCGTCCTATCCATCGCTCAGGATACGTTGCATTCAAATACTGTCGGACACGTATACTAAAGTGGGGCGGAGCTCCGTCTTGGAGGATCCACATGTTGGCCCTTACTTCCCATGGCACATCTTCCAGATACAATGGGAGACGATTTTGGATAAAATCTAAGTATACGTCACCAGTTAATGGGCCATCAAAGAAATGAGGACCAATAAGGTAATCTCCTATTATCCCTGCCCACACATTTAGTGAAAATCTACGCTGATGTTTCGTTTCTACCACATTGTTTGGGTTCTCGTAAGCATATGTGTGGATGTTGTGTAGATTTGTTATGCCATCACGAGTGAAACCAGCTTCGTCAGTGAATAATATGACGCCAATTAATCGATTATCGTGTTCATACTTAGCTAGGATCTGATTGCACATTTCCAACCGTCTCGGCCGATCATCGTCATAAAGAGCCTGCACCTTTTTTGAATGAAACGGGTAGAGTTGTTCTTCTCTTAGTATCCTCCATGAACTAGCCTGACAGAGCCGCACTTCATTCCCAATTTTTCTAGTACTAATACCTGGATTATCTTCAATAATTTCAAACACTCTTTCTTCTTGTTGCACGTTTCTAGCAGTTCTAGGTCTTCCCCTATTTCCATTATAACTTTTAAAGGAACCACATTCCGCAAGCCTCCTGTGCACACTGGAAAATGTTTGAGCATGAGGGATATTTCTTTCCGGATAACTCTCCATATAATATCTTCTTGCCAACTCTGCATTACCATTTGCTTTTCCATAACAAAAATGGATATCACAATATTCGATATTTGAATATTGGTGATTAGCCATTATTAGTTATTTTAAGATTATAAATTAAATAGTTTAAAAAGCGAATTTATTTGATGTTAAACTGACAGCTCTAGTATACTTTGATAGCTATTTACCTGGTAGCTGGTGGTAATGAAATGAGAAAAGTAAATTTACCACTTAATTTTTAAGGGTGATTTACGTCTAAACCGTTGGGTTTAGCGATGTAAATAAAGAGCACCTTTTTTAAAGGCCTGGCATCAGTCTTTCAAAAATTATGCCAAAAACTACTGTAGCTGTCAACACTAAAAAATTATGACAAAAAAACAATTTTCAATGTAGGTAAAGTGCCCTCTAGCGGCAAACAATCAATGTGAATTGTTACTAAAATGATGAAGCGCAGAAGACTTAGCCTATCTTTCAAATATTAGTCAAATCGGTTTTCCTGTAAGCGAGTAATTCAAAAAACAAAAAATAAAAACTTGAACTTGGACGGCTTGTAACTCGAAAACGAATGACATTTTGAAAAAAAATTATATGAAGCTCTACCCTTATTTTGTCAAGTAGAATCACCCCCTTAAGTTTCGTGATCGATTTTTGAATCACCCTGTATATATATATATATATATATATATATATATATATATATATATATATATATATATATATATATATATATATATATATAATTTAAGTTTTTTTACAAATATCTTGGTAACACTGGATGGATTTTAACAAACAAAAAAGTATGAGTAAAAGATGGAAAATTTCGAATTTTTTTTGTAATCGTAAATAAAAAAATATTTGTCAAACAAAATATGAGACGCTAAACATGAAAGTTGTTTGTTATCATCTGAAAAAATGATCTCCAAAAAGAAAATTTCCATTTGCCTTTTACGTTTTTTCAATCTAATATGCCTGGCCTATAAAACAGGTTATCAAAATGAGAAAAACTGATCAAAACTATAAAAAAAAATTGTTTTGTAACTCCAAGTATTTAAATATTCTTTTGTCGGTTTTTAACGAGCAGTTTATTAAAAAAATGTGACATAATATTTACCTCTTCCCAAAAACACCATCACAAAGGCCTGTAGGAGCTCGCAGGCCATCACTCTTGTTTTACGATCGCTACAATAAAGTGACAGTTCCACCACTCTGAGAACGAACGGCTCAAGATGGACTTCTAATGTCACGTCGTCGTAAGGCAAAGCTACTTTAAGATGTAAGTTGTCACTTGTTACTCTAAAAATTCAATAAGTATATAAATTGTTGGTTTAGTTGTAGAAATGATAAGACCAAATGAATCGTGTTACAGTTTTATTGTATACCCCAACGTGATATTTTTTAGGAAACAGATAAGATGCTGGCGTTTTAATGTAACAATTTATTTCTTAGTTATTACTTACTTTCTTTCAAAATTATTATCAGGCGACACAAACGCTTGACACATCTTACTATTTTGACTCCCAACAAAATGCAAAATTCTTTTTTGGAATTTCACCAACTCTGGTTCTAATTCCACTAATACTGTTCGTTTCTTTAAAGCTTGAGCAGTTTTTCTTTTTTTCTCGATGGCTGTGTTAGCTTGCATCATACCTCCTAAAATTTTATATAGTTCTATAAGTAAATTCCAAGGCAGTTCTTAAAATCATAAACAGACAATGAAAATTGATAAAATTTTTCAAAATCAGCTAATTGAATTTCGACTAGAATTTTCCAACCCGATTTTTAAGAAAAAAAATATGCAAATTTCGTTCTATACTACTAAAAGTAAGGCAAAAATTTTTAATCATAGATTATTTTGCCATCAACAGGAAATTTGACAGTCTGGGTGGTATAGTAGTCATGTTACTGGCACTGCACTGAAGTACCGGATTTGATTCCAGGTTGATCTTGGGTTTTTGTAAATATTAATTATATACTTTGCAAATGATTTTATTTAAATAAATTGTAATTCTCTGCATGACAGAACGGCCTAAAACTATGAAATAGCAACTGCTATTTTTATTTATTTATTTCAACGGAAAATCCCTTTTACAATGGTTGACAATAAACAACCAAGATGACAGAACTAAAGATAAGAAAGATCAACGCACTAATATAAATGATATAACTAAATATACATGAAAGCAGCTGCATTAATCAAAGCTGAGCCAACTTGCACGCAGTGCAGTTGTTATAAGTGTTTATGCCTCCATTAAAAGCCAATATACACCCTACGCCAAACATTTCCGCTCAACTCAGCGTGAATCATTTATTACCGAATAATCATAACTTTTAAAGTCATAAAAGAAAATGTTACATTTTAAATTAACATAATTATTAAAATACGGACGTGGAGTGATGCCAACATGTATTCAACAAAATGTCATCAACCAGAGACACTCTATATCCTGTCTATCATTAAATATAAAATTTAAAAATTGATCATTCGGAGTAGGATGCTGATCAACCCACAACAATTGAGGGTTTCAGGTCGTGCCAACGTCGGGTGTAGCTCAGGGCTCCATTTTGGGGCCATTCCTATTTAATACACATGTAAAACGATCCTCTCACTGAGATGGATTGCAAAAAATTGCCTACGCTGACGATATCAAAATTTTTCACCACGTCGATGCGGTCGCTGACTGCGCTTCCCTTTAGGCAGCATCGAAGTAGTTGGTCAATGGTGTGTGTCTAAATAACTCGATCTGAATATCTCTAAATGCAATGTACTATCTTTCAGTCGCACTATTCAATTATACGATTAATGCTTCTACCTCGAGCAGACTCGCTTGTGTGAGAGATTTGGGATTTGTTTTCGATGATAAATTCTCCTTTATTTCACATATTGATCAGATGGTGAGCAGTGCATCTCGATCATTGAGATTCAAATTAACGAACTGTAAACACATTTCTCATCTATCTACATTTAACTTATTGTATTACTTCTACGTTAGATCCAAATTAGATAGTGGTTCAGTCACATGGTTTCCTGTATATAACAACCACAAGCGCTCTGTGGAATCTATTCAAAGATCTCTGAAGTACTTAATATTTAGAGAGGACGGCATTTATCCTAAGCGAGGTATTAACCAAAAATTGGTTCTGACCAAGTTTAGAGAGCTCTTTAACATTTTTATACAATTTCCTACATGCAAAAATTGATTGTCCATTTTTACTGCAACAAATATCCTTTTGGGTGCCTCGCATAAGTATCAGGCGTCAGCTTACTTTTTTTCTTAGACGCCCAAGATCAAATATACTTTATCAGAACCCAATTTATGTTACGTGTCAAACTTTTAATAAAATTTCCATTCCTCATCACATTCATTTTGGCAATTTCCCAACAATTTTAAGGCATCTACGCGCGGATGTTTCTTTAATTTAAAAAAATAACTATTGGGATGCTTACTTAATTTTTGAACGGAAAATGCTAACGATTGATGAATTGGTTTATGTAACAAATTTGTTTAAACCGACTGTTGTTGTCCAGTGTTATTCTTTTTGAGCTGTCATTTCTTTCAAATGTGGCAAACTAACAGAAGCAAAGTAGTGTGCAAGCAGGGTCTTGGTTATAATTGGAGGCCATTTTGTCCTAACCTTCACTTTTTCCTGGTTCGATTCAGCTGAAGCATCTGCAGACTTCCATATCAATATTTATTTGCCAATTTTTTTGGGATTCCGAGATGGAAAGTCATTTATTTTCCTGGTAATTTTGTTGAATTTCGTTTTTTTTACCGGGATAAATCTGGAGACAGAGATTTTGAGCATTTTGCACGTGTCAACCAAGGAATTCTGTTAAACCCCACCAACATCGGGGTCCATCCTATTGGTTAACTCATTACGGAGCCCACTCTCTGGGCATATTGTACTGTAGTCCACCCTAGGAGTATATTGTTACTGTAATCCACCTCTTCGGGTTATATTATTACTGGTTAATCCAATTTACCGGTTCGTTAGCACTGGTGCCATTGTTATTGAAGTCTTTCGGGAATTACTATTGTTGAAAACCATTCTACTGGCATTAAACAGGCAACCATATTATTTTATTTTTATTGTTAAAGAACGACCTTTTGGCTTAATATATATTTTTTAAGGCGTTGCGGAGTAAACTATGATCATAATATAACAAGATTAACTTATATTTAGTCCTAACGCCAATAAGTTATAGGTTGCGTCATTTCAGTGTTATTTTTAAAAACATCATTTCATTTTTTTTATGTCGTGAATTTGTTAAATTAAGATTTATTATTATTTCTTTGAATGTTCTGAATCTGTTGAAGTTCACCTTGTTTTTTATTTGATGTTCATATATTACGATAAGATAAGATAATTTATTAGTAATAATATACAAATAGTACTGTTACATGTCGAATAAATAAAATATTAAAATTTTGTCAATTAATTATTATCATTAATACAAATAAAACATTACACAAATATTGATTTGTCCTTAAGAAGAAAGTTTTGGTAAAAAAAAAGCTAAGAGAAGCTGACAACAGACAAAGACAATACTACAGACTAAAATTAGATTCGAAATACTCCTCAAACGGAAAAAAACGCATTTAGCACAAGGTAGCTCTTGATTTGTTTTTGTACTGATTGAAGTTAAGAGCTTTAATTCTAGCTGGCACGCAGTTATAGAATTTTATTGCTAAATATCTTGAACCATTTCTGGATCTCTCAAGCCGGCCAAAGTCTGGTACAAGATTGTTGTTGTTTCTTGTTGGATAGTTGTGAATTTCTTCGTGTGATCTGTATAGATCAAGATTTTGTGTAACGTACAACAAACACTGCATAATGTATAACCAAGGTACAGTTAAAATTTTTAAATTCTTAAACGAGTTTCAACAGTCTTCTCTAAAACCAAGCCCAGAGATAATACGAATGCATTTTCTTTGTTGTCCAAATGTCTTATCAGTATACCAAGAATAGTCCCAAGAAAGAATAGCATAAGCCAAAAGAGAATGAAAGTTACTGTGATATGCTGTCAGAAAAGTTTCTTTGGAAGTTACCCGTACAAGACTCCTGAACAGGAACAGTTGTCAGGATATTTTTTTGAGAGATTAACAAGGTGTGCTCCCAGGTTAATCCTGCATCTAGGTGTACTCCCAGAAATTGGACCTCCATTGCACATTAAGGTGGAAAGGACTGTACATTTTTACTGTTATTCCTTAGAGTAAAATTAATACTTTGTCATTTGGAGTTGTTCAAAGGTAGACGATTGGCCCGAAACCATTGAAATAGTTTTTTTTGAAGTTTGGTAATCAAAATTGTCAATCTCTGAAAGGTGATAACTTATATAAAACGTTGTGTTGTCAGCAAACAAAACAGTGTCGACTCCCTTACCCTTACAGTATGTCAGGTCGTTTATATAGATGAGGAATACCGACCCTTGAGGTACATCATACCTTAGGGATTGTTTTTTAGAATTACGCTGCCCAAAATGAACATACTGATCATGATCCGTCAGATATGAATTAGGTAGCTGAATGGCCTCAGCCTGAAAATTGTAGAATCGTAGTTTTTTTAGAAGAATACTATATGTGATACAATCGAATGCCTTTGTGAGGTCTAAAAAGGATGCAAGAGTGTCAAGATACTTTTCAAAGCCCTGTAAAACATTACTAGTGAAGTGATCAATAGCTAAACTTGTGGTCCTGTCCTTTCGGAATCCAAACTGGTTCAAGGCAAATAATTTGTTTGACTCAAAGTGATCATTAGCCTGATTTTTCAAAATTCGTTGATAAACTTTTGACAAAATTGGTAATAAAGATATGGGGCGATAATTGTTGCAGTCATCAATGGAGCCCTTATTCTTGAAGAGGGGTACCACCTTTGCAGTTTTGAAAACTTTAGGAAATGTACTGCAAGGTATAGATTGATTTATCAATATTGTCAGGGGCTGAACTATTACATCCTTAATTTTTTTGTGTTAATTCCGTCAATATCTTTGCTGTTACTATTTTTTATTTCTGAAATGGCCTTATCGACATCACTAAAACTAACTGATTCAAATTTAAAGGACGGGATGTTTTTCAGTGGCATAGATTTTAGGTTATCTTCAAAAGGCTGTTGAGAACTTTCAAGTTTATTTATCACACATTCAGCAGTTGAACAAAAATGGTTATTAAAATCATTTGCATTTAGTTTTGAATTAGAGTCAGAGGTATTATTTTTGCTTTTATTATTAATAAGCTTCCATATGGCTTGTTGAGGATTACTATATTTTTTTATAAATTCGTCATTAGCTTTAATTTTTGCAAACCTAATTGATATTCTGTAATTTTTTCTATATTCAATTATGGTACTCTTTGGCATGGTAATAGGATCTCTTTTATTTAATGCTATCGTAAACTGAAGTCTATTACGCATCTTTTTTAAGTTATCATTGAACCAGTTTACTCCTTTATTGGGATAATTTTTATTGGAATGAATGGTCTTGATTTTTCTGGAAAAGAGACATTTATGCAATGTGTTAACGCATCAATTAGCATTTTGAATTTAAGGTCAATATCCAAGTTATCATCATTAACAAAATTAAAATATATGTATGTATGCATACACATACATATATTACCAACAACAACCCCCCGTTTTAACTTTTAATTAAAGATTTTTATTATAAATATCTCCATCGAGTTTCATTTGTCCCACATGCTACTCGCGTTTGTATTTTTTTTGTTGTGCCTGCTAATCTTTAGGGGGAAAGTTGAAAGCAAGTTCCTAACAACATCGTGGAAGATTTTGCATTCAGCTTAGCTTTTGATGCAATGTAGCAGTTTTATGAGATTTTATATCAAATATAAATTGTATTATCCGTTTTGCAATACAAATACTCTGTTTATGTCTACTGCTTTTCACAATATCAGAATGCTGGATCAAAGATGTAGGTATAACAGTGCGTAGTAGGAAGTTATTATACATGACATTTCAAATGACCGTCTTAGTATTAAAGGAGCAAAATACAACTTGCATAATGACTTGGATATAAGATGTCCTATTCTGTTCTATTCAATTAATTATTTATCTTGATCAGTGGTTTGCGCTCGGATAAAAACAATTTTATAAGCGTGTTTGTCCCAACGTTGTAAAATTGTCTGAAAATCTTATACATCACAAGCTCTTGACAAATCAAAATAAAGGCCTATCACCACACATCTCAGTTCAAGCTCCCTGTCCCTCCGTGGATCTTTCGGGTCTAAAACCATGTTATTCAATGTCTATTAAGTAAAGTCTAAACAGTAAGAGAGACACAGGCCTGTAGTTCTCTATATTTGTTTCCTGACGTTTTTTATGAACATATATTACAGCTACTATTTTTAGAGTTGATTGAATAATCCAGAAAAGTATTCCATGGATAGTATAAAATGTCAGATAGTTTAAAAGTAAGCGTTCGAACGCAAATTTTGTACTTGGCGCGGCTGAGACCCAACCTACAAGCAAGACCTTCTAAATTACTATAGGGTATCATATCCAAGCCGTAACTACACGTTAGATATCTGAAATCATTTTATATAAGTACAGCAACTTACCCAATGATTTGCTTCTTAAATAACTATCCAAGCATGGAATGACTTGTTCGAGAAACTTCTCGAACTCTTCTTTATCCATGTTTTCTTGCCATAACTCCAAAGTACTCAAACCCATATTTGCAAGAGCCAAATAACTGCGACCGACCTCGAAAATACTTATAAATATACCTGAAAATCGAAAAAAAATCAAAATTCACCCTTTCTTATAGAGCAACTAGCGACCCGCCCCGGCTTCGCACGGGTGCAATGCTGATACTAAATACACTACAGAAAAACTGTGACTATTTATTTTATTTTTACAACAATTATTACATCGGCCTCCGACGCGCTATTTATAGGCACGCTGCCGCCGCCCCGGTCGGCCAGTACCGCCGCAAGCGCTACTTTCCGCAATTTTAAATCTGTAATATCTTCGAAAATATTCATTTAAATCTTGTGCTGTAAAGGACCATATAGATCTATATTAAATCAACAATGTATTTAAGTTATTTAATTGGATAAGGATTAATGCTGTATTGGTTAAAATCGCTTCAAAATTTGCCATTATTTGTCGTAAAAAGTAAATGACAAAAAAATGTTATTGTGGGATATCCATGAGAGATAGACATATACCATCGCGGAGTTTTCTCTAGACCTTTTCAATGTGTACAAATAATTAGTACATTATTTTGATAAATCTCGTAGGGTTCAGCCTGCGTTTGCAATGTAAGCGGAAAAAAATATGATAATTAACGACATCACATTAGAAACCTCAAAAATAACAGTATTTCTCCACTATTTAATGGATGTTATTATACATATAAACCTTCCTCTTGAATCACTCTATCTATTGAAAAAAACCGCATCAAAATCCGGTGCGTAGTTTTAAAGATTTAAGCATACAAAGGGACATAGGGACAGAGAAAGCGACTTTGTTTTATACTATGTAGTGATTAATACATATTATCACAAAGTAAAAATTAGACGTCATCATCTCGTGGATTAGTGATGAATACAAAAGTGCAAACAACTGAAAGAAGCTTTAAGAAATCTAAATTTTTAATAAAATCGCACAGATTAACAACACTAAAATAAAAGGGATATCAAAAAAGTACTCTTTTTATTGAGACAATACCTGTGCATTCTGGAAGCAGAGGTTCTACCACAACTACTGGACTTTCCAAAAGCACTTGTAGAGAAGATATAAGGAGTTCATCCTTAAATTGTTTCATTTTATGAAGTAACACTGTCACAAACTTAGACAGGGTCTCTTTACAATTTGTCACATCTTGATTCAGAGTTATATTTCCTAAAAAAAAACGTCCAACAACAATTCGTCTATTTAGTAATAAAGAGTTATATAATTATTTCGTTTCTAATACATAGTAAAAAATAACGTTCTTAAATATCTCCTAATAATAGATATAAAAAGCTTAATCAAACATGCTTGCTCCGTGAAGTATGTTATTCTAGAACCCAAAAAAGTGTACACGTATTTTGCTGTTTTAAGAAAAAAATCATTTTCAAGGAAGTTATCGAGATTTTGAAGTTGAGCTTCGAGCTTTTGCAGTGAACAAAAATGAAAAGTAATTTTTTTATTCAAAATTGTATATTTTTAAGACTAATCGACACAATTCATTTTTTTCTTTTGATTAAGGTAACATGAGTCATAAACTTTCAGAAAAAAGTTAGAAAATCGAAAAATAATCAAAATTAACAAGATGGCGACCGTGTTTCAAAAAAAAAATGCAATTTCCTCAAAACTATTTTGTTTTTTTTTTTTGATGAATTTTTTCTTCTGAAAGTTCATGAACCATGTGACCTTAACAGAAATATACAATTTTGAATAAAAAATGACTCATTTTCTACACTACAAAAGATCTAAGCATAACTTTAAAATCTCGATAACTTTCTTGAAAATGTTTTTTTTTTTTTCACAAAACACAACATATATGAACACTTTTTTAGGTTCTAGAATAATATACTTCACGGAGAAAGCATTTTATTTCTTGACTACCTTCACTCTATGATTTTGAATGGAATATAAGTCCATTGACAAATTAAACATTTGGTAGAAACATTCATGACTCATAAATTCCAAGCTAAAATAGTCTTGCTAAGTAAGAAGCAAATTCAATTAATTTTTTCCGACTGTTAGTTCAGGTTAGTTAATCAGTTAGTTAATCGATACATTTCATTAAAAGTTACAAATTATGTATTAATAATAGTAAATATTTTGAACCCAAAAAAAAAACAGGAATATTAGTTTCTTGATTAAACTGTCGATTTTTAAATTAGTTAATAAGCACAGTTTAACCAATATGTCAATAAAAGATTTTTGTTCTTGATAGGAACATTAAGTATATTTTATTTCTCACAAATTATTAACTATTATGTCCAAAAATTATAAACCAAAAAGTAGAGGAATGTTAGTATTAAATGCTTTTTTGTGCTTGTTCAACTCCCCTGTTAAGTCATGCTCATTAACACAGTAAA
The DNA here is from genome assembly GCA_034092305.1 of Diaprepes abbreviatus. Taxonomy (NCBI): domain Eukaryota; kingdom Metazoa; phylum Arthropoda; class Insecta; order Coleoptera; family Curculionidae; genus Diaprepes; species Diaprepes abbreviatus. Next base: position 691,763 of record JASJET010000279.1, read on the forward strand.
AAAATCTATACAGGGTAACCAAAAATTCATTATATTCCTGTTCTTTTAAAGCTAAAAATTTTAGCACTTGATAATCAACTCCATGTTTGTCAGACGTGGTTCAAGTTAATATCTAATCTACCACTAAAAAAAGGCGATACAAATATTTAGCAAATTTAATTTAAAACCAATTAAAATCACAAAATGGTACTAATGAGATTGTAGAATGTTATTACAAATCACAAACAGATAAAAAATATTAAGCTTACCTTTAATGAACAATTTCAGATTGTTGGCAATTTTCAAGGTAAAAGAAAGCAACTTGTAAAATCCACTGACCAGAGGATATTTCAAACATTTAGCGACCATATGATTGATCATTTTACAGATACAATGCTCAAACATTGCTGAATCGATATTATTAAAAATTTCTTGATAGAAATCCGTCACGTTTAAAAAAATTGAAAAATCACTGGGTTGTTCAACCTGATAAGCTGTTTCTATATCAGTCTGAATTATGTCTTCTTTAAGTTTTACGTTTACATTCAACTTATTGATCAGAATCATTAAGGTGTTGACTAACTCCTTTACGATTGTAGTAAGAATGTACTTTCTGTCTTCTAAGTATATGGAGTATTTGTCATAAGATCTATTTGAGGCTACTTTTAACAAGCCTTGCCACAAGGGAAAATAGTTTTTCACCGTTATAATTTTTTGTTGTTCGGTTGACAGATCAGAGTCACTGATGTGTTGGTGAGAACAAGACCAAACTACTCCTAAAATTAAAAATAAAGATTTAATATGTACCCTCCGTATAGAAGTATTATCTGCATATCTCTCGATGATTATTATTCGGAATATTTTTATACTCTAATTTTGTTCACCCTAAAAATATAAATTCCATTTATAGCAAGCTTTAGTCCAAGTAACACAACGGAATATCGATTTGTGGTTTCTCCGAAAGGGAGTTTAATTTTTTTATTTTAAATGACACTACTGAAGAGCTCTTTAAATTCCCTTTTAGGTGATATATCACAAGTAGTACTTTGATTTCGAAATGGTGGCACTAGAGGAACTTTTCTCAGTTTGAGCATGTCGCCATTTCGAAGTCTCTGTCAGGTTTATAAAATTACAAAATAGTTTAACCATGAAGATCATTTAACTTTAATTTTTAACATCATTCTGTAAAACTCAAAAAATTTGTATTTGTAATTTTATATTTTACTAACATTTTTAAAGCAAATTTTCACCAGGACATTAAATGAAAAGTACAAAAAGTAAAATTGCCGCCGTGTGTACATTATTATATGTTATTAATTACCTAAAATTATCAAAAACACATCTTTCGAAACTGTTGCTCTAATTACTAATAGATACAGTTGGTCCAGTGAAAGAATAACCGTGTATCATCAATCTACGAGCATATCAAAGACAAATTAAGGACATCTTCATCAATATTTGTTTTTTAATAAAAAAAAAATGACAGAAAACAAAACATAGTTTTTTTCCAAGCCATACTTCGCGAACAATCTGCCATTAGAAGTAAAACAAAATAGAAACAATCGAGATAAACGAGTCATATTCCTGTATGATTACAAACGTTTGTTTGACTCTTTAGTCCACACATTATTTTATTGAAAGCTATACTGCGAGTTCTATTGATGTCGCATTTTTGAGAAATTTTTTTAGCGACTTGCAGGCCCAAGAAACATCCGTGGGAGTGATTATGGGAATGTTAATGGTTTCAGAAGGTTCCCCAGAAGTAGAAATCTCAGAGGGCTCCGAGTCTTTGTAGACGCTCTTGAAACACTCCGCAAACGCCGAGACAATATTATGAGACCCATAAAATGGATGGTTATCGTAGTTCATTATAGCTGGAATGCGTGATGGAGCTTTTTTACTTTAAACGAAAGTCCAAAAATTGGAAGGATCACCGTTTATATTTTGCTCAGCGTCTCTTATAAAGACCTCGTAGACCCGCTGCAACTGTGACTTTATTAACCTACGCAAAGTCCTGTACTTTTCCAGGTAATAAGTAGTTTTATGAGCTTGAAGATGTCGACGCACTGTCTCTTTTTTTAAAATGTTTTAAAACCAAGGGGGAAATGGCTTCGTCTGGGCAATTTGCGAAGTATACAGGCAGCAAAGTTATAATTTAAGATATCATAAAACGACTGAGAGGCATCCACCACAGCAGTAGACTCAGTAACTGGATACCAATCGGTGTGGAGCATTATTTCGTACAGGCTTGCAAAGTTGGCTCTGCGAGAGTTGAATCGAGGTTGAACAGCTTTGCGTACAGGAAAATAAGTGGAATGAGTGAAAGTTGCATGAAACTGAAAAGTCAGAGCAAGGTGATGTGGATCTATCAACTAGGGACGTATCACTGCAAGATTGGCAAATATTAGGTCCAGAAGGCGGTTGTTTATGTTTAGAGTAGTGTCGTAGTAATACGGGATAATGAAATAAAGACATGAATGCAAAAGGTCGATGGCTGAAATACATATTTCAGTAATATCCTACCGACACGTTCCGCCCGAAAATAACTACAATTAGTACCAAAATATACATAGTACGTCAACACAGGGTGTCTGGGAAAGATGCTAGCGGACCCACTGACGAGTCCAACCGCTGGCATCGTGGACGAAACACCGCTGTAAACTTTTGGGTCAAATTTTCAGTTTTGTATATCGTAGTTGCGACCTACGAATACAACAGTAGTATTATATTGCGTGAAGTTAAGGAATTTCACCTAGGTTAAGAAGGCTACTGTGTCTTGCGCTTAGGGGATCAGTAGGTTTTACGAATGTTGGAGCATAAAAGTCTCCTAGAAGAATTACATTTCCACAAAACATTACATCTAGTGGTGACAGAAGTTCAAAGAAAATTTCTGCTCTGCCTCTGTGCTGATAACAGAGGGAGGAATGTATACAAGAAATATATAAACTACGAAAGCTAACTTTCAACCTAAGAAATCTTTGCAATGTTTGAGAGGTTCAAAAATAAAGTATGGCAAGTGAAAAGAAGTTGTCGATGGGGGAGGGGGTTGCAGCAGTTCTGAATTTGAGACTCTTGGGTGGGGGGCAATCGCAAGTGAAAGCAAGTTATTGACAGTTGTATCCCATGTGTGTGCCGAGTTCTTTTCAGGAATGTAGGGCAGCTGAAGTTTCGGTAAAATCTTATTTACATTTTCAAAGCTCGCTGTGTGATGCCTACGTCTCCAGTGCGGCCTATTTTGTGTGTTGGTAGGATGTGATCTAGTCTATGTTTCGTTAGTAGGTTTTTCCAAGTATTAGACAACCTCTAACTGTCATCTTTGCTATTTAAGTTGGGCCACTTTAAAATTTCGACGGCTTTCTTTATAACTCTTGTGGGTAGGTTTTTACATCTCGACAGCATTTTTGTCCTTGAGAAGTTGATTTTATGTCCTATGTTTAACGGATGTTGGGTCAGTACAGAAGAAATTGTCTTTTGCTTGACAGCGTTTATATGTTTGTCACTTATGGCACTTATTTTGCGGTCGGTTTAACCTCACGTAAGATGAGCTGCATTCTCCGCATAAAATTTCGTATACTCCCTGGTTTTCTAGAGGGATTTATTCCTTGAGTGTAACAGAAGATCCATGGTCTGTGGTAAAAATAGTTTCAATGTCGAGTCTCTTAAGAAGTTTTGCGATTTTGTCTGTGGTGCCTGTGACGTAAGGAACAAAAGCTTAAAGGCTTGTCTCTTAGTTTTCGTAATTTTTTGTGACCAAGCGTTTGTTTTTTAGAGCCTTGTCTATATGTTCTTTTTTATAACCGTTCTTTGTTAGGGCGTCTTGTAGTATGTTCATCTCTTTGTGATAATTTTCTTGGTCTGTAGGGGACTGAGATCGAAAGCCAAGTGTCGGCGGGGTAATGATGTGAATCGGCGTTGAGATATCTGTTGGTGTCAGTGGGTTTTCTGTAGACAGTATGTGAAAGCAAACTATCTTCTTTTCTTTTTAGTAGAAAATTTAGGAAAGGTAGTTTTTTTCTTGTTCTATTTCCATAATAAATTGGATTGTTGAATGTATACTGTTTATATGTTTTGGAAAATTGTTGAGATTTTCGTCTTCATGTTGCCAAGATAACGAACGTGTCTTCTACGTAACGCAGCCACAATGATGAAGAAAAACCTAATAATGAAATATCGGCTAATAACAGGTAGTAAAGAAATGCATCACAGCTCAGCAAAACGACTCCAAATACTGTCAGCAAGGCCAATAACACGTAGCAAAACTAGAAACCTGATTGGCCAGAACCATCCAGTCAATGATCACACCCCACCAACATACAAAACTGGCCGCACTCAAGTCGCAGGCATAACACAGTGAGCTTTGAGAATGGTGTATAAGATTTCACCAAACTGTCAGCTATCCTACAGTCCTGAGAAGGACTCAGCACAGACACGGGAAACTCGAAAACACACACATTATCAAAAAAAAATATATTATCGAATTTTCAATATTTTATAAAGTTCCATTCGTAGATGCAATATGAATATAAAAGCTATATTGACTAATTAATTTTGATTTAATTCAGGCGAATATTATTGACCAGTTTTTCCCCGCGACTTTGTTTTCGTAAAATTTGGGAAATAAGTAATAAATGCAATTGTTATAAACAATTAAAAAGTGCAGCCTATAGCACTCCTGGCAATCTCCTCATCTGTGTAAAGTTTCGTCAAAATCGGTTCACCGCTTCAAAAATTTGCCCATATGGACAGACCGAAAAAAAAGCAGCCTATATCACTCTTGATAACCTCCTCTTCATGTATGTAAAGTTTCATTGAAATCGGCTCAGTCGTTTCAAAGATTATCCCGTACAGACACTTCAATTTTATTTATACGATATATATATATATATTATATTATAGATGAAGCAAGGGTATTCTTTCATTGAAAAAGTACATAGTATACATTTACTTACCTTGATATATTATGTTTTCTAGAAAAGCATCCAAATGATCAGTTTTCTTTAAATAGAAAAATGTAGTTACCAGAGCCTCGATAACAATTAAATGATGTAACGGTTTTAATTTGTGAAATGTTTTAATCATATTAATCACAGCCCTCTGTAGACAATAAAGCTCACTTGTGGTAAAACTCTGATATCTATAAAAAAGTGACAAAAAAATGAAGTAATTTAAACAGAAATAAAATTATATATATATATATATATATATATATATATATATATATATATATATCAGCTATGAACTTAAAATCATTGCATACAATAAGAAAATTTACTGACAGTATCAATTTTCATAATTATTTTAATAAATATAGATCTATATATAGGAGGGTTATAAAGGTGGCGAAAGAAACACATTACAGGTGTCGGATTGATCATTTTAAAAATAAAGCCAAGGAAAGCTGGAATATAGTCAACAGCTTAAGAGGCAAGGATAGTGTGGTGCAGGATCGGTTGGGCTTGGACCTAAATGCCTTGAATAGCTTTTACTGTTCAGTGGCAACTGACATAACATCAAAAATTAATGTACAAAAAAGATCGTTAGATTTATTTAAAGGCATTTCTGTAGCCAATTCTCTTGTTTTATTTGACACTGATGTAAACGAGCTAAAAAATATCAAAGCAAAACTAAAAAAATAAAAACACATCTGGTTTGGATGAGATGTCGATCAAGGTTTTTGAAAATTTGCCTGACATTGCATTGCATTTCCTGTCTAGAGCTGCAAATCATTCTTTCTTAAATGGTATATTTCCATCATGTCTTAAAACAGCTACAGTAATACCAATATATAAGGGTGGAGATTGAAGTCAACCCACAAACTTTCGCCCAATATCTCTCCTGCCCACTCTTTCTAAAATAATTGAAAAACTGGTTAAAGGAAGAATAACAAATTTTCTTAGCCAACATAACAGTCTGTCTGAATGTCAGTTTGGTTTTCAGACTTCCAAGAACACTACGCACGCAGTTTTTTCTTTTTTAGAGAAACTCTACATCAGTTTGAATGAGGGCGATGTCGCGGCTGCGGTCTTTTGTGACTTCTCAAAGGCGTTCGATTGTGTGAATCACGAAGTACTTTTGAGTAAGCTCGAATTGTATGGTATTAGAGGAGTGGCATTAAATTGGTTTGCTTCCTATCTTTCGAATAGGCAGCAAATGGTTAAGTGCGATGGAGAATTTTCCAGTGTCTCTTCTCTGAGTTGTGGCGTCCCACAATTCTGTTCTTGGGCCCCTGCTCTTTCTTTTATATATAAATGACCTGACCAAAATTGATATCCGTGGAACATTTACATTATTTGCAGATGACGCAACAATTTTATGGCGTGGAAAGAATGGCTGTGATTTGAAACATATTATCGAGTGTGACTTGATTAGAGTGAATGAATGGTGTGCTGCAAATTGTTTAAGTTTTAATTTTACTAAAACCAACGTGTTAAGTTTCAAATTTACCTGTGATAGTTTAACTCTGAATAATCATTTTATAGAGAATAAGCTAGTGACTAGATTTTTAGGTATACTCATTGACGATAAGTTGAAATTTACTGACCACATAAATAAGAAGTTGGCTGCCGGGTGTTATGCGGTACGAACAGTGTCAAGGGAATTAGATTCAAATATGGCTAGAATAATGTATTTTTCGTTGATTGAATCTCATTTGAGATACGGAATTGCATTTTGGGGATTCTGTAGTCGGCAGTTATTAAATTCGATTCTTGTCTTACAAAAGCGAGCAGTGCGTTATTTATTTAATGTAAAAATGAAGGAGCATTGTAGGTCTTTATTTATTCAGGGCAAAATATTAACAGTGACAGGCATTTTCATTTTAGAAATAGTGGGAGTGATTCATAAAAAATATAAAAATTATTCAACTCCAAACCCATATAATACACGTAATAATGGCCTGCCATTGCCCATCCCCAGGACTACTCTCACTAAACAGTCTCTTATTTTTGAGGGAATTAAAATATATAACAAAATTCCTCTAAAGTATAGAAATATTATGGACGATAATTGCTTAGGGAAAAACTTAAGGGCTTTCTTGTGACACGACCGTATTAGTCACTGGAAGAATATTTTGCTGATCATTTTTAACAAGGCGTGTTTGTGCTTTCAAAATGGGAGTAATGGTGTAATTTTATGGCTATTTTTGTCTTATTTTACTTTATTGTATTTGACTGTAAACTTTTAAATTAATTTAGTAGACATTTATTTTATTTTATTTTAGGTACCTGTTTTGTTAATTATGGACTTTTGTTTATTTACACTGTTTTGATTACTGACTTTAATCACGTGTTTATTGTTATCATTGATCTAAGTTTTTTTTTTTGTTTTTTTTTGTTGTCACAATTTCTTGTGTTGCAAATGTTTTTGTTTATATTTATTTTTAACTTTTTGTTCTGCATAGTGCTTTGTTAACAAGATTGATTTCTTTACAACAATAAAGCTTATTATTATTATTACGACTGATTTTTTCTAAAATATAACACTACGACACTGAACCTTAATACAAATTGAGTATAACATCAACTGTACATGACCAATTAAAAATAAAAATGTAGAAAAATACCTCATAAAACTAGCTAAACACTGGATGTAGTCTGGCAAATATTCCCACTCTTCACTTTCGAAATTCTCATTTAAAATATAATTTTTCTCGAAATTTTGCATCACGTTTAGGAAGACCTCTCTAGCCTCTTCCCTCGGATAATGCTTATACAAAGGGCTGCAAAAATATTTTAGTCCCTGCAGAGCCAGTTTTTTCTCTATATGTGTAGGGTCTGGCTTTTTAATTAGTTGTTTTAACCAACCAATGAAATGCTATCAAAAAAAAAAATTGTGAAAATTTTTAAATAAAAAAAAAACACTGATTTTAAACAGTAAATAACCTCTCATTTTCTAAAAAATTTTTTAACTATGAAAAGGCTATTTTTTAAACAATTATTTATCTTTTACTATCAATTCGAATATCAAACTCTACTTACTTTCAAAATAGGCATGCATTCTTTCGTGTTCATTTCAGTAAGGGTGGCAGAAACGGCCAAAAGATAGGCTTTTAGCGTCTGTTCTCCTGCTTTTATATCTTCAGCTCCCAACTCCAACCAAACCTTGAACAGGTTTTTGTGCCACTGTCTGAACTCTTTAATTGCTAAGTTAATGAACAGGTCCATGTTGGCGCCAAAAAAGACAATTGCAGCTGAAACAGTGGAACAGATACATATGCAGTGAGTCTAAATTATTTCACATTCAAAATTATATATTTTCAATGTATCATATTTACACAATAAAATTTTTATAAAAGAATTGAACAGACTTCTAAAAGTGTACTAAACTGTGAAAACTAACTAATACCTGATAAAATGGGATTCGCATAAACAGATTAAAAATACTTTATTTGTAAATGCTTTCTTAACATAATTTGTATATATTAGTAGTTATTTATTTCCTTTACAAATAATTTGGCGCCAACTTCAAAAAGTTCAATTTCATATAAAAATTTAGTTATTTTTCACTTTTTAGCGCACTTTTAGAAGACGGTTAAATTTTTTTATAAAAATTTTATTTTTCTATTTTTAGTTTTAGAATTCATTATGATATCCATCAATTATTTGAACTAAGTACTAATCAAGATTAGTGTACCTTGCAATGACTTCAAGGTGGCAAAAGAGTACCCATTTTATCCAAAGTTGTATATCACCCTAAAATGAGCCACTAAAAATTCTTTGGTTCTTAGAGTTTACTATCCACTATCTTAAATTTCAAATTAATTTTAGATTGGTAATATAGGCCCCAAAACCTTCCAATATCGATTTTTAAAGAACCTGAGATGTAAATTTTTTAGCTCGATATATTTTATACTGCATACTGAGTTTGTATCAGGGGCGGATCCAGCCTCTCTCTTTGGGGGGGGGGGGGGGCGGTGATATCACAAAAGTACAGTATGGCAAGAAAAACAAGTTGTCCACGGGGGGGGGGGGGGGGGTGCAAGCAGCATACTCATTCCTAATATAAAAGGCAGAATGGGTTATATTTTCCTGAACTCAAAGCTTTTGGGAGGGGGGGGGGGGGGGGGCGATCGCAAGCACACAGACTCCTATACTCTATTCAAGAACTAGAGAGAGTAATAGAACTGTTACCAAAACCTCTAACGTACCTGCTTCAGTGCCGCAGGTAACTGAGAACTGCCGTAAATCTAATTATATTTCATTATATTTAAATATATTTTATAAATTTACTGCAACATAGAATTTCTGATAGTTTAATTTCTGTCAGTGAGCAAAGTACAACTTACAGTTTTTTCTTAGTGATTTATCTTGTTTGCGCTTGTTCTTATATATTATTTGAGATTAGTGAGATACCCAAAAGATATGGCTTTCACCTCTATATTTATTCCAAAATCGTTAAACCAGGGCATTTTTTCCTCAACGAAAAACTTATTACGATGAATGTTTATGATGCCTTAAGATATCAATATCTAGATAATAATGTTAAAAGCTCTGTTGAGATATGTTCCAACATGACAGGAGTTGGAAAATCTACTATGTACCGAATACTGAAGGAGAAAAAAACGACTGGAATTGTTAGTACTCCCAAGCCACATTCGATCACAGGCAAACGAAAAACCTCGTTGGAAGAAGAGATGAAAACTGCAATTAAAGGGGTTGTATATACATTTTATTATGAGAAGCAGATCCCAACCATCTACAAATTTCTAAATAAAATCATTGAAGATCGCGATTTACCTGAAATTAAAAGAACTGATCTCTGGAAATTGCTCAGAGAACTTAATTTTTGCTGAGAAAAACCAGATAGAAAATCTGTTCTTATAAATCGTCCGTTGGAGACGTAAATATCTCTCTCAAGTAAAAGGTAGAGTTGCTAGAAATAACACAATTAATAAAATTAGTAATTTACCTAAACTTTTGAAAGATTTTTTCAATAAAGTTACTGCGGAAAATTGGGAAAAATTCATATAATAAAAGAATAAAATAAAATGTGGAAACTCGATCTCATGATCCGTGAGATAAAGGAACCAATTATAATTAATTTTAGCGAAGATAGTTTCACTGACTTTGATTAGGAATTAGATACGTAATGTTTACTAGTGTAAACACAATTTATTATTTAAATTTTTGTTTTTGTTGTTATTGTTTATATGTTTTTTTATTTTTTTATATATTTTTATTTTAGTGTGTCCCACTCTTTAATTTTATATATATTTAATTCTAATTAGCCCTAGGTTTTTTATTATTTTATTATTGTGTTTGTGTCTTTTTCTTAAGCATGTAGAATTAACATGTTTATCTTATTTTTTTAGGGCTATCGTATTTCCATATGTAAAAGTAAATTAAATTAAGATATCAGTACAATAGAAATAAAAATAAGTAGGTCTAATTTTAATTACAACATAAAAAAAAGTAATTACATTTGAATCCCTTTTTAGGGTTTAATTGTAATTCTGCAGATGGTTTAAGAAATAAAATAAACTGAAACGTCAAATACCCTAAAAATATTTTTAATTAATAATAAAATGACCAATAGCACCAAAAATATTTTATTATTATATGGACGAATTTATTTTTTTATATATGTTTAACTTTTTGTATTTTTGACAATGGATATTTTGTAAGTATTTAAATTATAACTTAGAATTTTTTGAGAGAATAACCCTACGTTTTAGTCTATTATTATAGACCGGTATTTTTGATTATAAAATTTCTAACCCATTCCTAGGAAAAATATATGTGTCTAACAAATTTGGCTAAAAACACCGGACTAAAGAACACAGGTAGTTTGCGAAGAGAAAAAGGGTAAAAAATGATTTATTACTCTCTCTAGTTCTTGAATAAACTATAGTATAAGAGGAAAAATCGGGTCCATTTTCCTACACTCAAAGCTCTTGGGGGGGGCGATCGCCCCCACCGCCCCCCCCCCCTTGGATCCGCGCCTGGTTTGTATACGCCTCAAGAACCCCACAATGTCAATTTTAGACAAAATCGGAATATGTAAAGTTTTCTGTCCCTCATATTGTATCTTATCAACCTAATAGTTGTAAAAAATTAACTTCGTATTCGTAATACACGACCCCGATAACCCTCTAATACCAAATCTGAAAAAATGCCAATAAGGTAAAATTTTCAACCCACCATATTGCATCCGCCATATTGAATATCAAAAAAAATATTTTAAGTCTTAATCTAATCTAAACCCTTCAAAGCTCCCTAGTACCAATTTTGGATGAAATCCGAAAATTTAAAATTTCTAGACTTATATTCGCTATTTACATCCTCAAAAACGATTCATTCCCACCTTTGAACAAAATCGTAAAATGTAAAATTTTTAGTCCGCTATCTTGGATTTGCCATATTGAATCCTGAAAAAATACTTTTAAATTCATAATTTACACCCTCAAGAAACAACCTATATCAGTTTGGGAGAAAATCGAAAAATGTAAAATTTTTAGGACACCATATTGAATCTACCAGATTGTGTTTTTCAAAAAATATTTTAAATTCATAATTAACACTAACCAAAATACCCCAATATTGATTTTAGACAAAATCGGGAGATATAGAATCTTTAATGCGTCATCTTGGATCCGCCATATTGAATTTTTTAAAAATAATTTCCGATTCGTTTTGTGCGACCCCGAAAACTCCCCCGTACCAATTTTGAAGAAAATCGGACAAAATTGATTTTTTTGTCCGCCATATTGGATCCGCCATATTGAATTTTCTAAAAATATTTTGGATCCATTATGTGCGACTCCGAAAACTTACCCACACCAATTTTGGAGAAAATCAGACAAAATTAAATTTTTTTTGTCCGCCATATTGAATTTTTTAATAATAATTTCAGATTCGTTGTGTACGACCCCAAAAATTCCCCCATACCAATTATTGGAGAAAATTAGACAAAACTAATTTTTTTGGCCGCCATATTGTCAGCGCCATCTTGGATATTACTACACCAATTTCATCCAAAAAATATTGGGCCACCGCAGCAACTTCCTGAATATAACGTAAAAATCGGTGCCACCGTTGCGGAGTAATCGGTGTACATAGATAAAAAAAAAACATACATACTCGACGAATTGAGAACCTCCTTCTTTTAGAAGTCGGTTAAAAAAGAGGATTACACATGAACAGGCGCGGATACAAGGGAGGTGTGGCAATGGCTTCAACTGCCTCCTCCCTCCCTTAATCAAGCAAAACTAAAGGATGTATTTCCGCCTGAAATACTGTGGTATGCCGCCCCCATGCTTTACTTATATTGTCTTCGTGTGCCCCCATGTATTCCGCCATCTGACCATGGTTAGTTTTGAACCCATCCGTGTGCCAGACGAAGTTTCCTAGTTGACTCACTGTTTGGTCAGAGCCTACCTTCCAGTCAAGCTGAATCATTATCGAGGTAAATTCTAATTTACTTTATTTCCTGATTTATATTAAGATCACCAACATTTTGCAAGTAACTATCAAAAGAGAAAAACTCTTTTAACATCAGATATTCTTTAATATCAATCTTGAACGATTTTAGATTAACATTTTTAGTAGTAGGGGGGACATTAAAGAATTTAATGCCATAATACTCAGCTCCTTTAGTTCTGGCAAGTTTGTGGTAGCTAGGAACTATGTTTCCAGTTTGATTTTCGTGGAAATGAGCAGACTCGCAGTCTCTTACAGATCAAGAAAATTACCACAAAGAAATGAACATACTGCAACACGCCCTAACAAAAAACGGTTATAAAACAGAGCAAAAAAGAACAAATAGACAAGGCTCTAAAGAACAAACGCTTAGCCCCGAAAAATAGCGAAAACCAAGAGAGTAGCTCCAAGGTTTTTGTTCCTTATGTCAGAGGCACCACAGACAAAATCGCAAAAATTCTCAAGAGACACCCTATTGAAACCATTTTCACCACAGACCCTAAAGTAAAAGATCTCCTGCCAACACCTAAAGAAAGAATCCCTCTAGAAAACCATGCAGAGAATGCAGCTCACCTTACGTAGGCCCAACCAACCGGAAAATAAGCGTCAGAAGAGACGAACATATAAACGCTGTCAAGCAAAAAACAACTTCTGCACTGGCCCAACACTGGTTAAACACAAGACATAAAATAAATTTCTCAGGAACAAAAATGCTATCGAAATGTGAAAACCTGTCCACAAGAGTTATAAGGGAAGCCATCGGAATTGCAAAGAGGCCCAATAACTTAAATAGCAGAGATGACAGCCAGCGATTGCCTAATACTTGGAAAAATCTGCTTGCAAAACATCAACCAGTAGTAAGTAATAACGAAACAGATTACAACTCAGCAACGCAATCCCAAACAATGACAACAGGGCCGATGACGCGCAGCAGGTCTCGCAATCTAATTGGCCAGAACCATCCATCCAACGAACGTGCCCCACGTACACACGGTACCGACAGCACCAGAGTCGCAGGCGTCAGATATATACAAGTATGTTCAGCCTTCGAAAGTAACCACGACAGTAGTATAAATTAATTATTAACCGAACGCACTTACACTGAAGCGCAAATAACCCATTGTAAGCTATCATAAGTATTTTCAGTGAAACAGTTCAAGATAGGTTGCTAACTAAATATATTAATTTTGATAATAATGATAGAAATCATGTTTCCATATTAGTCTATTGTCGAGATAAACACCAAGAAACTTATGATATCTTAAAGATAAATTAATATCCTGAATTTTCCCCAAATTAAAAGAGAGGTTTTTTTTCTTATAAACCATTTGGAGATGCTTTTTGTGTTTCCATGATACCAGAGTCCTCAACTTGTAAAGAGTGGTAAATTGTAAAGAAACTGGTGTCAACCGCAAAGAGTATTAGTTTTACTGATCATCATGGTTTACCAGATCATTAATGTACTCAAAAAAAAATTGGGACTACGCACTTAATCGCTTGCTGTTGAGAGAAACCATTAAAAGACAAATTGACTTCGAACAGATAAGTAACATTTAGGCATGTCAATGCTAGATAATTCGAAATTATAAAACTTTAATTAAAATATCTTATAGCACAAAACTGAAAGTCTTGGTTAAATCGAGGCAGGAGACGAAAGTATCAAAACCCTAACATACAGTGTTCGACAAAACAAATGCACGAACTTCTACTCGCTAATATATGGCTAAATAACATAGTCAAATGCACTTAAATTTAAATTCTTTTTACTTATTTATGATCGCGATGGACTCTTCTGCTAAAAAAAAAGACACTAACGAAACTAATTTTTTTTTTGTATCAGAAAAAAATTAGTTTTGTTTACATCACTTTTCGTTTATGACAAAACATATGCACGAAATAACAGGAATTTACATTCTTTATTATTTATAAAAAATTATCAACAAGTATCGTGAAATAACTAATAACTCTCTTTTGAACATTGTAAAAATGTTTATAGAAAACTTCCACGTGTTTATAGTCGTTCCTGGCCTTTCAAAGTCATCGGTCATATGGTACAAGTTTTTAATGAAAAAAGGGCTAATAATAAGTACTCAGTGCAAGTAAAGGAAAAAATAATTAAATATTATAATTGTGGTGAATCAGTGACATCAATTGCAAAGAAATTTGGAATTCATCATAGCGTAATTTCGCGAATTATAAGCCGCTTTCGTTCTTCAGACTTGTTGACCACTATCCACAAAGAAGATCGTCCACGGAAAACCAGTAAACGGGACAACCAGACAATAATTATATTAATAAAAAAAGATCCGTTCATATCAGCAAGGTCAATTGCAAATCGATTACCACTACATATTTCTGAAAGATCCATCTAAAGACGAGCTGTTGAAGGTGGATTGAAATCATACCGAAGTGCCAAAAAACCATTTATTTCCGCCAAAAATAGACTAGCTAGAATTCAATTTGCAAAGAAACGCTTAAATTGGAGTACAACCCAATGGAAGACCGTACTCTTGTCTGACGAGTCGAAGTTCAACTTGAAAAATTCGGATGAATTTCGGCTAGTACGCAGATCTAAAGGGCAACGTCCTAACCCTCGCTATACGCAAGGCACAGTTAAGCACGGAGGAGGAAATGTTTTGGTCTGGGGATGCTTTTCCGGACATGGAATCGGACCAATTCACAAAATTAATGGTATAATGGATCGTTTTGTGTATAAGGATACCCTAAATAATGTCATGTTGCCACACGCAGAGGAAGAAATGCCACTTAAGTGGAGGTATCAACATGATAACGACCCAAAACACACTGTGTGAAAGAGTGGTTCGTAAACAACAAGACTGACGTTTTGAAATGGCCAGCGCAATCGCCTGATCTCAATCCCATAGAAAATCTATGGGATATTGTAGATCGCAAAATAAATTGTGATAATTGCAAAAATGCGGATGACCTTTTCCGATAATCGGAAATTGCCTGAATTAACCTTATAGAGTCCATGCCACGCAGATGGGAGGAGGTTTTAAACTATAAGGGCTACACAATTAAATATTAGTTAACTTTTTATTTAAATGGAATAACATAAAAATGTGCTATTATTTTGTGAGATAAAGAAAGTATTGTTAATTATGAAGTATGTTTTTTGTTGGTTTTCATAACAAATGTTGGAAATTTTTGTTTTGTTTTAGTAAATTTAGTTTGTTAGTTTTGTAAATAAATAAAACAATTTGAAAACAATGTGTTTTTGTCTTGTTATTAAGGCATATTTTAATATCCACAAGTTCGTGCATGTTTTGTCGCACACTGTATATGACTTGTGAAGCAGTTTATAAGATAATCGATTTTTTGTATTGAAACCCGAGTTGGTTTTAAAAGAAATGAGCGTTTGACTCAAAATATTTACAGATCTATGATTTTAAAACTGTTTTAAAAATGGTTGAAGATAGTAACACAAAATGGGTCGGTAGTTGGAGAAGTCCTCTACCAATGAGCCGTTTTTAAAAATAGGTGTCACTTTAGCTATTTTAAAGCAATTAGAAAAGCTACTTTGTCTGATAGCTTGGTTTATCGAATTAGTTAAAGGAAATCAATCTACACTTTTTACTATTTTAACCATGTTGGTATTAATTTTTAAGTAGTCAATGCTTTTACTATTTTTTGGAAAAAATAATAGATCTCTTACATAATTAAATAAAACAGGATGAAAAGCAAAGCTGCCGTTTTCAATAGGGATAAACAGTCATTGTATTTGTAGAGTTCGGTAGATTGTTTACAACTTGTTCAGCTATAGAAGTTAAAAGATGTAGCCTTAAGGATCGAGGAACTCTGTGGGGCACTTCCACGTTGCTGACTGAGGATTTGAGAAAGTAAAAATGTAGGTATCATGCAGGATTTTTTTGGCTGTGGCAATCTCCTTTTCATAGGATTTGCGATATTATGTAACTATGTACTTGGGCATGAGGACAGGATTTTTTTATAGGTAAATCAAAAATTTAAACCTGTTTCTCATTCCCCTAATATTTAGGTTAATACATACTTGGTACCCACCTCTATTGCCGATTCTAACGGTTGATTTTGGAATTGATAAATTTTTAATGTGATCATACAATTTCTTCACAATATCTAAATCCTCCGGATTATCCAAACTTAATGGAAAGCTTTCACAAAAGTAACCAAAACCTGTAAAAATACCATTAATATTCCCCTAAAAATAAGAAAAAAAATGTGAAATATACTCTGCAAATGTGAAATTACGCTAATTTGAAAATACAGTTAAAAATCCAAACAAGTGGATTATAACAAGTACAATTATGAGTTATTAACCAACCTGTGATACTCCTTTAACCATTTCTTTATTAAGCTGGTTAACAAAAAACATTTTTCTTGCGTTTGGATTATCAATGAGATAGCTGAACTTTTTCATAAACAGTCCAATGACCATAAATTCTTTTTGTTTTACTACAAAGCCCAAAAACGAAGGTTCTTAAGAATAGAAACTAAATATTTTTAACATTATAAATAAAACAGATTTAACTTAATGGTGTCTTACTAGATAAAACTTTGAACAATGATGTCTAAAAATCTTGATACTGCTATAGACTGGTAAATAATCATGAAATCGAATTATATAGTGACACGTTTCTATAATGTATTCTTTCGTTGTGTTAACTATAAATTGTTCATTTACATATTTAGGGATATTATGGCTTTATATTTTTAGATATATTTTCCCTAGATATAGAAAGCTTCATAAATGAGAATATTGTGTTCTTTTTACAATAAAAAGTATTTCGGCTTTGAATGTTTTATGTTGGCAATTTGCTGGTAGTTATCAAAATTCCTTCAAAGTACGGAAATATGATGCTCTATCTATAGTCGATAGGTGTTTTTATTACAGTTTGCGTTATTTATAGTGTCTGCCTTGCCATTTTATTTCCGAGATTTTTCTATGTATGATAATTCGTTTTATTTTCCTTACTCGTCAGTTAAGTGAAGGATCTTGAGATTAATTTGTTTGCAAGGCCATATATTTGTGATCTAAAAAATCGACATTCAAATATCTGTACTTGTGTATTGATAAACTGTGTGCAACGAGTATCTTTACTACTAGGATGCCCAACAACAGAAGCTAATTGTTATCTTCAAGTTCCAGAGTTAACTGTAGTTCTGAGTGTATTGAGTTTAACAAATCAAGGAAGCAGTTGAGCTGTTGTTTGTCATGAAGCCATTCTTAAATACATTGTCTATGTAGCGCATCAGAGTTTGGATTTAAAGTGGTATTCTTAAAAGGCTCTAATTCATGATGATAAACCCATCCCACGTGCATGATAAGTAACTGTGACTTTTGTTTAGAAATTAAAGTTAATTTTAATCATTTTCTCTATATTTTTTTTTTTTTTAAAGAGTAGCAATATTTCTGCTGATCATTGTATGTAAAACATTACATTTTAAATTAATATCTATGTGTAAAAAATACTGCAATTACCAATGACAAGAATGAACAAAACAATATTTTCAAAAATGTTTCTACAAACCTGAATCAGTGTGATCCAGCATTAAAGAGTGTTCAACTCCGTTAAAAATTGCCTTATATTTATCTTGATTTTCTAAGCATTTATCAACTTTTTCGAAGCTTATGAGGAGTACATCCAGAGCTTTGCCTTTTACTTTGGCAGAACCATTGCTTTGTACAATTTTCAAACATTTTTCATTTATATCTGTAAAAAAAAACTTGTAACATTTGTATTACTTAAACCATAGACAATATATTTTCTTTGCATAAACTAAATCCTAGATTTCTATAAACACTTACCCCCTGATTCACTAACATGGTTTAACTTTCAAACCAGTCTAGATTGACAGCAGAAAATTTAAACTGACAAGAGTAACAATACGTCAAGCAAGTTTTGAACCTTTGAAATACAATTAAAACAATATCATAAGAAAAACAATTTTGGTCATCTAGAAAATCTAATTTCCAAGGTAATTAGATCGGGTTTAAGTCTTAAACCTTGTTAGTGAATCTGGCTATTAATGTTGTCACCTCAAAAATGCATTTGAAATCCATCTGTCTTGAAAATGTAATAGTTTCTTAAATCATAGCAAAATATAGACTAAATATAATCAATTTTGGTATTTTAGCTGTGATCTTAGAATAGCCTATGACATTATGAATTGAAAAAGAAAAAGAATTTGTAAGAAGAAAATACATTTTTGAACTCTTACAACTTTGTTATTTGTTGATATATCTTAATTTTTCTTTCCTAGTTTTACTCTGTCTTGCTTTTTTTTTCATAAAAAAACTATTGTAAAATTCTCGTTATTCAATTATTTCAAGTTAAATATGAAAAACCATAGGTTCACTAAATTCAAATTTATTTATTTACAACATAGTCTTGAAAATAGTCAGATAATTTATTATAAACAAAGAAATTGTAATAAATTATCTTTTTTGTAAAATAAAAAATATTTTCTTGTTCCTCAAGCAATTCTTTTATGGTCAATTCATAGTTCTAAAAGTTAAGAACTAACACTAAGAATTTCCCTTATATTAACACTAACAATACAGAATAAAAATGCATTGTTCAAACTTCAAAATTTAATAATTTGCAAAAATTAAGGATGGCCAATCAAAATCCTTTATTTAAAATCTAATCTAAAAGTAAAACATAAATGTTTTTTTTAATTGGGGTTTTTCCACTAATTGTATTCTAAATTGAATGAACTATATTATAACAAATTTTCATCTAACTTTATTTGGTTATATCATTTTTTCTACTTTTATCTTACTATTTTTTCATCCAGCCAAAAACATCCAAAAGTTGATGCGAAAAAGACCAAAATTAAAATTTAAACTAAGAAGTTGAACGTTCATCATCTTTTTAATTGTTAATTTTTATATGAGACTATGAACAAACGAAAATAAAATGTATCATTTAACTTGTAAGTGAAAATTGTTAATGTAAATTCTTAGTGTCGGTTGTTCATTTTTAAAAGTATGAAATAACTATTATACAATTATGATTCATTTAAAAACATATAGTTTATGAATTCTTAAAAAAAAAACTAGGATTATAAAAGTTCGAAACTATTATCAATACATATACATACCCAAAATGTATTGTTCTGTCTTATTTGAGAAGTTGTTAATTAAGGTATAAATTATTTCTAATGATTTGGTGGTAGCAGAATCAAACTTGTTGTTGGATACTACGTTCAGAATGAAGTTAAACAATCCATTTGCTTTATCAAATGCATGGAGCAAATATAAATCTAAAAAATAAAAAAAGTATAGTTCTGTAAAATCGTTCGAGAGAGTTTAGGGCTGCTTCTAAAAACAGAGATTGAATTTCTTACCTAGTTGCTAAACTGAAATTTTCTTGTACCTGAGATATCTAGTATTATTTAAATTTTTACGATTGTAAATTAGTACATTCATATTTAGATAACTTTACATTCATTGATATACTTTTTAATTGTACGTTAACTTACCTATGAGTGAGGAAGAAAGTTGTTCCTCGGTAAAATTATAATTCAGGATGGTCAGTAGCCTTAAACATTCACATGGTCCTTTAAAAACATCATTTGAAAACTCTCCCAATATTTGAAAAAAGTTTTGGGGCTCTATATCCATTTTGTTGATTTAATAAAAATTAAACATGTTCAAACAAGTTCCTTGCTTCCTTGATTTGTTGGCACTAGCACTACAATAATTATTCAAGCACGTTAAAACCTATTTAATCAAAAAAAACTTGGTTTCTTATCAAAATATAACATTCGGTATTTACTCCGTTTTATTTACTTAAAATACCGGATAGGATTGTTGATAAAATATCGATATATTGTCTTTTCGATACTTTGTCACCAAATATCCGTATTTTTGGCTAATATTTTTGTCTGTTATATCGATATAAAAAAAATTGGTAAGAAATCGTAAAGAGTGAAATGAGAGGAAAATGACGTTTTTTTGAAAAAAATTTAGGAAAAAATTCGTAAAGAGTGAAATGATAGAAAAATGAGGTTTTTTTGAAAAAATTTTGATACATACCCCCTATTTCGAGGTCGTAGAACACGATTCTGACCTCGGTTTTCCATAATTTTTCCTCAATTTTGCGGAAAACAGGAAAAATAACTTTTCACTTTAGGTTTAATTTTTTTCACTAAATCGTTAAACTTTTGTTATAACAATGAATTCCACAGTGATAGAAACTTCTGCAATATACAAAAATTCAAAAATATGCACTTTTTTTATCGAAAAAATCCGAAAAATTACCACGATAAAAATCACAACAAAATCAAAATAAAACGCCATGCATCAAAAAATAATAGTTTACATAGTTCACTAAAGATGACTTACTGTTGAAGTCGGCGATGTTGCCAGATTGCAAAACGATTTCTTTAAATATTCTTCTCTTTCTGTTTGAATTGGAAAGAAAAGGTTTCAAAAAGAATATTTTTCCTTTCCTTTGATTATTGAAGTACTATTAATTACTCATGTGTATGCATTCGATGTGCGATTTTGACTCTAAATAATAAAGGTTTTAAGTACTACAGTTGCTTTTGTTTGTCTTCCTCCAAATACCAGTACTTTGATGTGCGATTTTGACTCTAAATATCAAAGGTTTTAAGAATTATAGTTGCTTTTGTTTGTTTCCCTCCAAATACCAGCAGTTTTAAACGGATAATATGAATTGATCATATTGCTTATGTCCGTTAGCAGAAAGTGTCGAGTGGCAGAGCTTGCCCCGCCTCCACGTGGTTTCTGCTGGACAATGACATTTTTTAATTAATAAATCTAGGTCAATTTAGGTTAGGTCAGGTTAGTTTACGTTAGTTCAGGTTAGTTCAGGTTAATTTCAGTTTTTTAAAGTAACCAAGACTAATGTTAACCTGTACTTACCAGAACTTAACAAAAATTTTGGAAGGTTTAGATTCATTATACCCCTTTTTATATGTTACAAACATTAAACTATGTTGTTAACTGTAATGGGTAAATTTTAAAGTTTATACCAGGAAACTTTAAATCTATGTTAATTTAGATTAGTTTCTGTTTTCCAAATTAACCAAAATCAAGCTAAACCTGAACCAACCTATCTTAACCAAAACCAACCAATAATTTTGAAGGGTTAAGATTATTTTTACTTAGAAACTGTTCTGAATATTTAAAAAAAATTAAACTATGTTGTTGACTGAGAAGGACAAATCTTTTATAGCTTATATTATGAAAAAATTTTACATCTGGCAACGTTGCACCTTTTTACGTGATTCGGCGGCCAGTTTGGATAGTCTGACGGTTGATGACGTTTCCGAGACGTGTTTTTGATTTTTCGCTGAAAATACAAGTTTTTCTAAATTGGTTTGCTAAAATTTGTGCAAAAGAATTGAAATATATTACGTACAATATATTTTAACTAGTTCCATTGAAAATAAATACGTAAATTCGGTTTTTAACTGAAATAAAAGTGCTTTAAGAAGTGACGCGAGTTTTCGGGGAAAGTGAGGAAAAATAATGAAAAATCAAGGTCAGAATCGTGTTCTACGACCTCGAAATAGGGGTGAGTATCAAAATTTTTTCAAAAAAACATAATTTTCATGCTTTTCACACTTTACGAATTTTTACTCAAATTATTCTATTACATCAATATTATTCGTGTGCATAACCATAACAAGAAAATTATATTTACTATAGGAGACAGGGTTCTTCGCGGCTTTTTTCTTTTTCTGCCCTACAACAAGCACGCAATTTTGAATGCAGTTGAAACTATATTATGTACCAGCTTTTACTCGCAACTTCGTCCGCGTGAAACTTGGAAAATAAATGATAAATACAAAAAAGCAGCATTTATCACTTCTGACAACCGCCTTTTTATGTCTGTAAAGTTTCTTCGAAATTGGTTCAACCGTTTCGAAGATTAGCACGTATAGACAGACAGAAAAAAAAGCAGTCCATGTCACTTGCAACAAACCCCTCTTCATGTCTACAAAGTTTCATTGAAACCGGTTCAGCCATTTCGACAATTACCCGGAACAGACAGACAGACAAGCACTTTTATTTACATGTATAAATGCATAGATTGTAACGTATTAATATAATAAATATATGTTGTCTTCAGTAGTATAAGCCCGAAGGTTGCATTTGCATCAAGAATTAATATCGTGGTGTCCAATAAATTGCAGCAGATTGAAACACTAAATCGAATACGAGAAAACATTTTTCAAAAACCATTTTGAAAATACTGCTTTTTATCGATATTTAAAAAATATCAATATAATTAGAAAGGAAACAACATCCCTAATACAGACAAGGCGTCAAAAATTGCCAAGTGTCATTTCATGTCTGCTAACATGTAATAGATGGCACTTCATTGAATTTCTAATAGAGACTTTATATAAATATGAAAAATTATTTTTTACTAGTAGCATTGTATAAGGATTACTAGTAGACACGGATTTTTTTATATCTAAGGACAGTTTTGAGCAGTTTAAACTGATTGCACCAATTATTTAAACTAAGATTAACTATTATTTTGCAAGTGACCGTTTTCATGTCCATAATGTGTCAGTAATTTTAGCCGACTGTCTTCACTTTCTTAGTACAAAATCACTGTAAAACAGCTGATTTTCGTCAAAAAGTGTTTACAATTTTTCTGGGGCTAGCATGTTTTGAAATTTTCTTATTCGATAGAATAAATTCATTAACAAAAACTATTTTGAAAAGATAAATTTTTAACCAATTAATAATGAATTAATATTAGTCAATTAAAAATGAATACTGATGATTTTATATATCTGTTTTTCCTTTTATTCTCTATTGGATTTGGACCTTACTATCGAAAATTCCCCAATGCAGAGATTAAGAAAAATATTGGGGCCCTTGTTGGTTTTGTCATAGTATTAGTAGTCTCAGGGTTGCATGTTTTACATGTATTTGTTACAATTTTAGTCAATGCTGGTATAATTTTGTATATCGATAAAAGGTAGGATAGGAATTTATCAAGATATTCGCTGTTCTGATAGAATAATGACGCAACTGAAAAATTGGTCAAAATGAAGTTAAATGTTCCATTTGTCTTAAACTTTGTAGTGAACACTTACGGTGCGAATACTAAGTCCTACTAATTCTCTAAACATATGTGTTCAAGCACCACAAAGTTTTTACTGAAATCAACTTGGTTTGTGGTGTTTCCTGAAAAATTTCTATTTTTGCAATTTCATCATTGTTCTGCTGGAGCAGCTAAAAATATAATAAGCTTCTTAAAGCGCTTAGCAAAACCAAATAGATAATTTTATTTTCTCTTTATTGGAATTAAGAATATTTATTTGAATTATTATTTTTCTTAGCAAACTATCAAAATTATCCTGATGATTACAGGATTGTATACCCCTTTTTGTAATTTTTAGGCGTTGTCACCTTGTAAGCTTCGCTTTTTCCTTCCTATATCTTATATTTTTCCGAACCACAGCCTATTTCGGTATACCATACCCACCTAGTCATACCAATCTTGTACAAATGATTTTAACATTAAAGTTAGTTGGTAAGTACAACATATAGCTGCATAATGTACATATTTATATGAAATTTATATAAATTTGTTAAACCAATTTAAAAATTTACAGCATTTTGTAACTTACAAACACGCCTTTAAATAGATCAAAATTACCAAACAATAAACAAACAAATCCGAAGCAGCTATTTAACTACTGTAAGTTCACAATTTAACAGTACAAGAAAAACAATAAAAAGTTAAAATTTACACTACAAATATCACTTTAAAAATTTTTTGAAAATGTTTAAGAACATGTCAAAGATGTCCAAATCAATGTGATCAAGAGATCACTTGTTATCTAATATGCACATTCTATGCCTTTAAATCAGTGTAATATGTAGAAGACTGAGCCATTCACTTATTTAATTTGGCAGTTTCATTTTGTCACAATAGAACTAATTCTTTACAGTGAAAAATTGTCATCATTTCCTGAATTCGCAGCTGGAAATTTCGTTATTCACTGATCCATAACTAATAATACTTATGTTATTTACCAGTCACTTGTCAAAACACACAAGAATACTGTTGGCATTATTACAGCTTGATCGAAAGTTCGACGAAAGCAAAACAGACGCACGCGAAGCCCGATCACACATGCCATTGTGGCCTCCAACAAAGCCGCTTTTGCGCGATCTATGCCGAATCTTTTGTTTTATTGCGCAACTTGTATTTCGTCTCAGTAATTTTGAGTGAATAGCACGTTATTCATGATTTATAATGTCAGATAAAAACAAAGGAAAGTTAGTTTCTGCTGGGAAAAAAGACGTGTTATCGCGTTGACCGGTCGTTTGCACCCATATCACACATTCTTTAAATATTAATGAATCGAAAGAAAAAATATGGAATTCTAAAGTTTCAACTTCACTATTGGCAAATATTTTTCATGATCCAGCAATTGAAAAAATGGAAGCTGCATTAACATTATGTATTGAAGACCATAACCAACACCTCTAACTGCTGTAATCCGTGAGAAAGCTAAGCGCCCCTATGTCCATTTTAAAGAACCTGGAAATGAACATACGGGTGGAAGATTTCAAGCATCAGTTTAGTTCAATAAATTCAAGGTGTGAAAATCACTGCATAGCATCAAAATTGTTGGAGAAGCTGCACCTGCAGACACTTTAACAGCAGCACTATAACCTAAACAAGTGTTTAATGCAGGTGAACTGTATCCAAAAGTGAAAAGCCCGCGTCTGGTTGTAAGGCAGCAAAAGAGAGAATTATGCTGCTGCTCCATTCTAATGCGTCAGGAGATTGTTTAATTAAGCCACTTATGCTCTACAGGTCACTAAATTTTCGTGCTTTGAAAAATCAAAACAAGGACAACCTAGCGGTATTTTGGTGTGCAAACAAGAAAGTGTGGGATAAAAGTATCAATTTCTGTCACTCGTTTCGGAATTGTTTTCTTTGTGAAGTTAAAACTTATTTAAGGAAAAATATTTAGACTTCAAGGCAGTTCTGATTTTCGGCAATGCTGTGGGTTACCCGCGTAAGTTTGAGTTTATGCAACCAAATATAGAGGTGATATTTTTGCCTCTTAACACTACAGCTTTTCTTCAATTTATAGACCAAGAAATTATCAAGGCCTTTAAATTCTATTACGTTAGGCGAACCTTTAAAATCATACTGGACACTGTGAAATGGGAACCTGATATTAATGTTACGCAATACTGGAAAAATTTAGACATAGCAAAGTTCATTGTGATCATACAAGAATCATTGCAAGAGCTGAAGCCATACACAATGAAAGCATGCCAGAAAAAACTGTGGCCACATCTAACTGTCGATAGTGATGGAGAATTCATGTAAATTCAAAAATTAACTGAAAACATTGCTAAAATTAGGAATAGCATTGGAAGAAATGGTTTTGAACAGATGACATTTAAGATTTGCTTGAATCGCAAGATGAAACTTTGACTGAAACTGGCTTAGAGGAAATGCTTAAACCCATTCCATTGAAAAGGAAGCCCCAACCAGCACTGAAAATAGTTTAAACTTAAAAAACCTGAATAAAGGTTTATAAATGGCGAAGGAGTAATTTCCTTATTAAAATTGACCTGTCTATACAAACAAATCTTGTTTTTAAAATACACGTTGTTAATGCCACAGCTGAATACCAATTCGAGACCTTTTAAAAGCGGCAAAAGCAGAAAAATATACTAAATTCTTTAATCATTGCCTAAGCCTGATAGTAATTATTAATATTGTTAAACAATCTCTCATTAAAATTACTTTTATTATATATTTTCCCCCTTTATTTTGTAAATTTGGTGCATATACCATATAATCCCATATAAAGTACTATTTCATATGCACCGTTTCTGTATTCGCAATATATTTATGGAACGTATCCAGTGCAAAAAAGAAGCTTTGATTATACATTGTCATAAATTAAATTTCCCGGATATGAAAAAAACATGTGAACGGAATAACACAAGTTAATATAAATTTTTTTCGGATAGGCATCCTCTCCTGATATACAGGCTCCTAAAGAGCTGCAATAGAATCAAGTTTTTTACACATAATTATTGAACTACCGGGTATATTTTAATTTTTTTAATATGATATATACCAAATAAAACTCTTCAAATTACTATCCAAGAAAGTATTGTGAATTATTCACAGCTACAGGAACGGACTAGCTGTGACACTCATGACCCCATTTTTTTTACGCCTTGTATGATAAGAACTTAGAATAACGTTTTTTATATAAAAAGGTATATACCTTTAACTACTAAAAATTAAGTACTCTTCATTCATGTCGCTAATCCTAACCGTTTTCGAAAAAACGTCATTTTATTTACACCGTTAATCCCCTAACTTCTGTCAGGTTAAATATGGAAAAGAAAAATTTTAAGTAATTGAACGGTCTTACCTGGTATACCTCATATAGGAGTATATATTTCCGAAGAGGAGGCCTATACGAAAAAGTTTATATGAACTTATATGTTTGCACCTTTTTTATTTTCATATCCAGAAGATTTTCCACATTTTTCAGAACACCCTGTATATTATATATGTTGACAAAAAAACCTTTTACATATCAAAATTAAAGATATCGAGCTAAGCAATATAGTTGCCTTCTGAAAATTAAATTTTTCATTTTTGCCAGTTTGGTAAGAAAAAAATTATTTTTGTCCTTCTATTTTTAAGCTTCAAAAGCTTAGTTGACTTGTTGTACTTGTCACTTTAAATTGTTAGTTTAGTATTTCTTGACATACTATTTGCTACATTATTTTACGCTACAAACATAAAATTTTGCTAATTGGTAAATTAAATCTCCCTGTTAAATTATTCTGCAAATTACAGGAGAGATATCTAATCACGTTATAGCATTTTTTAAAAAAATTTATGAAAATCGCACAAAATCCTTTTCTTTGATTCCCTATTCAATAAAGTCCATAGGTTTTAGTTTTATGACAAGTAGCAAAAAATATGTCAAAACTGGTTAAATGTCAACAATTTGGATTTCATAAGTCTCCTCCTGACATATAATTTTAGGTTTATCGTTTGAAATAAATGCTGCATACACAAATAAGAAAAAGAAAGATAATGCGACAAAAAGTGAGGAGGAATTAGCTGAAAATGATTTAAGCAACATAGAACTTGAACTTTCTGATATATTTTGTTACGGGTTACATTATATTGGAGTACTAACAGGTAAATGGAAGATTTTTTATATTAAATGTTTATGATCAAACAGAAAAAAAACTGTTCATTCGATTAGTACAATACACATTTAACCGTGCATTCTTTTTATCACTAAAAGAAATATATTCAGATTAGTGTATGACGAAAGGTGTTTTTAGAGAAATGTTGAAAACAGATAAACACAAATTGTATTTTAGAAATATCCCAGAATATTATAAGAAAGGAATAATTATGCTAGAACACTTTATGGAAAAATTATAAAAAGAAATTGAATTTTTGTCACAAATTATGTGAGAACAATTTAATTTGGACATTATGAATAATAAAATTATGCAGAAATCTAGTTATGTTAGATTTTTATTTGTTGTATTTATATCTAATTAATATTTTTCTGTTAATAGGGCCTTTTTACAAATATAGAACATACAACGATCATTTGCACAGGCCATTTAACAAACATGATGATTACAAAACTGCCGCTGTGAAAAAATTATTTCCCTATGTTCCTATTTTTGGCCTAGTTTATTTGGTGACGAATTATTTATGGCCATTAGAGGTAAGTACAATTTTCTGTTGACGATGATAATTCCTTTTTTGCTTAAAGGGGATATTTTCATAATTTTACTGATAAGGAAAAGTAGAAATTTAGTTAACAACAGTTTTATATTGTAATTAATTGAATAATCGCACATTTAATTATTAGTCAGCGAGCCCAGTGGGTTTTCATAGCCGATAAAGGGATATGACAAGTTTTTATATGTATTTTGACCCCTGATTATCCGGAATTGAGGGTGGATTCCTGAAAAATGGTCAGATAATTTGGTATAAACAGTTGTTAATAACACAAGCCGATAAAATTTTTAACCAGAAATCGTACTATACTTTTCCAAAGGCTTTGAAGCGCTAAATTCAAATCTGGAATCCGAATTGCTTCAGCATCGCAGGTTTTCGAGATAATTTAACTTAAAAGTGCAAAAAACAATATTATAGGCCATATTTGAGGTTACTTTTTAACGCGAGGTGACATTCCTTCACAAAACTCAATATAACATATTACTCTTCCCCTTCAGAATCGTTTCCCAATGGCCCTGTTATCTTTTTTCTCGCCGAGATATCTACTGTTGAAAATATCAAATTGAGTGCTTTCATTAGTACATCTCGCTAAGGCTAAAATATGTCCCGTATTTAAAAGCAAAAATAGGACTGAAGTGGAAAATTACAGGTCTGTCTCTCTGATATGCGGTTTTTCAAAGATCTTTGAGATGCTACTGTGTAACTTCATTATCAACAAAGTCGAACATTTGTTGTTTACAAAACAGCATGGATTTTTGAGGGGTAGGTCAGCATCTACTAATCTGACATATTTACTTTAGTTTACAGCGGATGCTGTAGATGCGGGCGGTTAGGTTGATGTGGTGTTTACCGACTTCTCAAGAGCCTTTGACAAGATGAGCCATAGTTTGATTCTGGCAAAGCTTACAAAGTTTGGTTTTACCGATCAATTTGTACGATTTTTTAAATCATATTTTTTTAATGGGTCTTAGTATGTCCAATATAATGGCTTTCGATCACAGTCTTTTGCTGCCTCTTTGGGGTACCTCAGGGCTCAAATTTGAGGCCTCTTTTGTTTTTAATATTTATAAACGATATTGCTAAATCAATTCATGTTGAATTCCTGCTGTTTGCTGACGATTTAAAAATGTACGTCCAGGTTTAATCGAAGGAAGAATGTGATAGATTGCAGGGTGTTAGTGTAGTCCAGAGGTGGTGTGTGAGTAATCAGTTGTTATTGAATGTATTTTATACAGTCTTTGATGTATTATTTTTAAAAATATCTTCAGCAAATGACTCATGAGGTTTATTGTTGTGTAGTCACTGTACTTTCTGACTCCTTGCTTTTTAGGTAGAATGAGAAACTATGATCTCAGCCATTCTCTAGGAATTTTTCCACTGTTGTTTATCTGATTGAATACAATAGTTAATTATTTTTTAAAATCTTCATCAAACACCTTTATGATCATTGACTGAACCCCATCCGGGCCTGAAGCCTTTTCATCTTTGATGGATAAGATGGCTGCCTCAACTTTGTCTAAAAGGATATCTGGACCTGTTAAGGTGTTCGCTATCATCACTATATGCTCAGACAGCAAGGCTGTGATATTGGCACTGAAGTCCAATGTCGTAACTTCGCTACTGGTGTGTGAGTGCAAGGAAGTACTAAATCGTATGACAATGGAACGGCTGCACAGTCAGACTCGTATGGATCCCGGGTCATTCAGTTCAATGAGGAAGCAGACCGTCTGGCAAAGTTGGGTTCGGCAACTGAACCGTATGGACCCCAACCAATATATACCAATTGCTATTGACAATAGGGAATTAAAATCATTGCTGGAAAGCAAATTTATTGAATCATGGAGGGGAACTCCTGGAATGAGGTGTGCTAAGGAACATATAACTGGGCATAGCGCACGACGTACTAAGGAGCTTCTCTCCTTGGGGAGGAAAGAGGTGCGAATTATGTTGGGATTGTTGACAGAACATTGTTACCTTAGGGGGCCATCTTCATAGAATCGGTGTCGAAGACGACCCGACGTGCAGATGGTGTTTGGAGGAGAATGAAACTGTTGACCATGTCCTCAGAGAGTGCCCAGCACTCAACGGACTGAGACAGAGATATTTCGGAAATACAATTTTGTTACCGGAAACAGTTAAGCAAGTTCAACTAACGAGGCTGCTTGGATTCGCAAAGGCAATCGGCCTCGAATAATCTGCAGCTATGGTGGGATGTAAAAAAGGGCCCAATGAAGGCCTAGGCATCGATGATCTAATATCACCACCCTTTTTTCATTCATTCATGGTGTTCACTATCTAAAAAAAGTTCCTCCACGTAATTCTTCTATTTTAATTTCATCTGTTGCTCACAATCACTTCCCCATGGTCATTTGCTATTCTCCCTACTGATTTCTTCTTGCATTTCTCTGTTATTTCTTTGACCCTTTGATGTAAGCCAAACGTATCATGTTTGGTTTTAGCTATTTCAGCATCTGTGCATATGATATTTGATTATTGATGGATGTATATTCGGTCATGTCTTTCTCCGTTTTCTTCTCTCTCCTTTTTTCCATCAATTTCAGGTTTTCATCGGTCATCCAGGATTTCGTCTTGTCTATTTCCACTGTTAGTATCGTCTTCTTTATATTTTTTGTGACATTGACTATTTTATCTTCAATTTCTGAGCTGATTTTCACCCCAAGTAGAGCTGTACTGAGTACGCCCCGGACTTGCGTTCTTATTTCTGGATTATCGATCTTTTTTCTATCGTAGGTTGTTGTGTTTTGTTTTGTTGTTAGTTTATTCCATTGAACTCTGAATTCGGCGATCAGTAGTTTGTAAATTTTTTTAATTATCTACAATTTTTTTTGTTTATAATAAATTACCTGACCAATTTTCGGGAATCCACCCCCCATTCGGAATTGTAGGGTCAAAATACATATAATAAACTTTGATGAAGCCATTTTTCTTCATCGGCAAACGCACTGGGCTCCAGGACTATATGTACTTAGCACTTGTTTGAAGTCAGCACTATGGTATGATATTTTTTCCATGTCCTTATTATATTGTTTGCGTAGTTTTTGATTTGTATTCCATTTCTTTATGCCTTAGTGAAGAGTGTTTTTGTGTCGTTTGCAGCTATTTTCTATAAATTTTAAATTTGATTTAAAATGTGATTCTTACTTACTCTGAATGAGGGAGGACTTTCTAAAGCTATCTTGGTTAGTGGCAGGAGTGCTGGTGGTGCCTCGATTAGTGCTTCAAAAAACGACAAAGTTTGAGGGACTTTCAGGTTGATCACTTGACAATGTATTTTCAGAATGTGCGTGGTTTAAGAACAAAATTAAAGGAATTGTTTTTGGCGTCCTTATCATCTCATTATGATGTAATTATGCTATCTGAAAGTTGGCTTACCCCGGATATTGAGGACAGTGAAGTTTTTTGTGATTTTTATAATATCTACCGTAGAGACAGAGATGGTACTTCGAGTGATAGAAAGCGTGGAGGTGGTGTAGTCATAGCTGTGAAAAATGTGTTCGATTCCTGTACTGTACCTCTTGAAAAGTGTAACGTTGAAAACATATTTTTGTAAAAGTTAGGGTGGGTCATATTAAGTATGTTTTTGGTTGTGTGTATCTGCCTCCAATATCAGGTATGGAGGTATATGTTAATCATATTGGGGCTGTGAAATACATTGTTGCCAATTATGCTAAGGACCATAAGATAATTATAGTTGGTGATTATAATCTTCCAGGTCTTACCTGGGACTGTAATAAGTCATATTTAGATCTAAATCAGTATAATTATATCAGGAATATTCATGGCATGGTTTTCAGGGAGGCCATTCTACGGAGACTAATCTCTTCTTGTATACAAACTACATTAGCGCAGCCATGGATCGGGGTTGTGAGGTTCATGCAGTGTACATGGACTTTAGTAAAGCTTTTGACTTGATTCCCTTGGTATGGATGATCCACTCTATTCTTGGATGTCATCCTGCCTGCAGGGTAGAACATTGCAGGTTAGACTGGCAGGGTTTCTTTCATATAAGTTTGATGTGGTCTCAGGTATGCCCCAAGGGTCGCACTTGGGCCCTAGACCATTTCAGTTGCTTATAAATAATATAGGTCAGTGTTTTAGTTCTAAGTATCTCCTGTTTGCGGATGATTTGAAACTTTTTAGAGCAATAGAGTCCAGTAAAGATTGTGAATTGCTTCAGAAGGACTTAAATATTTTAGAGACATGGTGCTTGAAAACTAACCTCAAGCTGAATGTTGCTAAGTGCTTATATATTATATTCAGTCGCAACAAGAGCTTGAACGAAGTTGAGTACAGAATTGGAGTAAGTAAATTGCAGAGGGTGAATGTAGTTAAAGATTTAGGATTATTTCTGGATAGTAGACTTCGCTATGTTGATCATTATGATGCAAAGCAATTAATAGGGGCCACCGTATGTTGGGTATGGTGGTAAGAATGTCCAAAGATTTTAATAATTTATGTGGTGTCTCTTCATTGTTTGTGTGTTACGTAAGGTCAATAATAGAATACTGTAGTTTGATTTGGAGCCCATACTTTTATATACATAAAAAAATTTTGGAGGCTGTTCAGGTAAAATTTTTAAAATATCGAGGGTATAGATTGGCACAGAGAGGGCTGTAGCTTGGCG
Organism: Diaprepes abbreviatus; assembly: GCA_034092305.1. Taxonomy (NCBI): domain Eukaryota; kingdom Metazoa; phylum Arthropoda; class Insecta; order Coleoptera; family Curculionidae; genus Diaprepes; species Diaprepes abbreviatus. The sequence goes on from JASJET010000279.1 coordinate 724,567, forward strand.
TTGATGAGGTAAGGGAGTGTTATGGTTTGACCAAACTGGAGGACCGCAGACGATATTTTGAACTTCTTTTTTTCTATAAGGTAATAAATAATTTAATATTGCCCCCTGATATATTGGCTGGTTTTAATTTTAAGATTCTATCTAGGAATCTCAGGAGGTGTCCACTGCTGTTCTCCACGTTCTATAATACCCTACATGGTCAGAATATGCCAATTAGTAGAGTGGTTACTGCTGTTAACAGTTTCCCTGATCTTGATTATTTTGTCACATCATTTAATGCATTTAGAAATAAGCTAAGACGTCTGATTATGTTATAGTAGTATTAAGCCAATGTTTAATATTAAATAATTTATTTGATTGTATATGTACAAATGGTGAAACCGTTGAAATAATAAATAAATAAATAAATAAATAAAATAATTTCTAAGAAATATTAAACATTTTGTTTTAGTACACAACTACTACCGATTTTGAACAAAGATCTTTCTTTTACCGATATTGGTACATATGGCCTACATTTTTGACATTCAGAATGCGAATATACATAGGGCTTATCCTTTCTGAATGTGTATGTATTATGGGAGGCTTAGGTGTATATCCTACTTTTGTCAAAAGTAAATCTGGAAACGGGCCTACCGAAAATTTCATAAGACTGAAAGAAATATGGTAAGCTTTTTACTAATTTTTCAAATTCTATACAAAATTCTAAGCACCTTTTATATAGGCAACTCCATACTTTAATTATTTTTCAGATTCTGGAATCTCAAAATTACATATTCCACAATCCTCTTGTAGAACCAGCATGAACATCAAATCGTTTATCATCATATCCTTCAAGTACATACACTTTTAATATTGTTAGCCTATCAAGGAAATATTTTGTTGCCATTAGAATAAATCCAAGTCTCGTCTAAGAAAGCTATTTCTCTTAAGTAAGAATTATAGAGATTTTCCATGTACTTGCGAAGAAAACAAGCTCTTGCAGAAGCAATGTTTGTTTTTTTAATTAATCCTTTTCTATTCTCATCCATTTTGTATTTGAATCCCAGCTCCTTAAGTAGAATACTTAAAGATGATTTTACCAATAGACACAATATTTTTGTTGATGAATTCACTTTTAAGCTTTTTAGGGTAACATGCTTTTCTACAAACAGAAAGAACATTAAGATTGTTAAATATAAATTAATGATACTACCTTCAAGGTTAACTTATATTATACCAGAGATTATACTCTTATTTCTTCGTACATATTGTAGAGTTTACTTCGAACTTTTTTTTTTTTTGTTTATTCGCGAAAATCTGTGGTTTTTCTTTTCGAGGAGGTTCATTTTTTCCAGGAGAGGAAATAATTGAATTGTTTCCATTTTTTAATGGCCTGTAAGGTTTTCCTTGAAATTTTAAGCGCAGTGGTTACTCTCTAGAGATAACTATCTGCTTCTTATAGTGCCGTGCACCTATAGTGCGTTGGCGATTATTTTAAGACCAGACGTCTATCTTTAGCGGTATGACGAAGCTCGCCAGTCCAGTGCTTTATAGCCACGACATTTGCTTGCGATCTAGTTCTCTCTTGTCTTCGATCTTCCCTTGAACAATTAGTTGAGGGATTGAATATCTTTTTACTCTCAGGATATGATCCAGGTATCCGATTTTTCGTGCATTGATCAAGTTGAACAGTTCTCTTTCAGTATTCGCTCTTCTCAAGAGCTCTTCTTTCCTCACCCTATCAGTCCATGGTATGCGGAACATTCTTCGCAGAGTCCACATTTCGAAAGCTTCCAGCTTATTAGTGGAAGATGTTTTAACGCCCAAGTCTCAATGCCATTCAACAATATGGACCACACATAATATTTAGCCATTCTGTAGCGTAGATTAAAAGAGAGATTGCGGTTACATAGTAGTGGTTTAAATTTTATAAAAGCTTGTCTTGCTTGTTCGACGCGGCATTTTATTGTTGAGGATTTCATTGCTCATTTATAAATGAGGAATAAGAGATAATTATACCTAATTGAAAATATGGGCAGCATATAGGACTAGACAGAAAAAGGGATGATGAATACAGGGAAATGCTGTTTCTCTTTCTCTCCGAACGTTTAATTTTGCCCTTCACCCTCATCGAAGGGCGCGCCGGCCAGGGGTGGTTATGAGCAAGAGAGATATCATTTCTCCATATTCGCCCCCTCCCTCTCTTTGCCATGTAACGCTCGCAGAGGATCGTAGTGTATGCTCAAAGGATTAGAGAGATTCCACAGGACCACCGTTTCTGTTCTCCAATTCGAAATAATCATACAAATTAAGCACAAGCTGTTGTGCTTGCCTCTTAAAAGTTTCACCAAGCATTATCTAAAAGGACAAATCATATCACATTGCTTCATTCTAATTTTTATTTCCTGATTATTGCAATTGATTAAAATAATGCGATAAGGTTTTAGAATTACATACAGAAAACAATACATATTTACCGGTAATAAAAAACAATACCTAATTAATAGTTTTTATATGGAAACACCTTCTGTTTTAAATTCACTTAATGTCGAATATTTATCAGAAACACAATTGAAATAAAACTGGAACGATAGCTATCAATAAAATAATGTTTTGACTGAAATGTTCGTAATCATACAACAAAATGACAATTTTAAAATTCCCAAATCTGTTTCATTGAAAGTACTAAATTTTAAGGAAATAGGCCGGAAAACAACTTAAATGATTTTTATGTGGGTAAAACTATGCGCCGCTGTCAAAAAAACTTTCAATTAATTTTCTACGATCCAAAGTAGGGGATTTCGAATAATTGCCTAAACACAGAAATGTATAAAGTAATTTACAGATTCATATTTTTTGATTTTCCATTCTGTTAACTTCGGATTTATTCGGTAGTGTCTCTGTAAAGTTTCTATTATATCTCTTATTTTCAGTAACGAAGAAAATACTCTTAAAACTATCGACTATGATTATGAGACTGTTCTTAATATAAATGCATATGGAACCGAATTTTACCCCACTTTAAGGGAAGGAATGAGGAATTGGAACATAACTGTACAATATTGGATGGCAATGTGTGTTTACAAAAGGTATATTTTTAATAAAAATATATGGTATTCCAAATAATTTAATTTGAAAAATAATTGTCGATGAAATAATATTATCAGCAGATGTAGCTGAAAATATTCAACAAACAAATTATATATGTCCAAGCCGTTATCCGCCGACTTATTCCCAATAAACATATATATATATATATATATATATATATATATATATATATATATATATATATATATATATATAAAATAAAATAGAATAAAATATTGGCGAAGCGGACGTGAAAATTTGTCAATCTACATGATTCTCGTGTTAAAAAGTGCGGAGCACTCCAAAATATGGAAAAACTCCGGGTCCGACAGATGGCGACAGCGCTGTTTCGTCCTAATATGGGACTCGTCAGGCCACCGCAGTCGGTACAAACCATCATCTCGCCTTTGCATCGTATAAAGCTGAATTTATAATCAAAACACAGCAAATAAGACGACAAAGGCGACATCTCGATGGTCCACTTGATAATACAAGAACCACACCGATTAACAAAGTTTGTAAAAGAACCGTCATATGGTGGCGCGACGGTGAATTAAAACAGAAATATGTAAAATCGAGTACACGAAACGCGCTGCCCAAAGGATAGGGGTCGCATTTTTCGGTACTGGTAAGCAAGCCTACCGCTTATTTTAACAGCCAAAGCCACGTGCCGCACCAAACGATGCCACCATGAGAGCATCGTTTAGCGTGTTTCAAAGCCAAACAAGTAAATAAATAAGTAGATAAGTTTTTGTCCGTGTAATTTAAAATAAAATAGAATAAAATATTGGCGAAGCGGACGTGAAAATTTGTCAATCTACATGATTCTCGTGTTAAAAAGTGCGGAGCACACTATAGACCTCAATCGGACCGCTTCGTCAATATTTTATTCTATTTTATTTTAAATTACACGGACAAAAACTTATCTACTTATTTATATATATATATATATATATATATATATATATATATATATATATATATATATATATATATATATATATTGGATATCTTCTTAGGTAATAGGTTGTAAAATAAATTGTGGAATTCATTATAAACCCACATTAGCAACAATATAACTTTTACAAGAAACAAGTAATTATTCTCAAGATTAATATGAGATAATATAAAAAAAAAATATACATCCTTCTGAGGAATCTCAGTATAATGGGCGAAACGTTAAGAAAATAAAAATTTTGAAATACTACCAAAACCTATATCCAAGAAAATAAAAATAAATATTATAATAAAATGGTTTAAGAAATATATATATATATATAATATATATATATATATATATATATATATATATATATATATATATATATATATATACAGGGTGATTCAAAAATCGATCACGAAACTTAAGGGGGTGATTCTACTTGACAAAATAAGGGTAGAGCTTCATATAATTTTTTTTCAAAATGTCATTCGTTTTCGAGTTACAAGCCGTCCAAGTTCAAGTTTTTATTTTTTGTTTTTTCAATTACTCGCTTACAGGAAAACCGATTTGACTAATATTTGAAAGATAGGCTAAGTCTTCTGCGCTTCATCATTTTAGTAACAATTCACATTGATTGTTTGCCGCTAGAGGGCACTTTACCTACATTGAAAATTGTTTTTTTGTCATAATTTTTTAGTGTTGACAGCTACAGTAGTTTTTGGCATAATTTCTGAAAGACTGATGCCAGGCCTTTAAAAAAGGTGCTCTTTATTTACATCGCTAAACCCAACGGTTTAGACGTAAATCACCCTTAAAAATTAAGTGGTAAATTTACTTTTCTCATTTCATTACCACCAGCTACCAGGTAAATAGCTATCAAAGTATACTAGAGCTGTCAGTTTAACATCAAATAAATTCGCTTTTTAAACTATTTAATTTATAATCCTAAAATAACTAATAATGGCTAATCACCAATATTCAAATATCGAATATTGTGATATCCATTTTTGTTATGGAAAAGCAAATGGTAATGCAGAGTTGGCAAGAAGATATTATATGGAGAGTTATCCGGAAAGAAATATCCCTCATGCTCAAACATTTTCCAGTGTGCACAGGAGGCTTGCGGAATGTGGTTCCTTTAAAAGTTATAATGGAAATAGGGGAAGACCTAGAACTGCTAGAAACGTGCAACAAGAAGAAAGAGTGCTTGAAATTATTGAAGATAATCCAGGTATTAGTACTAGAAAAATTGGGAATGAAGTGCGGCTCTGTCAGGCTAGTTCATGGAGGATACTAAGAGAAGAACAACTCTACCCGTTTCATTCAAAAAAGGTGCAGGCTCTTTATGACGATGATCGGCCGAGACGGTTGGAAATGTGCAATCAGATCCTAGCTAAGTATGAACACGATAATCGATTAATTGGCGTCATATTATTCACTGACGAAGCTGGTTTCACTCGTGATGGCATAACAAATCTACACAACATCCACACATATGCTTACGAGAACCCAAACAATGTGGTAGAAACGAAACATCAGCGTAGATTTTCACTAAATGTGTGGGCAGGGATAATAGGAGATTACCTTATTGGTCCTCATTTCTTTGATGGCCCATTAACTGGTGACGTATACTTAGATTTTATCCAAAATCGTCTCCCATTGTATCTGGAAGATGTGCCATTGGAAGTAAGGGCCAACATGTGGATCCTCCAAGACGGAGCTCCGCCCCACTTTAGTATACGTGTCCGACAGTATTTGAATGCAACGTATCCTGAGCGATGGATAGGACGAAGTGGACCATTGGCATGGGCAGCGAGGTCACCAGACCTTAATCCTATGGATTTTTTCTTTTGGGGTCATTTGAAACAATTGGTGTACGATATTCCAGTAATCAACGTCGAGGATCTTCGCTTCAGGATAATCGAAAAGTGCCAAATTATTAAAGAAACACCAGGAATTTTTCATCGAGTTAGGCGACATTTTTTGAAGAGTGTTAGGAAATGTATGGAAGAAAATGGGGGACATTTTGAGAATCTTTTTTAGTTTGTTTAGTACTGTTTCATTAATTTTTATCAATTAAATGTATATCGCAATAATCCATAATATGAATATTTACTGATTAGCCATTATTAGTTATTTTAAGATTATAAATTAAATAGTTTAAAAAGCGAATTTATTTGATGTTAAACTGACAGCTCTAGTATACTTTGATAGCTATTTACCTGGTAGCTGGTGGTAATGAAATGAGAAAAGTAAATTTACCACTTAATTTTTAAGGGTGATTTACGTCTAAACCGTTGGGTTTAGCGATGTAAATAAAGAGCACCTTTTTTAAAGGCCTGGCATCAGTCTTTCAGAAATTATGCCAAAAACTACTGTAACTGTCAACACTAAAAAATTATGACAAAAAACAATTTTCAATGTAGGTAAAGTGCCCTCTAGCGGCAAACAATCAATGTGAATTGTTACTAAAATGATGAAGCGCAGAAGACTTAGCCTATCTTTCAAATATTAGTCAAATCGGTTTTCCTGTAAGCGAGTAATTGAAAAAACAAAAAATAAAAACTTGAACTTGGACGGCTTGTAACTCGAAAACGAATGACATTTTGAAAAAAAATTATATGAAGCTCTACCCTTATTTTGTCAAGTAGAATCACCCCCTTAAGTTTCGTGATCGATTTTTGAATCACCCTGTATATATATATATATATATATATATATATATATATATATATATATATATATATATATATATATATATATATATAAACATGTACCTCTGCCGGTCACTGTACGGGGAGGGTAAGTTTTGATTTTCTTCTCGGTATGGCGATACAGGTAGGTCATCATCTCGATAGTGGTGGAATGGGATGGATTGTGTTTTATCACAATTTATTCAAACTGTACAACCTCTAACATGGGAATGATATGATGGAGCGTCTGTCTGCAACCGATAATATTGAGAAAATAACAAAGAAATGAAAAAAAGTAACTGCCATGGAACCTTAACATAATTTGTATCTGAAAGACCCTTGGATGGTTCTTTATTTGAACAACGGTCCAAAGTTCCAACAATTTCAAATATGGTTTTCGAATAGCAATTTTGATTTATAAATAACTCATTACTGTACCGCACCACACAGACTGTTTATAAAATTTTCGTTTTAGATTTCCAAGTAAAAAATTTAGGACGTTTGCTACAATGTTCGTTTCTGGAGTATGGCACGGAGTTTATTCAGGACACTGTATCTCTTTTGGTATGATACCTTTTGGCCTCATAGTAGAAGATATTTGGGCACAAATATTATTAAAAGATGAATTTTTTGTGGTAAGTTTTATTAACTAACGTAAGATAATACAGATTTTGCGCTTCGTTATGCTTGGGAAGGCATTCTCTTTCCCATGCTGACTTTTCTTTCAGATTGGTTTTGATCGCCTCAATGTCTTCATTAGGGTTGTATTAAATCAGGAGTATTCAAACTTTTTACCCTAAGGGCCTATACTGACTCCTCCACTAAGTCCGGCGAGTGAGATATCTATGACGCTAGGGTGGACCCCGCTCCGTTCTCGATTTCGGTGCGGCGCACTAACGAGCATTTGGCCTCAAAAACCGGATAAAAAGGAGAACTGCAAATTATACAAATAATCATCGAAATTATTTTTTTTGTATACCTGACTAACCGCACTATCATAAAATTATGATAAAGTGGCCCCTTCCCGCCGCTACGCTCCGCACAGTTAATTGCAATCTAAGCTTCGTTCAATACGCACGCATTCGTTCTTGATAGATTTTTTTAGACTTGTGTTTGATGTTTGGTATTTTGGAAAGTGAATATTAAAAAAACAAATTTTTGTGATGGAATCAAAAATATAATGACTGTTTAGTATTCTTATGGACCTAAAACAATATGCAAGAAAATTTTGCTATTTTTTTGTTTTTCTTTTTAACTAATTAGTGTTTTTGAAAATGTTTCGATCTAGGTCGGGCTACAATTCTTTTTTTATAATAAACTATAGACATTAGCTATATCATAATAGTCAAAACATTTTCCACATGTTTCCACCTTTTAAAAAAACCGCTTTGAGTTCCACGGTTTTTTTTTTGCAATAATTCTGGTTATTTTTTACCTACATACATATTTTTATTCCTATAGGTACAGATTTGACATCAAATGTTATTGAGGTATATCGGAAAACGCTATACATGCTTTTTAAACAAAGCACATCCAGAACACTTGAAGATAAGGTATCATTTATGGAACATAAACTCCGCGAAATGATGAAATGTCCCCAAAACGAGTGCCATACCTTAAGTCCCAATTTAAAACATTTTAATAGTGATTTGAAGAAGAGATGGATATCATCTAACTATACTGAAGAAAGATTTTTGAAAAAAAACGAGAAATGGCTTAATGCATCAATACCAGTACATAACTGGGCCACGAATTCTACGGTATGCCCAAGGAAGCATTTCCAAGAATTACATGATCATAGTAAACGACGAAATACAAAAGAACTACGCGAACAAATACCTGTTGAGGAGCTTACCTATACAGCCAGCGTAAGTCAACGAATGTCTGGAAATGCCGCGGCCTCTAAACTTATAATAGATGCAACTTCAACACCAACAAGACCCAAACGTTGCAGGAAGGTAATAAATACTGCTCCGAAATCGAAAGTAAAAAATTACACACCTGAGCAAGCTTTGCAAAATCTTTGTTGAAAGTGACTTTACAAGGAGGCAGTGGGAGTTGTTACACGATTCCAATAAGGGTATATTTCCTTGTTATACTCTAATTAGAGAAGCAAAGAAGCTCTGCTATCCAATACCAGAGTCAATTCGAGTTACGGAGACGTAGCGGTAGAAAACTTTAGAATGTCAAACTTTGTAAAAGACTTTTTATGGGAAAACGTACAATTACCCTAAGTCAACATATAAAACGATACCCATTACGTTTTTTTAAAATTACTCCTCCCCCCCCTCCCCACCCTAAGTCAGCGCTCCTTCACCCGAATGGTAAAATAATGCCAGAAATGAAATCGGAGCACCTAAAAACATATAAAATGATACCATTAGGTTTTTTTAATATTACTCCCCTCCCCACCCTAAGTCAGCGCCCCTTCACCCGATTGGTAAAATAATGCCAGAAATGAAATCGGAGCACCTAAAAACATATACAACGATAACCATTATGTTTTTTTGATATTACTTTTTCAATTTCAATTTTCAATTTCAATTTATTCACCAGTATCATGTTTTACAACACTTACATTCGTCAGTATATAAAATATAAAACACTTACAACTACATTTACATTTAAAATTTTAATTATATACATTACACATGAAACTTAGGCTAAGTCTAGTTTAAAAATTAGGATTAAAATTTGTAATGAATAAATTCGTCAAAACCATAAAATGCATTCTGGATTAAGATTTCTTTTATTCTATATTTAAAAGAATTATCTGGAAGCTCTCTCAATGACAGAGGCAAAACATTAAAAAATTTTATCGCGAGGCAACCAGGCCCATTCCGACACCTTTCCAAGCGAGAATATGCTGACACCAAATTATCCCTGTGCCTCGTGTCCCAGCTGTGGACCCCACTGTGCGCTTTGAAACTTTCTTTGTATTTTTTAACATACAGTAGGTTATCCAAAATGTATTGCGAAGGCAGAGTCAATATTTTTAGTTCGGAGAATGCTGCCCTACAGTCCTCCCTAAAGTTCATACCCCGCACCACTCTCACAGCCCTTCGCTGAAGCCCACACACGCGAGACGCCCGCGATGCATGGCCCCAGACAAGCACTGCATATGACATTACCGAATGGAACAGAGCAAAGTACGAAGCCCTCAGAACCGACATGCCAACACACAGCGCCAGACGTCTCAAAGCAAACAGGCTGCTACGGAGCCTCCCTGAAACCTGCTCTATATGAGCTTCCCAAGTAAGGCCAGGATCAATCTGGACTCCCAAGAATCTAGCACTCAGCAAATCCCCATTTATATATCCCACATCCCGTAGAGAAAATACCACTTGCTTGGTTTTATTTTCATTCAAAAGTAGTCCATTTGCGTCAAACCACTCCCTAGCACCAGACCGTGCCGCTTCCAACCTGCCCAAAGCCCCTTCCAGAGATACATCTGAAACCGAGAGAGTGGTGTCATCGGCAAAGAGTGTAAAATCTGCAGCATCTCTGCCCAGAGGTAGATCATTTATGTAGATTAAAAAGAGAATTGGCCCCAATACCGAACCCTGGGGCACCCCTATCGAAATCCCTCCCTTCGCCGAGGACTCCCCTCCAACTCTCACAATCTGAACCCTATTTTCCAAGTAAGATGTTATAAGCTTGCAGCTGCTATCATTAAAGTTATAGAAGTGCAGCTTTTGTATGAGGAGATCATGAGCAACACAGTCAAACGCCTTACTTAAGTCGCAGAATAAGATGGCATTATATTCCCTTGATTCAAACGACCGTGTGATCCTCCCAATCAGATCCAGAATGCCCAGCACAGTGCTCCTCCCCCGACGGAAGCCAAACTGACATTGGCTAAAGCAGCCATTGTTCTCAAAAAAGCTGACCATCCTTAACGCCATGCATTTTTCAATTATCTTGGATATGGCCGGCAATAAACTAATTGGCCTATAGTTTGACACAACATTTCTATCTCCCTGTTTAAACACCGGAATAACCATGGCCTGTTTGAGTATATCAGGGAAAATATTCTCCCTGAAGCACCCATTTACCAGCTCAGTCAGAGGATTTATGATTAAATTTTTTATTAATTTTATTAGATTTATACTAAGCCCAAAAATATCCCTGCTAAACTTGTTTTTCAAATGATCGATTATTTCTCTCATTTCATTGAAAGAAACTTCTGTAAACTCAAAATGATCATTGTAAACAACCTCCATAAAACCTCCCAAAGGATCAGCCTGATGTTTAGGGATGTGGCTAATTAACTCATGTGCAATATTAATAAAATAGTCATTGAACTCATCCGGGGTTATGTTTGGTACCGCTTCACTCTTTTTGTTTAAATTCCTATGTTTATTTATGATATCCCACATAGCCCTGATAGGGTTAGCGGCAGAGGCAATGATTCTATCATTAGCTGCCTTCTTGGCGTTCTTAATTGATAATTTATTCCTTTCCTTCCCCTCTCCACCCTAAGTCAGCCCCCTTTACCCGGTTAGTAAAATAATGCCAGAAATCAAATAAGCGTCCTCAAAAATCCCCGGATATTGATTTTGACACGTCTAGAGTCAAAAACAACGCCGTTATTAATTTTGTCCTGTTTTTGAGGCCAAATGCTCGTTAGTGCGGCAGCGATAACCAATGCACGTGACATGCGTTACCTATTGTTACGACTACTTTACGACCACGGCGGGTCGAATTGGTGATGCACGCGGGCCAGTCTTGGCCTGCGGGTCGTAATTTGAAAACCCTGTATTAAAGGACTCTCATTAAATATCTAATTTGCATCTTTTGTCTAGATCTAAATCAAAAATGTTTGACTCCTTTTAGACCGTAGAAACGACATCTCCAGGGATCATGCCTTTAGTTCTTCTCATTGTCAGTTATTGAGGCGATCAAAACGCGTGAACAAGTATTAGAAGCGCAAATTTATGCCAAAATATTGTACAGTATTTTATGATGATAGTGATAAAATAATTTTTAGCCTCAGACTGTTGGATATTTGATAATGCTCTTCCTCAAGATGCAGTTCTTCTCTTACGCGGCCCTAGCTTTTGGTCTACTAAATGTCGGCAAAATTATGCATTACTACAATTCTGTGTATCACTGGATGGTGTTTTTCTGTATTGGTTTTTATTTTACTGGGAAAAAGTTGTTAGAAGTTAAGAATAGATCAGAGATTACTAAACACCTAGTGGGTGAACCGCATAATGTTAAATTAAAATAAAAAAATATATTTTTTTTATTTATACCCTATGTATCATACACATGTTGTTGTCATTTTTAGAAGTTCAAATAATTCATAAAAAATTGTATCTTTAACCGTCCTACTAATTTTATGTATTAAGGGATGTGATATTATTTTTGTCATTAAATTTAGTTACTAATTTAATATATATTTTTGATAAAAACAAAAAACTTAACAGTACAATTACATTAGTCTCAACATTGTTACCCTTTTACTTTATAATTTATAATCCTAATAACGAGCTGTTGTTATTAATTTCAACTTTATTCCTCTACAATAAAATTTAGAATCATGTGAAGAACGTTATTTTTAAATTTGGCTTTCCTTCAAATTTCAGCACGACGTGAAATTTGTACATTGAATAAGAATAATCATTCGTCTTATAGAATTCTGTCAAGAGCATAATCTAGTAGTAACAAATACCTTTTTTAAGCTACCTAAACATCGTCTCTATACATGGAAGTCACCAGCTGATAAGGACAACAACATAGTTAGAAATCAGATTGATTACGTCTTGATAAAACACAGATATCGAAACGCAGTACATTCAGTAAACGCGTACCCAGGTGCGGACGTATTTTCGGACCACAATCCCCTTATCGCTAAATTCCAACTTTAATTAAAAAGGATACAAACAAATCATAACATCAAAAAACTAAATATACACAAATTAATATCAGAAGAAACGAGAGAAAAGCTGAGACAAAACATCAACACAAACTTAGAAAGAAGGCAAGGCAAGCCTGGGTTAAACGATGACAACGTTGAACAACAGTGGCAGTTTTTCAAAACGTCAATTATGGAACCAAGCAAGAAAGTAGTTACAACATCAGGATACAAGAAGGAAGATTGGATGACAGATGATATTTTGGAGTTGATGGATGAAAGAAGGAAACACAAGACCAACAAGACCCTATATCAACAGTTGCAAATTCAAATAAGAAGAAAAATAAGAGCAGCAAAAGAAGAGAACCTTTCTGGAAAATGCAAAGAAATAGAGGAGTTGCAAAACAAGTACGACAACTTCAACTTGCATAAAAAAGTCAAAGAACTAGCTGGAATAGAAAAGAGAAAAACCTCAAACGTATTGCTAGACAAAGAGGGAAACATTATTATAGAAACACAACAAAAATTATGCAGGTGGAAAGAATACATAGAAAAACTATTTGAAGATCAAAGACACGAAAATTCTTCTATAAACAGTCTGAGCGGTGACATAGGGCCTGAAATTACTAAAGCAGATGTCATTTATGCATTAAGGTCGATAAAAACTAATAAAGCTGTTGGTCCAGATGAAATGCCTGGTGAGTTATTGAAGCTGATCAATGACAAAAATTTGGATTTATTGGTGAGATTATTTAATACAATTTACACGACAAGAAGTATCCCCTGAGAAATGTTAACATCAACATTCATATGTTTACCAAAGAAAGCAAATTTAAAAGAATGCAGTGACTATCGAACAATCAGTCTCATGTCACGTACTTTGAAAACCCTTTTAAAAATTTTACACGTTAGAATACATTCCAAATTGGAGCTGGATATTAGTGACACACAGTTTGGCTTTCGGAACGGGGTGAGTACAAGAGAAGCATTATTTGCTTTTAATGTGCTTTCTCCAAGATGCTTAGATATCAATCAGGACCTCTATGTCTGCTTCATAGATTACAACAAAGCTTTTGATACGGTCAAACATGACAAACTGATAGAGATTGTCAGAGGCAAAAATTTGGATGAAAGAGATTTAAGGTTGATATCAAATCTATATTACAATCAGCGAGCGGCAGTAAAAATTGGACAGGAAATATCCGGAGATGTGGAAATACAAAGGGGAGTCAGACAAGGGTGTATATTGTCACCTTTACTATTTAACGCTTATTCTGAAGAGGTCATATTGGAAAGTCTTGAATCTGAAACAGCAGGGATAAAAGTAAACGGAGTTTTAATCAACAATGTTAGGTATGCAGATGACACCGTAATAATAGCTGATAGTTTGAAAGACCTAAAAAAATAATGAATAAAATATTAGGAGTTAGTGGAGAATATGGACTTTCTCTTACCACGAAAAAGACCAAGTTCATGATAATTAGTAAAAACAACACCAATAATAATGAAACCCTAATGGTAAGAGGCCAGCACATAGAAAGAGTTAAGAAGTACACTTACTTGGGAACCCTAATAACAGAAAATAATGCCTATACCGTCGAAATAAAAACCAGAATCGAGAAAGCACGTGCCAACTTTATTAGAATGAAAAAGGTTATCTGCAGCAAAGATCTAATGTTAGCCCTGAAAATACGACTGACTAAATGTTACGTATACAGTGTTCTATATTATGGAATGGAAGCATGGACACTGAATCGGGAGGCAATGAGAAGACTTAACTCTTTTGAAATGTGGACCTATAGAAGAATTCAGAGGATTTCGTGGGTGGATCGAGTTACGAACGCCGAAGTGTTGAGAAGAATGGGGAAAGAAAAATAAGTCGAGATAACAGTAAAACAGAGAAAACTGCAATATTTCGGACACATTATGCGAGGAGAAAGGTACAGCATCTTACGGCTCATAATCCAAGGCAAAATAAGTGGCAGAAGACGAATAGTAGGACGACGACGAATTTCGTGGCTAAAAAACCTAAAGGAATGGTTTGGATGCAGTTCAAAACAACTATTTAGAGCAACTGCCTCAAAAATTAAAATAGCTATTATGATTACCAACCTCCGCAATGGAGAAGGCACTTGAAGAAGAAGAATCAGTAGATTTTGGGTAGCCGAATTCGAATACTCAGAATTGCTCCATCACATCAGTTTTTTTTAATCTTAACCTAAAAGTGCAAACACGCGATTTTGATCTACATTTGAGGTTATGGACCACCGCGACATTTTTTTTTTCAAAAAACAATACATAGCATCTGAAAGCATAAGTCTTACTCATTTAAATGCCGTTGAGTTTATAAAAATATCTTTCTTTATCTTCGAGATATTCAGTTTTGAAAATTTCAATTTGCATGAATTTTTCAAATTTTTGAAACCTTCACCTTTTGTGACTGATAAGCTTTTAAGCGACAATTCTGATAAACAATGGATGTTTTAAGACTATCAGAGCATCGCTCAATCCAAATTTATCATTAGTATTATAAAATAAATTTGTTTAAAGCAATTATTGCAAAATTCATTAATTTTTAAATAAATGCTTCATTGGATTTTACAAAAATAAATACGTTTCAAGGAGTCGTTATCGGCATCACGATATATTTTGTTTTAAACAAAATCATAAACTTAAAAAATCCTCGAAGGATCATTAGAAAATAATTAGGAATGAATATCCAGAATTCACAAAACTATATTTTAGAAATACAATCTACAAAAGCATATCGTTAAAGAGTTTATATTTAAATTACAAAATTTGTTATTTAATATTTTAATTATAACAAAATATATCGTAATAACGATAACGACTCCTTTGAACGTATTTATTTTTGTAAAATCCAATGGAAGCTTTTATTTAAAAAATAATGAGTTGTGCAATAATTTGCTTAAACAAATTTATTTTGCAACACTTTTAGTAAATTTGGATTGAACGATGCTTTGATAAAACATCGATGGTTTATCAGATTTGTCGCTAAAAGCTTATCGGTCACGAAAAGTGAAAGTTATCAAAACTTGAAAAATTCATGCGATTCGGAAATTTTCAAAATTTAGTATCTCCAAAAAAAAGACATGTGAGCAAACTCGGCGTCATTTGAGAGAGTAAGACTTATTCTTTAAGATGCTATGTATAGTTTTTTGAGAAAAAAAAATGTCTCGATGATACATAACCTCAAATATAGACCAAAATTGCGTCTGTGATGTGCGAAGCAATATATATATATATATATATATATATATATATATATATATATATATATATATATATATGTTTATGCTGCTTTCACGGACTCCTCCGTGTGAGATACATTATGGCGTTGTAGTGCTGAAATAACATTCAGCAAACGTACAACTATATACAGCTGCGTATATGAGTGAAGTAAAATGCGAACAGTAAAAGCAAACTCTTCTCCATCATATCCTTTCTGTGTTAGAGGTTGCACAGTTAGAATAAATTGTTATAGAACGCAATTCATCCTATTCCATCACCATCGAGATGATGGCTTACCTGTACCACCATACCGAGAAGAAAGTGAAAACTTACCCTCCCCGCCACAGTGATACGGCAGAGGTACATGTTTCGTCTGTACTAGACTCATCAGGGTACCGACATGCACCTGGCTGTGCAAAGGACAGATCGGATGGACGCATGTAAATACTGAACGCGGCTTCGCCGACCTCCCGTCTTATCACTGTGGCGGGGAGGGTAAGTTTTTCACTTTCTTCTCGGTATGGTGGTACAGGTAGGCCATCATCTCGATGGTGGTGGAATAGGATAAATTGTGTTCCTTAGCAATTTGTTCCAACTGTGCAACCTCTAACACGGAAAGGATATGGTTGGAACGAAGTTTGCATTTACTGTTCGCATTTTATTTCATTCATATACGGAGCTGCATATAGTTGTATGTTTTGCTGAATGCGATTTCAGCACTACAACGGCATAATGTGGATATATCCACTGGTATTGCATCTCACACGGAGGAATCCTTGAAAGCCGCATAAACATGTATATGCCATCCGGCGGGAGGTCGGCGAAGCCGCGTTTAGTATTTGCATGCTTCCTTCCGATCTGTCCTTTGCACAGCCAGGTGCATGTCGGTACCCTGATGAGTCTAGTAGAGACGAAACATGTACCTCTGCCGTATCACTGTGGCGGGGAGGGTAAGTTTTTGACTTTCTTCTCGGTATGGTGGTACAAGTAGGCCATCATCTTGATGGTGGTGGAATAGGATAAATTGTGTTCCTTAGCAATTTGTTCCAACTGTGCAACCTCTAACACGGAAAGGATATGGTTGGAACGAAGTTTGCATTTACTGTTCGCATTTTATTTCATTCATATACGGAGCTGCATATAGTCGTACGTTTTGCTGAATGCGATTTCAGCACTACAACGGCATAATGTGGATATATCCACTGCTATTGCATCTCACACGGAGGAATCCGTGAAAGCCGCATAAACATGTATATACCATCCGGCGGGAGGACGGCGAAGCCGTGTTTAATATTTGCATGCTTCCTTCCGATCTGTCATTTGCATAGCCAGGTGCATGTCGGTACCCTGATGAGTCTAGTAGAGACGAAACATGTACCACTGCCGTATCACTGTGGCGGGGAGGGTAAGTTAAACTAGAAAATGTAATATCGACTTTGCCGTTTCAGTTAACTTTTATATACAAATATGTTGACGATTTGATTTGCGTGGTTCCTTCCGACAAGATTCATACTCTTTTGGATACATTTAACTCATTCCATGATAGACTCCAATTTACCATAGAATTGAAAAAAGAAAACAGTGTCCCATTTTTAGACACAAAAGTAATTCGAACGTCGGGCAATAGGATAATTCTTGATTGGTATATGAAACCGACTGCATCCGGTACATTTTTAAATTAATTCTCAAATCATCCAAAAACTCAAAAATTTAACACCGTTATCGCCATGAAAAACAGGGTTGTCCATATCAGCGATGAAACTTTTATAAAGGATAATTTGAGCAAGCTTTTTAACATCTTCTTAAATAATGGTTATCCCAGACACATCCTCAACAAACTCATATACAAGTCCAATATATACCAGGGCCCAATTGAAGATTCGCCAATACAATATAAATATAAAAAGTTACCATACTTCGATAAACTTACACAATCCATTACGTCACTGTTTAAAAGTTTTCCTGAGATTAAAATAGCTAATTACAACATAATAAAAACTGGTAACTTATTCTCTAAAGTTAAAGACAGAACACCGCTGTTAATGAACAATAATGTAATTTATAAGATGTCATGTTTGGGTTGCCAGAGTTGTTACGTGGGTCAAACTGGACAGTGGCTCAGACAGCGGGTTACCCAACACAAAAGCGATTGCCGGTTGGGAAAAAACACGTGTGCTGTGGTTGAACACTATTTAAATCACTTTGATTATAACATCATAAAAATTTTAGAACATCAAAACAATTATAAAAGTCGTCTATTCCTAGAAATGTATCATATTAAAAAAACAAAAAACACCATAAACTATAAATCTGATACTAACCAACCTAGCAACATCTACTGTAATATTTTAAATTTAATCTAATCTGTATATACTACCTTAAAAGAAAAATTTTTTTGTTATCAGAAAGAACCCTTTTTCGTCTCGTTAATAATAATGATGTATCACTGTATAAATGTACAAACCTAAATGTTTATTGGATGTTTACACTTCGTATAATGTTGAGTGTGTTTAGGGTTGATTTCTTAGAAGGAAACTCTAATTTGTAAGTATTTTAATTACATATTAGTTTTGTTAAACTGTTTGTGAACTACCTGTGTGTGTTTGATTTTTAGCTTTTTTACTACTGAAGAAGACATAAAATAAATGTCGAAATATTTAGTATTAAAAGGAAAATGAGTTAATTATTTTATCCTATAGACCGCAACCCGATAAACTCCTTCCAAAATTATTAAGGTACGGTCGATAACAAAAAAGAAAAACTACATATACAGGGTGATTCAAAAATCGATCACGAAACTTAAGGGGGTGATTCTACTTGATAAAATAAGGGTAGAGCTTCATATAATTTTTTTTCAAAATGTCATTCGTTTTCGAGTTACAAGCCGTCCAAGTTCAAGTTTTTATTTTTTGTTTTTTGAATTACTCGCTTACAGGAAAACCGATTTGACTAATATTTGAAAGATAGGCTAAGTCTTCTGCGCTTCATCATTTTAGTAACAATTCACATTGATTGTTTGCCGCTAGAGGGCACTTTACCTACATTGAAAATTGTTTTTTTGTCATAATTTTTTAGTGTTGACAGCTACAGTAGTTTTTGGCATAATTTCTGAAAGACTGATGCCAGGCCTTTAAAAAAGGTGCTCTTTATTTACATCGCTAAACCCAACGGTTTAGACGTAAATCACCCTTAAAAATTAAGTGGTAAATTTACTTTTCTCATTTCCTTACCACCAGCTACCAGGTAAATAGCTATCAAAGTATACTAGAGCTGTCAGTTTAACATCAAATAAATTCGCTTTTTAAACTATTTAATTTATAATCTTAAAATAACTAATAATGGCTAATCACCAATATTCAAATATCGAATATTGTGATATCCATTTTTGTTATGGAAAAGCAAATGGTAATGCAGAGTTGGCAAGAAGATATTATATGGAGAGTTATCCGGAAAGAAATATCCCTCATGCTCAAACATTTTCCAGTGTGCACAGGAGGCTTGCGGAATGT
The DNA here is from genome assembly GCA_034092305.1 of Diaprepes abbreviatus. Taxonomy (NCBI): domain Eukaryota; kingdom Metazoa; phylum Arthropoda; class Insecta; order Coleoptera; family Curculionidae; genus Diaprepes; species Diaprepes abbreviatus. The sequence continues at coordinate 743,896 of JASJET010000279.1, forward strand.
GGTTCCTTTAAAAGTTATAATGGAAATAGGGGAAGACCTAGAACTGCTAGAAACGTGCAACAAGAAGAAAGAGTGCTTGAAATTATTGAAGATAATCCAGGTATTAGTACTAGAAAAATTGGGAATGAAGTGCGGCTCTGTCAGGCTAGTTCATGGAGGATACTAAGAGAAGAACAACTCTACCCGTTTCATTCAAAAAAGGTGCAGGCTCTTTATGACGATGATCGGCCGAGACGGTTGGAAATGTGCAATCAGATCCTAGCTAAGTATGAACACGATAATCGATTAATTGGCGTCATATTATTCACTGACGAAGCTGGTTTCACTCGTGATGGCATAACAAATCTACACAACATCCACACATATGCTTACGAGAACCCAAACAATGTGGTAGAAACGAAACATCAGCGTAGATTTTCACTAAATGTGTGGGCTGGGATAATAGGAGATTACCTTATTGGTCCTCATTTCTTTGATGGCCCATTAACTGGTGACGTATACTTAGATTTTATCCAAAATCGTCTCCCATTGTATCTGGAAGATGTGCCATTGGAAGTAAGGGCCAACATGTGGATCCTCCAAGACGGAGCTCCGCCCCACTTTAGTATACGTGTCCGACAGTATTTGAATGCAACGTATCCTGAGCGATGGATAGGACGAAGTGGACCATTGGCATGGGCAGCGAGGTCACCAGACCTTAATCCTATGGATTTTTTCTTTTGGGGTCATTTGAAACAATTGGTGTACGATATTCCAGTAATCAACGTCGAGGATCTTCGCTTCAGGATAATCGAAAAGTGCCAAATTATTAAAGAAACACCAGGAATTTTTCATCGAGTTAGGCGACATTTTTTGAAGAGTGGAAATGTATGGAAGAAAATGGGGGACATTTTGAGAATCTTTTTTAGTTTGTTTAGTACTGTTTCATTAATTTTTATCAATTAAATGTATATCGCAATAATCCATAATATGAATATTTACTGATTAGCCATTATTAGTTATTTTAAGATTATAAATTAAATAGTTTAAAAAGCGAATTTATTTGATGTTAAACTGACAGCTCTAGTATACTTTGATAGCTATTTACCTGGTAGCTGGTGGTAATGAAATGAGAAAAGTAAATTTACCACTTAATTTTTAAGGGTGATTTACGTCTAAACCGTTGGGTTTAGCGATGTAAATAAAGAGCACCTTTTTTAAAGGCCTGGCATCAGTCTTTCAGAAATTATGCCAAAAACTACTGTAGCTGTCAACACTAAAAAATTATGACAAAAAAACAATTTTCAATGTAGGTAAAGTGCCCTCTAGCGGCAAACAATCAATGTGAATTGTTACTAAAATGATGAAGCGCAGAAGACTTAGCCTATCTTTCAAATATTAGTCAAATCGGTTTTCCTGTAAGCGAGTAATTCAAAAAACAAAAAATAAAAACTTGAACTTGGACGGCTTGTAACTCGAAAACAAATGACATTTTGAAAAAAAATTATATGAAGCTCTACCCTTATTTTGTCAAGTAGAATCACCCCCTTAAGTTTCATGATCGATTTTTGAATCACCCTGTATATATATATATATATATATATATATATATATATATATATATATATATATATATATATATATATGTATATATATATATATATATATATATATATATATATATAATCGAATGTTTTCAGGTATCCCGTGTGTGCTGAATCCTTCTCAAGACTCTAGGGCCGCAGACGTTTCGGTGATATCTCATTCACCATTTTCAAAGCTCTCTGTATGTCGTCTGTGGGCGAACTGATGTTTGGCTAGATGGTTCTAGCTAATCAAATTGCTAGTTTTTCTACGTGTCATCGACACTGTTGCCAGTGCTTGGGGTCATGTTGCAGAGTTATGATCCATTTCTTTACTACTTACTACGCGTTGATGTTTCGTGAGAAGGTTTTTCCAAGTATTAGGCAACCGCTGACTGTCATCTCTGATATTTAAGTTATTGGTTTCCTTCTAGAAGGGGATCTACATTAGTGAAACGTCTTAATATATTGATAATAAATAAAAACAGGGTGATCAAAAAATAATATTAGATATTACCTTGAAAAACTGTTTAAGTTTTTTATATTATCTTATTCCTGTTTGCAGAGCCACCCTTATTTTAATTCTAAATAAGATACCATTATAAAAATAGGAAGTTCACATTTAAAAAATTGACTCTTTGACGATTCTTTCAAGTTAATATTTGCAGTTAGTTTTTGATCACCCTCTATTTATTTATTATCAAAATATCAACACAGTACACTAAAGTAGATCCCTTTTGAAAAGGAAACCAACCACAATTAAATAATAAAGGCTTGCATGTAAGAAAAACTGATAGTTATGTTTACGCTTACAAACGCTATTTTTGACATAAAATTTAAAATAGATCAAAAACAGTATACCTAAATAAGGAAGGCATCACCTTCTGGTATAACAGGATATGCCACCATCTTGAAAATATTCTAGCTGAATTGCCCCCATCGACTTTAAGTTAAAAAATTTTCCAAACTCTATTTTCCGAGAAATCTATTGCGACAATTTACTGTGGAACCCACTGCATAAATAGGTAATTTCTTTGTCTATTCTATTAAAAGTATTATGTATGTACATAGGTACATTTTAGTTTTAGTGCTGAAATAGGATCTACTTTGGTGGACCTCCAAATACATCTCATGGACCCCCAATTTCTTTACTGTTCACATGGACCCCTTGCAGGTTCCTGGGGCTCTATAGGGACCACTCTGAAAATGCATGTCTTAAATTATTATTAAAATTAATTGAATGGATAATTTTAAAAGCAAATATTTCGAAAGCAGTTATAGTAATATTTACAAAGATTACTTTTTCTGTAAAAGGGATAGGAACATATGTTCAAACAGGGAATGTTACCTTTATACTAATATATATATATATATATATATATATATATATATATATATATATATATATATATATATATATATATATATACGGGGTGTTTAGTACATCTATAGAAAGTTTGGAAGAGGTGATAGAGAATGTCATTTTGAATAATTTATGCCATATATGCCTTAGTACAAAAATGCACGGTTGTCGAGTTACAGTACATTTTATAATTTTTCGGTTTCCTGGCAACTGGTGATTAAAAATTTAATTTTTATGATACTGGTATAATTTTTCGGTTTGAAATATTTTTTTTCTTATTCTTTGGTTGATACATTTTAATAACAACAAGAGGACTAAAATTAATATAACACACAAAAAACTGTACACTCAAAAATTTTATTCACCTACGAAAATTCTTTTCATTCTTACATTTGAGTGATGTTTTTTATCTAACAGTGAGAAAAATAAATTAATTCAATTTATTTTAAAAATAACCTTGTTAAATTACCTTTACAGTGGTTTATCGAAACCCGTATCAGTAAAATATTACATCCATTAAATCCAGGGAAAATATTCATAATAACGAAATTAATAATTTTCTGTATTTATTTTTACTTTCCTAAAGTTACCAAAATTACATTAAGTATTATTTTACATGTTATGTTCGAAATGTGAGCCATTATTTCTAATACATTTTCGGGCCCTTTTCCTTACTTGGGTGGTGGTTACGCCTAGTTTCATTTCTTCCCTAAGTGTGATACCTGTTTCATTAATTCTTTCAATCAGTTGATTACGGTCCATTATTTCAACTTTATAGACAAGTTCTTTCAGACGTCCCCAGATGTGAAAAACTATAGGCGTCAAGTCTGGGGACCTCGCAGGCCACAATATTGGACCGTTTCTTCCGATCCAACCATTAGGGAATGTTTCATTTAAAAAGTCTCGTACGTCAAGCTGGACGTCCGTCGTTCTGGAAAATTATTCTCTCCTACGTTCAATGGTATCATTTCATTTCGTAAAAACACTACAAAACGTAATTGTCTCCGTTTAAATGTACAGGAAGGAAATATGGCCCAATTTAAGTTCTTCCGATTACCGCTGCCCATACATTTACACTGAATTTGTGTTGGAAGGATATTTCTTTTTTCATATGCAGATTCTCATTAGCCCAACAATACAGATTGTGGAAGTTGGTGATTCCCTCCCGAGAAAATTTCGATTTATCGGACCATAAAATACTTTTTAAGAAAAGTCCATCTTCCATATCAGTATTTAACAAATAACGGCAGAACAGAATTCTCCGTGCTGGATCACTTTCTTCAAGGCCTTGAATCAGGGTGTACGGCAATATGTGTTAATAAAAACGTGTATATTGGGAACTCTTCTTCCAGGAAGTCGATCTCGGTATAGTCGTTGAGCTGCAGCTGCATTGCCGTCTGCTCTATCATACATGAAAATTATATCAGCGTTTTCTAAATTGGAATAAGTAGCAATCGTTTTGTCAACAAGGCAATTTTAAATTTAGCAAATGAACACTGAACTGGTATAAAACACAATGGCAAGATGTGTGCGACCAGCACGAAAGCCGATATCATCTGTATGGTTGACTAAAAAAACTGATTGTTTATCTATTAGTGTTTTTATTTTGTTTATGTTTATTTTCGAAATAACAATCACCGGCCTGGTAAACAGAAACACAAAAAATTCATCTTTTAGGCGTTCAGAACATCCAATGCAATACATTAGATATTTTGTATTTTAATTAAATAAAGAAAAAGTGAATAGAGAAAATTATTAATTTCGTTAATATGAATATATTCCCTGAATATAATGTATGTAATATTTTATTGATACGTGTTTCGATAAACCACTGTAAAGGTAATTTAATAAAGTTATTTTTAAAATAAATTGAATGCATTTATTTCTCTCACTGTTAGAAAAAAAACCTCACTCAAATCTAAAAATGAAACTTGAATTTTCGTAGATGAATAAAATTTGTGAGTACACAGTTTTCTGTGTGTTATTTTAATTTTGTCCTCGTGTTGTTATTATAGTGTATGAACCAAAGAATAAGAAAAAAAAAATTAAATTGAAAAATTATAAAATGTACTGTAACTCGACAACCGTGCATTTTTGTACTAAGGCATATATGGCATAAATTATTCAAAATTTACTAGCTTTTCTTCCAAACTCTCTAGCTATGTACCAAACACCCTATATACAGGGTGATTCAAAAATCGATCACGAAACTTAAGGGGGTGATTCTACTTGACAAAATAAGGGTAGAGCTTCATATAATTTTTTTTCAAAATGTCATTCGTTTTCGAGTTACAAGCCGTCCAAGTTCAAGTTTTTATTTTTTGTTTTTTGAATTACTCGCTTACAGGAAAACCGATTTGACTAATAATTGAAAGATAGGCTAAGTCTTCTGCGCTTCATCATTTTAGTAACAATTCACATTGATTGTTTGCCGCTAGAGGGCACTTTACCTACATTGAAAATTGTTTTTTTGTCATAATTTTTTAGTGTTGACAGCTACAGTAGTTTTTGGCATAATTTCTGAAAGACTGATGCCAGGCCTTTAAAAAAGGTGCTCTTTATTTACATCGCTAAACCCAACGGTTTAGACGTAAATCACCCTTAAAAATTAAGTGGTAAATTTACTTTTCTCATTTCATTACCACCAGCTACCAGGTAAATAGCTATCAAAGTATACTAGAGCTGCCACTTTAACATCAAATAAATTCGCTTTTTAAACTATTTAATTTATAATCTTAAAATAACTAATAATGGCTAATCACCAATATTCAAATATCGAATATTGTGATATCCATTTTTGTTATAGAAAAGCAAATGGTAATGCAGAGTTGGCAAGAAGATATTATATGGAGAGTTATCCGGAAAGAAATATCCCTCATGCTCAAACATTTTCCAGTGTGCACAGGAGGCTTGCGGAATGTGGTTCCTTTAAAAGTTATAATGGAAATAGGGGAAGACCTAGAACTGCTAGAAACGTGCAACAAGAAGAAAGAGTGCTTGAAATTATTGAAGATAATCCAGGTATTAATACTAGAAAAATTGGGAATGAAGTGCGGCTCTGTCAGGCTAGTTCATGGAGGATACTAAGAGAAGAACAACTCTACCCGTTTCATTCAAAAAAGGTGCAGGCTCTTTATGACGATGATCGGCCGAGACGGTTGGAAATGTGCAATCAGATCCTAGCTAAGTATGAACACGATAATCGATTAATTGGCGTCATATTATTCACTGACGAAGCTGGTTTCACTCGTGATGGCATAACAAATCTACACAACATCCACACATATGCTTACGAGAACCCAAACAATGTGGTAGAAACGAAACATCAGCGTAGATTTTCACTAAATGTGTGGGCAGGGATAATAGGAGATTACCTTATTAGTCCTCATTTCTTTGATGGCCCATTAACTGGTGACGTATACTTAGATTTTATCCAAAATCGTCTCCCATTGTATCTGGAAGATGTGCCATTGGAAGTAAGGGCCAACATGTGGATCCTCCAAGACGGAGCTCCGCCCCACTTTAGTATACGTGTCCGACAGTATTTGAATGCAACGTATCCTGAGCGATGGATAGGACGAAGTGGACCATTGGCATGGGCAGCGAGGTCACCAGACCTTAATCCTATGGATTTTTTCTTTTGGGGTCATTTGAAACAATTGGTGTACGATATTCCAGTAATCAACGTCGAGGATCTTCGCTTCAGGATAATCGGAAAGTGCCAAATTATTAAAGAAACACCAGGAATTTTTCATCGAGTTAGGCGACATTTTTTGAAGAGTGTTAGGAAATGTATGGAAGAAAATGGGGGACATTTTGAGAATCTTTTTTAGTTTGTTTAGTACTGTTTCATTAATTTTTATCAATTAAATGTATATCGCAATAATCCATAATATGAATATTTACTGATTAGCCATTATTAGTTATTTTAAGATTATAAATTAAATAGTTTAAAAAGCGAATTTATTTGATGTTAAACTGACAGCTCTAGTATACTTTGATAGCTATTTACCTGGTAGCTGGTGGTAATGAAATGAGAAAAGTAAATTTACCACTTAATTTTTAAGGGTGATTTACGTCTAAACCGTTGGGTTTAGCGATGTAAATAAAGAGCACCTTTTTTAAAGGCCTGGCATCAGTCTTTCAGAAATTATGCCAAAAACTACTGTAGCTGTCAACACTAAAAAATTATGACAAAAAAACAATTTTCAATGTAGGTAAAGTGCCCTCTAGCGGCAAACAATCAATGTGAATTGTTACTAAAATGATGAAGCGCAGAAGACTTAGCCTATCTTTCAAATATTAGTCAAATCGGTTTTCCTGTAAGCGAGTAATTCAAAAAACAAAAATTAAAAACTTGAACTTGGACGGCTTGTAACTCGAAAACGAATGACATTTTGAAAAAAAATTATATGAAGCTCTACCCTTATTTTATCAAGTAGAATCACCCCCTTAAGTTTCGTGATCGATTTTTGAATCACCCTGTATATATATATATATATATATATATATATATATATATATATATATATATATATATATATATATATATATATATATATATATATAAAATGGATTACTAATATTTTACTATTTTTTGGTAATTGATTGAAAATTAAATTCTGAAAAAGGAAAATCGTAACAACTATCGTTGCATCTTTAATATTCAAAACAGTATTTATGTAAAATATTCGATGTCAAGATATTTAAAATTCACAAGAAAGGCGTTTTACTTTTAGTTGCCTACTTCTTAATAAAATTGGAGGTATTTGCTTTCATTTTATTTAAGTAAACACGCTTTCTTTGACCTTATATGAAGTGGATGTTCAACAAATTGAACGCCTTAACAGGATACAGTTTTTTTACATACACAAGCTTATGGTGTTTATAAATATAAATTCGAGTTAATATTCAGATATTTTAGACACCGTATGATATAAAATATTTGTTAAATTAGAGCAGAGGTATGCAAGAGGCATAATCATATTCTTAATTAATTACGTAGGGCGAAAAAAAAAATAGTGTATCAAGTTTCTAAGATAAATAATACCTATTAAAATAAATTTTTTATAAAAAAATTGAACCGACTTCTAAAATGCGCTAAAAAGTGAAAAATAACTATAAATTTTTATATGAAATTGAAATTTTTGAAGTCGGCGCCAAACTATTACCTGGCAAAATGTGATTCGCATAAACAGATTAAATATACCTTATTTGTAATTGCTTTCTTACTATAATTTGTATGTATTAGTAGTTATTTATTTCATTTCGAAATAATTTGGCGCCGACTTCAAAAATTTCAATTTCATATAAAAATTTATAGTTATTTTTAACTTTTTAGCGCACTTTTAGAAGTCGATTAAATTTTTTTACAAAAATTTTATTTTTCGTCTTTTAGTTTTGATTTCACTCTGATATCCATAGATTAATTGAACTAAGTACTAATCGAGATTAGTGCCACTTGCAATGACTCCAAAGTGGCAAAAAAGTACCCATTTTATCCAAAGTTGTTAATCACCCTAAAATGAACCACAAAAAATTCTTTGATTTTCAGAGTTTTCCAAATATCAGTGAAATGGTGTCAAACAAATATTTAGTTTGTCGTAGCCAATCTTCTTCTTCTTCTTCCTCTTGTTATAGGCTTACAGCCTGTTTTTTCCAACTCAATCATTCATCTCATTTGATGTTGAAATCCAGGACTCTCTCCATCTTTTAGGTGGTCTACTTATTGGTCTTCTGGTTTCCGGTGTTCCATCTCGGGCAATTCTCGCTATCCTATTTTGCGCCATTCTTCCTACGTGCTCATTCCAGGCTCTTCTGCGCTTCCGTCCCCATCTTACTATATCCTGCATTCCATGTTCCTCGCGTATTGTTGAATTGCGAATGTGATCTCTTAATGTGTATCCCGATATTCTTCTTAGTATTTTCATTTCGGCAGTTCTTAGAATTTATTTTGTTTTTGTGTTGTCAGCTCTCGTCTCTATTGCGTACGTCATTATCGGTCGAATACAGGTCTTGTAGATTTTTGTTTTTGCGTCCTTGCTCATGTATGTGTTGTGCCATATTATATCCGCCAGGCTTCCTGAGATTCTATTTGCCTTGTTTACTTGGTTTCTTACTTCTCTTGTTCTGTCTTGGTTTGCGGATATCTCAACTCCTAAGTAATTAAAGGTCATGAGTTGTTCTATTGGTTTGTCATCCACTACTAGTTTGCATCTTAAGGGCACTTTGCTTATTACAATTGACTTAGTTTTATCGATGGATATTTTCATGTTGAATTGCTTGCTTATGGTGTGGAATGCAAATAGAAGTCTTTGGAGATCGTCTTCATTTTCCGAGACTATGACGGCGTCATCAGCGTAACATATTATTGTTATTTCCCCGGTATTCATTCTGTACCCTGGTGCCGCTCTTTTGACATTCTCAATTATTTGGTCCATTACTATGTTAAATAGTAATGGACTCAGAGAGCCCCCCTGTCGTATGCCCGACACTATCGGTACATCCTTAGTTAGGTTGCCGCTTACTGAGATTTGTGTTGTCGTGTTGGAGTTTAGCTGTTCAACTATGTTAATTAAATTGTTTGGGATGCCTTTAATTCGCATTATTTGCAGAATATCATCCAGTCTCACCCTATCAAAGGCTTTAGTGAGATCTATAAAGCACATAAAAGCCGGCTTAGTAAATTCAATAGATTTCTCTGCTATCTGTCTTACGATGAATATGGCATCTATTGTAGATCTGTTTTTACGGAAACCTTGCTGTTCTGATATTCTGCAATAGTCAGTTATTATACCTTCAAGGATTTTGGTAAATAATTTCATTATTGAATTTAATAAAGTTATTCCTTTATAGTTTTCCGTGATTTTCTTATCACCCTTCTTGAAAATAGGTACTGTTATACTTTTCTTCCAATCTCGGGGTATCTCTTGGTCTTTAATTATTTTGTTAAAAAGTTTTGTTAGTTCTTGGTGTAATGCATTTCCACCATATTTAATTAGTTCGTTGGGAGCATTGTCGGGTCCTGAGGCTTTTCTCGTTTTTAATTTGGCTATCGTGTCTTTCGTCGTTTGGATGCTTACTTCCTTGGTGTATTCGTCATATTCAGATGCATTTTCGGGTGGGTAGTTGTTCTGTTGTGATTGATCAGAATTTCTATATAGTGTTTTAAAGTGTTCTTCCCATTCGTGCTCAGAAATTTTTTGGGATTGTAGCCAATCCACTATCTTAAATTTCAAATTAATTTTAAATTGGTAATATAGGCCCCAAAACCTTCCAATATCGATATTTAAAGAAGTTGAGAAGTAAATTTCTTAAGCCGATTTATTTTATACTGCATATTGTGTTTGTATACACCCCAAGAACCCCGCAATATCAGTTTTAGACAAAATCCGAGAATGTAAAATTTTCAGTCCCTCATGTTGTATCTTATCAACCTAATAGTTGTAACAAATTAACTTCATATTCGTAAAACACGACCCCGAAAACCCCCAATACCAAATCTGAAAATATGCGATTAAGGTAAAATTTTCAACCCACCATATTGGATCCGCCATATTGAACTTAAAAAAATTTTTTTTTAACGTCTTAATATAATCTAAATCTAAACCCTTCAAAGCCCCATAGTACCAATTGTGGATGAAATCCGGAAATTTAAAATTTCTAGACCGTCATATTGCATCTGACGTATTAGATTGTCTTAAAATAACTTTATATTCGTTATTTACATCTTCAAAAACGATCCAGTCCCACCTTGAAACAAAATCGAAAAATGTAGAATTTTTAGTCCGCTATATCGGATTCGTCATATTGAATCCTGAAAAAAATACTTTTAAATTCATAATTTACACCCTCAAGAACCCTCTATATCAGTTTTGGAGAAAATCGAAAAATGTAAAATTTTTAGTACACCATATTGAATCCGCCATACTGAATTTTTTAAAAATAATTTTAGATTCGTTATGTGCGACCTCGAAAACTCCCCCGTACAATTTTTGAAGAAAATCATTCAAAAATGATTTTTTCATCCGTCATATTGAATTTTTTAAACATAATTTTAGATTCGTTAGGTGCGACCCCGAAAACTCCCCTATACCAGTTTTGGAGAAAATCAAAGTTGATTTTTTGTCCGCCATATTGAATTTTTTAAAAATATTATAGATTCGTTATGTGCGACCACGAAAACTCCCCCACCTCAATTTTTGAGAAGATGAGACAAAATTAAATTTTTTTGCCCGCCTTATAGAATTTTTTAAAAATAATTTCAGATTCGTTGTGTACGAAGAAAATCGGACAAAAGTAATATTTTTGGCCTCTATATTGTCAACGCCATCTTGGATTTTACTGCACCAATTTCGTCCAAAAAAATATGGGACCACCGCAGCAACTCCCTGAACATAACGTAAACAATTTTATTGAAATCGATGCCACCGTTCCGGAGTAATCGATGTACATACATAAAAAAACATACATAGACGACGAATTAAGAACCTCCTTCTTTTAGAAGTCGGTTAATAAGAAAAAGTGCTCAAGATGGCCTGAAAAATGCGTTTTAAGGAAGCTACGTCCCTACGATTTTTTTCCTTCGGTATTAAATTTGCTTTCAGTTGGTGATGTGCGACAATGTAATGAATGAGATAATCTAAGTGTTCGTTGTCTGCGTTTTATTGGTGTTTTCGCTGTTTTTTGTTGCATTGATAATTAAGAGGAAATGCCAAGAGAAACTCCCTGGCGACATTAGATTTTATGTCTATTATTATAACAGTTTAAGTTACAATTTACAGGTTATTATTTTGAATTCATTTTTCTTTTCATTCTTTTTTGCTTATTTATTTCAATGTACAGGATGTCACAATTTCCTAGCCCCCCCCCCCCTGTTTTATAGATAAAAGGCGAAATTATAAATATTCTATTTCCCAAACAGCACAAATACATCTTAAAGACGTCCATAAAACGTTTGATCTCAACATTCAGAACGTCTTATGGATGTCCACTAAAGTCGAATGACATCCATAAGACGTTGTATAGACGTCTTATGTTACAAAAGGTAATGTCTTCAAGACATTTGTTTACAACGTCTTATGGACGTCCTTTCCCAACATATTCCACCATTAAAATTATGTACATTAAAAAGGGTCCCTTTAATTTTTTTGTTTGTCTTGTTCACAAAGTCAAACCGTGATTATTCAAAATTCCAAGAAATAACTTTAATTAAGAAAAAATCCAGAGCAAAATATACACTACCATTTTAAATAAGTACAAGTTCCGCATGAATAATTTGCTTTGAAAAATATGTTCAACATAATCTCTTTATACAAAAAAATACATAACTTAAGCATAATGTAAACTTTTTCTAATTTGAAATTTAAGAAGTGAGGTAAAAGAGCAAATATTTTCAGAACTACTACTGTTCGAAGTATAAGTGAACCTATCAAATTTAAGCCTTAGTTTATCCCTTCGATATAATAACTCTAAAAGGTAGACTATCAACAAAATAAAAGTTTATTAAAATAAAAAGTACACAAATTTTTAAATAGTTTTAAAAACAAGAATTTTTATTTAGTCTAATAACAAATCTGGTCTGATGCCCTTTTCAGCCATGTTTGGATTGAAATTTCCTCATTCTTCTAACTTTTTGCCAGTCCTGTTTCTCTGTAGTTGTATCCTAATAACAAACTGATTTTAATTTTATAGAATAAAGTTTATCATTTGTGGAAGTAAATTTTTTGATATTTTTGCGAATTTTTATAATTGTTCTCTACTATAGAATCGTGACTTATGCTATTTCAAGGTTAATATGTATAATGAAAGACAGAACTTACTCATAATAAGTCTCACCAAGTTGGAATCGTAGAACTTTCTCTTTCCTTTTCATACTAACCAACTGTACATGGTAATTTTACAAGCTCGCTTTACAAAGTCATAAATGCTCCCTACTCCCAGTTTTGAAATTTCTAAAACCTTAAACAAAATTACTTCTTGTAATTAACAAAACTCTATTTCCTATGTTCTTTAAATATAAACCAATCATCAGGAACAAATTAAATATTACAGGTTTCGTTAGTGGAGCACTCCATAAACAAACATTTCGCCTTCCACTTCATTGGTAATATTTAGGACCGGGTCTGGATGAGCTGTGCAAGCCTTTTTTGCACAGATAATATTTTTGAAAATTTCATTTTATATTTCTAATAACATAGAGTTACTACAAAAATATAAGCGGTAAAGCATTCGGGAATTTCCTGTAACACAACCTATAAATAATGTTACTGTTTTTCCTAAGTACATATGATTATCGATTTTACCTTAAGTATTACGTAAACACGAAAAAAAAAAGATTTTCAGAGGCACATAGATAAATCGACTATTTTAATAAAATTCTTTCAAAAGCTAAATTTTCAGAGTCGGCACCCCAACAACATTAAAAATGAATAACGACATGACGAAACACAAATACAAAACTGAAAAATGACAGTTGACAGAAACAAAAGGCGGGTTTTTTAAAGTTATAGTTTCGCTGGCATCATATTTATGTGTGTCATTTAGTAGAGGTCAGTGGTGTCATTGTTATCGGTACATCAAACAGTCTGTGACAAAAAGCACTAAAGTATTGATAAAAAAGATCATGCAAAAGTTCTATTAACCAAGGTCGTAGTGAGGCTACTAAAAATTTGTCGTTCAATCAAAAATTTTAACCTCGACTTGTATTTAGCTGAGCTCTGTGCGGCGTTGCAAACTTATTACCCAACTGCGACAAAATCCATAGAGAAGGAAATGCTTTTTAGTTTTTATCAACTAAATTATTCACAACTGTATTTATTTTCATATAAAATGTATTATGTAGACTTTTAAAAGATATCTTAAAGACGTTGTATATAGACGTCTTATGGACGTCTTTAAAACAACGTCTATAAGTCGCCTTATTTATGTCTTAAGACGTTCAGACATAATCTGGATATAAAAATGACGTCTATAAGACGTCTAATGCTGTGTGGGTTACAAGCTCCTATCGAAAGTAAAATCCGCAGGCATACTTAGTTTTTTTTTTCTAAAGGTATCAGATTTTCAGTTATATACCAAACTTATATTTTTTAAATAGATGACCCTGTTGACAGCTTGATTTCAAATTTTTCAAAAATGTATAATAGTCGATATTTGATTTCACTTATAAATATAAAATTTTGATTTTTTTTTGAAAACTATGACGTAGGCTATCAATATTGAATAAATATCTTTTTAACAATATTACCTTATGTACAATGTCTTAAATATTATTTAGAATAAGTTTTCAAGGTCATTGCAATATAATATGGTTTAAGAGTCGAATACAATTTTTATTATATACTAGACTGCATTCATTTCCAAAATTTTTAAATATAATTTCAGATTCGTTGTGTACGACCCCAAAAATTCCCTCATACCAGTTTTGGAGAAAATCGGACAAAATTAATTTTTTTGCCGCCATATTGTCAGCGCCATCTTGGATTTTACTGCACCAATTTCATCTAAAAAAAAATGGGACCACCGCAGCAACTTCCTGAACATAACGTAAAAAATTTCATTCAAATCGGTGCAGCCGTTCCGGAGTAATTGGTGTCCATACATAAAAAAAAAACATAGTCGACCAATTAAGAACCTCCTTATTTTAGAAGTCGGTTAAAAAGTAAGAATAATAATACAATTTAAAACCCTGTATTCCGGACATATGTTTATATGAACTTTTATGTTTAAAATTAGCTCAAGAATAACTCTTTAAAATTTTTCGCACTTATATGAAAACACCCTGTATATTGAAAGCATTATTTCTGTATTTCCTTTGATAGGTCTAAATATGCACTTTAGTTTTAAGGTGCTTATTTTAGTTGTTTTCTTTGTTCAATGATTTTGCGGATAAAGTCATTTATCCAAGGTTGTCGTTTGATAGAGTTAGATTTTATTGCTGCAGGTGATGTTTCCTTTACAACAGTTTCCAATTTGTTCAACGAATCTTCTTCATTATTATGTGAGTTTGGAAGATTTCTTTCTTACGTCATGAACTGTATACTCAAGTAATACTCGATACTTGATTTTCTCAAAAAAAAAGTGGATTGCAATTTCTACTTCAGATGCAAAGAACACTTCGAATACTCTCCAAGGTATTTACGAAATGTAAATTTTATGTAGGCGTACAATTAGAATACCAAAACCAGTTACGACGAGTTCTTTGGCATCATGAAAAAGCTGCTGGGCAAATGGAAGTCAATTGTGTTAAATTAACAGTAACAATTTAACCGTTTGTTTTATGGTATGTTACCAGAGGAACAAACAAATGAAAAATGAATTGTATGCGCTTTGGACAAGTAATATGTGTGGGACTGATCCGTTACACCGTAAATAAAAGCGATGAAATTTCCGTTGAAAACTTACCCATTTAGTGTTATCTTACGCTGAATAATCTTCAATTATTAAATATATTAGGAATTTTTAGTTAATTAACGCACCAACAGCATCGAAATTTACAACTGGTTTAAGTTGACAATAATGGGTTTCAACTGACAAATGAATCCTGCGGTAATTACCAAATATCCGCAACAAATACTAATGTAAAAATTACGTCGAAACTTACTATAACCTTTTAGGAAAGCATAACGTAAGATATTTTCTAAGTTTACTTCAAAATCTACGTCAGTTCCTGAATATTTCTACTTGGTATACAGGGTGTTTGGTACATCGATAGAAAGTTTGGAAGAAGTGATAGAGAATATCATTTTGAATAATTTATGCCATATATGCCTTGGTACAAAAATGCACGGTTGTCGAGTTACAGCATATTTTATAATTTTTCGGTTTTCTGGCAATTCGTGATTGAAAATTTAATTTTTATGATACTGGTATAATTTTTCGGTTTGAAATATTTTTTTTCTTATTCTTTGGTTCATACACTATAATAACAACAAGAGGATTAACATTAAAATCACACACAGAAAACTGTGCACTCAAAAGTTTTATTCATCTACGAAAATTCAAGTTTCATTCTTAGATTTGAGTGATGTTTTTTCTAAAGTGAGAAAAATAATGCATTCAATTTATTTTAAAAATAAATTTGTTGAATTACCTTTATAGTGGTTTATTGAAACCCGTATTAATAAAATATTAAATCCATTAAATTCAGGGAAGATATTCATATTAATGAAATTAACAATTTTCTCTGTTTATTTTTATTTTCCTAAAGAATAAGAAAAAAAATATTTCAAACCGAAAAATTTTACCAGTATCATTAAAATTAAATTTTCAATCACCAATTACCAGAAAACCGAAAAAATATAAAATGTGCTGTAACTCGACAACCGTGCATTTTTGTGCTAAGGCATACAGGTGTGGAAAATCCAGAATAGAACCTCTAAAAAAAAGGAATTAAACAGAAAGCGACGGACAACCCTTTTAGTCATGTTGAAGAAGTGAAATAAAGCACACTGTTGTATCGTAGCTTGCTTCCTGGTTTCCAGCAAAAATGGTGTCGGGCAAGGAGTTTTCGTTGGTATCAGGTCGTCAAAACACAGTGGGTCGAAAGCACGGATTTGATATTAAAAATAAAAATCGGATCCAACAATAGCAGACTGAAACTTTAAAATCATGAAAATAAATTCGAAAAACGTCCAATGTGGTTCAACGCGTGAATAATAAAATAAAAAAAATGTATTTCCATGAAAAAAATATTGCGCTTGAATTCAAGGTACATTTTAAATATAATACTATAATAATAAATACATGGATATCGATAATCGTTAAAAAGGCGAAAGTACTTTTTCCTCTATGCTTAGGACTTTTTAATAAATACCAATGCAAATAATTTGTAAGTTATATAATATTTATTGATTCACATAAATGAATAAATAATACGACTGTAATAAAAATAATAAAAAGGACTTTTTAATCACTGCCTTCTTTGTTAACAGCTCTTTTCTCATTCTCCAATACATATGAATTGAATCCTTACTATGTCAAAAACAGTGTAAGGATCCATTGACGCCAAAAGTTTTGGAACACATCCTCCATATTTTTTCTCGAGTAGATTTTCGGGCAAAGTCTAGGCGATAGTTTCTTATCAACTTGTCCGTTGATTTTTGTGCATCTTTCGATAGTTTACCTATCGGTAATATTGCAAATGCTATGATGTCTGGTCAATGGAGTAAGTCATTTGTGGATTCCTGTTGGAATGTTGCACCAAAAATATCCTTTGAAGAATAATCTTGCTATTTGAAGTTTGTATTTCCAAATCTTCTCTATTGCAGTTTAATGTCCGCTTTCAATAGTTTGCAAAATGACGGGAAACCGGAGGATCAGTTTTCGCTTTACTCTTATTATAATCACTGTTCTCGAAGAAACGTCGAGCCGTGTTGTCATCTTTAGTGCTTCCTAACCCTTTCTTAGCATGTTAACAAGAAGTCCTAATCTCTCTCCTTAAAGGCCTGTTGGATGGTAGCCTTTGTCTGTGCTTTCACCTCTTTGTCTTTCCGCTACGGGCTTGCCACTTCTGTGTGTCACGTTGATACGACAAATACAAGCAGCACTCGAAGAATCGAATAAATGCGTGTAGAGTTAACAGTCGTAGCTTGAAATACTTTGTATTTACTGGGACACGGTATCAATTTTGTTGAATTGAAATGTTGTTTGGCAGAGGTAATAATGTTGGACCGATTTCGCTCTAGCCAAAGCATTCACCTAGCCGTCTATCATCGTCATAGATAAGTTGTACTGTACTGAAGCTCGGGTGGCGAAAAGAACTCTTTTATATGGTGCAAGTTGTCTGGTTCGAGTTCATAATTTTCTATTTTCGTTAAAGACTTTTGTTCGGTTTTCTTAATAAATTCAAATTTCATAGGCCCGCAATTCATAGTAGAGGAGAATTTGGAATTGTACAACACAATCTGTTCTTGTTGAGTTTGCGTGTTAATAACTGCTAGTTGAAGTGGAATAAGAAGGTTAGGAATAGGTTTGTATCAGAAATATTCGGATCAGTGAATTTCATTTTGTACTAGCTCTGATCTGACGTTCCATCGAAGCCCCATTTGCAAATAAAACTCATATCTACAAATCTAATTTATCGATTTGTTCAAGGGCGTTTAATTGAAGCAATATAATTCGATCCACTGTATGATCCAGTAAGCCATGGAATTTAACCTCGGCTTTTGATTTAGTAAAAGTTAGATACTCGTCATGTGGATGATATTTTTTCTTCTATAAAATTGCATTATTTTACATTTTTTTGTATTGAATTCCATTCCATTTTTTTTGACACCAGTCCTCCAAGCAATACACGTCCTGCTGAAGTTCCCTACAATCCTCAACCGATTTTATACACTTGAATATTTTCAAGTCATCCGCATAAAGAACTACAGAAGAGTACTTAACAACATTACAGATATCATTAATAAAACATTTAAAAATATGGGAGATAAGTGTGCCTCTTGTGGAACTCCAGACTTTACATGAATTTGTTTTGAGTGAAGCCCTTTATTTTTATGGTCTGAGACCTATTTGTTAGATAACTACTAAACCATTTAAGTAGATCACCAATAACGCCCACAGCATAAAGCTTATCCAATAACACCCCATGATTAACTTTATCAAATGCTTTGCTGAAGTCTGTATAAATAGCATCAATTTGATTCTTAGATTCCAAGGATTGTGGAATATTTTGTTCATACACCAGTAGATTTGTAGTCGTTGATTTGCCCTTAGTGAAGCCATGCTGGTTCTCAATCAAAATTCCCCGAAGCCTGGATTCCAATTTTGTATTTACTATTTGCTCAAATACCTTTGATATTAATGAAAATTTTGAGACAGCTCTGTAATTTGATATTTCAGATCTATTTCCATCTTTAAATACTGGAGTTATAAATATCAACTTCCAAGCCTCGGGAAATACTCCACTAGATACAGACCGATTAAAAATTTTACACAGTACATAAGATAGAATAAAGACGCAATTTTTTAAAAATTATACAGATACATCATCAGGGCCAACACGCAATTTATCATTTAAATTCATTATTGCATAATACACATCTATATCACATTTACTTATAATAACACTATTAGGAACAGAGAACTCATTTTTATCACAAACTTTATCACTGTAAACGGTGGAGAAAAAATCAGCAAAAAAGTCTACAATATTCTGGGACTTATTTGTTGCAATCCCATTATATGACATACCTGCTGGTATTTCAAAAAAATTTTTTTTTGATGGACATATTTCCGAAAACATTTATTATCTGTTACTATAGATTCTTCCACAGAAGTTATGTAATTTAAATAACATTGATTTGATAATATTTTACTTTGATTTCTTAATTGCGAAAATAAATTGTAATCATTAATGCTATTTGATAATTTGTATTCTTTGTGAGCAATTTTTTTTATTAAAAATAAGCTCTTTGACTTCATTTGAATACCAACAAGGAAATTTGGGTTTTACTGATCTACGCTTTGTTATAAACAATTGCAAAGAATTCTGAACAACAGAGCTGAAAACATCCACACATGCATTCACATCATCCCCAACATCAAGCAATCCGTCCCATTCAAATGATGCCATGTAATTATTGATTGCCACAAAGTCCGCAGATTTAGGTTTTACATTATTTGGGTTACTAGGTTGGGACTACGTTTTAAAATTATTTTAAAATATGTACAGGGTGAGTCAACGATTGGATGAAGTAGGTTTGTGCCTTTTCGGTGAAATTAACAAAGAAACTATATTTATTGTTTGATACAGTTTATTTTTACGCAGATTTTAAAAATATTTAGGACTCTACAGGGTGAGCCAAAAAACTAGAACAGCATAAAGTTGTATTTTTTTAAATAGAACACCCTTTATACGAATCGTATTTTCGATTTAGCTTATAATTTTAAATCTTTTTTATTAAGGGTTTACTATAACAAAACTTTATAGTTTCTAAGATAATTAAGTTTAAAGAAAAAAAGTCACATTCTCAAGCATCAATTCAATCCTAAATAACGTTTTCAATTTTGTGACAAATATATTCAAATTTGGAATTTAGCAAGGCCAAGGACAAGTTAATATAATTTTTACCTAATATTTGCAATAAAAGCTACAGGGTGTTGAACACATCGGCTCAAATTTGAACAAGTTTAACTGAATAAATATCTTTTTTTTTAAATGGTACACCCTGTATATTTTCCTGTTATTTAACAGAGTAATAAAAACCCTAAAAGTTTTGTTCAATATATCCTATAACTATTTATCATAGTTTTTGAGATATTTCAGTTTTTCTTATTTTCCATACTTTTTTACAGAAATAGTCTTCATTATCATAGTAGCCATGTAAAATAATAAAAAGAAACTACAGAAACAAACAGAATGTGGTTAAATATGATGAAATACATTATTCGTTATATTACAACGGCAATAGTTTAATTAAACATAATGTGAAAAAATTAACACAACAATAACGACAAGGCAAATACATATTTACTTTTATAATAAATTGAAACAAAAAAATTACCTATTAAATACTGAGATTAATTATTTCTTTTTAATAAGTGTTCGAATAAACGACCCTCTTGTGCAATGCACAAATTTAGTCTTTTTTGCAGATTTTCTCGGACCCTGGACAAAATTAGTGGCGTTATTGTTCTACAGGTATCCCTAATCCTGTTTCGCATATCTTCCACTGTTGTTGGTGGATTAACATACACCTTATTTTTAATATAACCCCATAGGAAGAAATCTAATGGGGTGATGTCGCAAGACCTTGGTGGCCACTCAATGAAACCCCCACGTCCAATCCATTTTTGCGGATATCGTTGGTCCAAAAACGCACGAACTTCACGATGGTAATGCGGAGGCGCACCATCGTGCTGGAACCACATACTGTCGAGCTCATCCCTATCGAGACCTTGAAGCAGTTGGGGTAGTTCTTCTTGTAGAAAGTTCAGGTAACTATGGCCATTTAGTGGTTCATTAAAAAAGTGGGGTCCAATAATTCGATTATGATGAATACCACACCAAACATTTAATGACCAGTGGTTTTCTGTGGCATAATAATGCATGTTGCGTCTATTTACGGCACCGTTACTTCTAAAAGTAGCTTCATCACTAAACATTACCTTGCATAATAAATTTGGATTTAATTGAATCTCCGCATTTATTGTACGACAAAAGTTTACACGACTTTCAAAATCCTGTCCATGCAATTCTTGGTGTAATTCCATGTGATATGGATGATACCTATATTTCTTGGTAGTACGATTAGCGGTGAATTGTGATGTTTCACATAATGCTGCTAACTGACGGCTACCAATAAAAGGATTTTCCTGAACATTTAACAATACTTGTAGTTCTTTTTCTTCATTAGTTACTGGTTTGTTGACCACTTTACGTTTTGGATAATCAACAGTACCAGAAGAATCAAATCTTTGCATTAAGTTTTGAAAAGTATGGGTATTAGGCTGGCGTCGATCAGGATACTTCATTTTGTAAATTCTTTGAGCAAGAAGGCAATTTTTTTGAGCCTCTCCTATTGTATAAATCATATCTATTAACTCATTCTTTGGAAAATTCATTTTACAATATAAGATAAATGCAAAAAAAAAACAAACTACACTACATAAAAACCAAAAGAAGCGATTGCGGTTATAAATTTGACACACAGAAAAATGTTCTTTTACATTGTTTTTGCCATGGCTACTATGATAATGAAGACTATTTCTGTAAAAAAGTATGGAAAATAAGAAAAACTGAAATATCTCAAAAACTATTATAAATAGGTATAGGATATATTGAACAAAACTTTTAGGGTTTTTATTACTCTATTAAATAACATGAAAATATACAGGGTGTACCATTTAAAAAAAAGATATTTATTCATTTAAACTTGTTCAAATTTGAACCGATGTGTTCAACACCCTGTAGCTTTTATTGCAAATATTAGGTAAAAATTATGTTAACTTGTCCTTGGCCTTGCTAAATTCCAAATTTGAATATATTTGTCACAAAATTGAAAACGTTATTTAGGATTGAATTGATGCTTGAAAATGTGACTTTTTTTCTTTAAACTTAATTATCTCAGAAACTATAAAGTTTTGTTATAGTAAATTCTTAATAAAAAAGATTTAAAATTATAAGCTAAATCGAAAATACGATTCGTATATAGGGTGTTCTATTATAAAAAAATACAACATTATGCTGTCCTAGTTTTTTGGCTCACCCTGTAGAGTCCTAAATATTTTTAAAATCTGCGTAAAAATAAACTGTATCAAACAATAAATATAGTTTCTTTGTTAATTTCACCGAAAAGGCACAAACCTATTTCATCCAATCGTTGACTCACCCTGTACAATGGCTCAAAAAAAAATTCACACTAAAGTTGTCAAAATTTAAATATAATTCCCCGTATATTGTTGCATATTTCGATACCGCGGGCAAAATAAGGATAAGTTACTGTTATGTTTTATATACCTAAGACAAGCCGTTCTCAAGATATATATCTATTCTTGACATTTAACAGGCGTGCCTGCCTTGCCTATTTAAGCAAGATGTTTTAAATTGTATTTGCTTTTAAGTAAAATCATTGCAAGTTATTGTAAAATAAAAGTGATTTAAAAAAATTATACAGGATTAATAAAAACTTACATTTGATTTTTATTATTATTAAACTAAAATAACTTACTTATTTTAAATGTACTTAATATCAAATTTATATTCTAATTTTGACGATCTTTAAAATTGTATTAAGGTTTTTTTACCCATCTTTCATATTTTTTAGTAATTTGACATTTTCAATTTTAGACATAAATTTTTTGCAATTTATTTTTGAAAAGTAGGCATTGACTGAGCTGACGTCATAATTCATAATTTGCAAACACAAGAAAAGATTGATATGATTTTATTAATGAGAAAGTGTGAAACAAATTGCTTTCTAGCATCCATAATTTATGCTCAAACATATCCTAATAGATGTCATTCCAACAAGCGTTCATTAGAAAATTGCTGCGTGTTTTTCGAAGAACAGGAAGTGTGGCTTATAAAAAAAACTGTCCTTCAGACATCAGTTACCGGAAATGAGGAAAATAATTCCCTAGTTATAGGATCTCTGGTCGAAAATCCACATACAAGTCGCAAAATTGATGAAACTACAGGAATAGAAGAAGAAACAATAATAATAAAAAACAAATTTCACCCATATCGCATTCAGCTACATCAGGAACTGTTGGAAGTAGATTGCGACCGACCAACAATAGGGAAAAATGGACAAAAGACGGCATCAGACACAAATTTTAAAATATCTGGATATTTTTTTTAATTACTCAGGACAACAATACCCTTATCTGTGAACCCTAAACCTAAGGAACCCCCACCCATAAAGCCCAAACCCATGAATCTCTATCCTACAAACTCCAGTCCCGTCAACCCGGAACCCGTGAACCCAAAATTCCATACCCATAAACCAGCAAACTCCAAACCTATGAACCGCATACCTATAAGGCCTAAACCCACAAAACCAATTTGCGATAAACGAAAAGCAAATTCGAGGGTCCATAGGTTTAGAGTTAATAGATTAGGGTATTGTCGCAGGTGTACCGTTAAAATAGGTTGTCCTGAGTAATTTAAAAAATAATATCCAGATCCTTTAACTTTTGTGAATGATGCAGAATTTTGTCCATTTTTCTCCACTGTGCGACAACCCAAATTTTCTTTATGGGTTCTAGAAATGTTAGATGATGAAAATTTCTTTGATTTCGTCCTATTTTCAGATGAATTCGCTTTTCATAATAACGGCAAAATTTCCATTATTACAGTAATGAAAATCCCAATTTATAACCGTCAATTGTTCGCACAAACAGATAGAATGTCAATGTGTGTGGTAGAATAATTGGAATGTTTCCTAGATTTATTAGTCACATTCTGTTCCACTCAATATACGAGAAAGAATGTGGCCGCAACCAGACAGTGCTCCTGTACATTTCCAAATTTACGTCAGAAATGAGTTAAATACTCAATATCCCAATAGGTGAAGGCGTGGAAGAATATAAGAGATCGTCTATAAAAGTCGTGATAGTTTTGGGGAGGGATTTACAAAAACATCCTGGTCGATCACATGACAGGAGGAGGGAGTTTTAAGACCAATTACGTGATACTTCGTACTTTCAGATTTTTTATATCTTTCTAATTAAACATCTATAATAAATTGAATCTTATTAATAAAATTATATTTTGTTACAACTTTTAATAATTTTAATTTGAAACATTTATTTTGAAAACGTAATTACAGCGAAATAGTAACATATTAGGGATCAGACGGACCATTCTACAGTTAAGCTAAAAGCAAGACGCTAAATTTAAAAATGAAGTATCACGTCATATTTCCGAGGAGAGGGGAGGGGGTAAAAATCCTATTCCATCACATGTGGGAGGGGGGGGGGCAAAATTCCGAACGAGCCATCACGAGATTTAGGGACGGCCCCTAATACTGGCCAAAAAGGTCTCCGCATCTAACCAATCCTGATTTTTTCTTATGGGGATATCTTAAAAATTTTGTTATGATATACCGTTAAGGACACCCGAAAATAGGAAAGAATAAATAAGAACAGCGTTACGCTTTATAATACCAAATATGTTTCAGGAAAGAGTTTACTTATACATGAAAAGAGATGGACATCAGTTTGAGCATTTGTTAAAACATTAGTTTTTAAATTAAGATATTTTTTTAACTTTTTAATGATTACACATCATCTACGTAAGTGTTTACAACGTCAGCTTCGTCAACGCCTACTTTTTAAAAATGAATTTAAAAAATATATGTTTAAAATTGAAAATTACTAAAAAGCTATAAAAAACAGGTAAAGACAACTTTCATACAATTTTAAAAACTGTTAAAATTAGAATAAAAATTCGATATTAAATACGGGGTGTTTCATTTAAAATTAGAAAGTTATTTAGTTTTAATGGTAATAAAAATGAAATGTCATTTTTTTTATTAACCCTGTATGATTTTTTAGATCATTTTTATTTTGCAATAAATTGTAATTATTTTACTAAAAAAAGCAATGCAATTCAAAATGGGCAGGGCAGGCACACATCTTAAATTTTGGTTATACTATATATATATATATATATATATATATATATATATATATATATATATATATATATATATATATATATATATATATATATATATATAATGATCTCTTAGGCATTTCTCACCGGGTCTGTGTATCTATCACACTGACGACAGGGCGCTAATTTGTAAAATTAGAGACTCTGAATGTTTAGTGAAGGGAATGTCTGTTATGGAAGAGCGTGCGAGATGTTGGTTTGCTAATAAATCTCTTAAATTAAATGAAGAAAAAACACTGAATTTGTTTTTCTTGAATGGGCGTGGAATGGCTCTTCGGTAATATTATTGGGTGTCAGTTTGGACGATGGTTTGAACCGGAATTCTCACATCACATTATTGAGGAATAAGTTAGCATCCTCTATTTTTGTTCTCAGGCAACTTCGTGGGTCTCTTCACTGTGATACCCTTCTCTCTGTTTATTATTCCTTGTTGCATTCCCATATTTCGTACGGTGTTCACCTTTGAGGTTGCTGTGCTGGCGCAATTCAGATCTTTAGAATGTAGAAGAAGGCTTTTCGACTTGTCGCTGATATCGGCTATAGGGACCACTGTAGGCCACACTTTATAAAATTGCTAGTACTAATGTTGCCTAGTTTATTTATCTTCTACCAATTACTAAACATTCATAAGAACCGTGGGAAATTCCAACAAAATTCTTTCTTTCACTCTTACAGCACTAGATCAGCTAATTTAATTAGGCCTTCATGGTATAGATTGAAGAGATCTAATATATTGAATGTGTCATTATACAACACGTTGCCTGACACGCTTAAAAATTTAGATTTCATGAGATTTAAAATTAAATTAAAAGGGTTTTTGTTAGAGCATGCATTCTATTCGCTGGATGAGTACATGGAGACTTCTTCTAGAGTATATTGTTAGAACTTTTTTTAATGTAATTCACAGATAGTTTTACTCTTTTGTTTTTTTGTTTTGTGACATATTACAATTGTATTTTTCCGTACAAAATGTAATGAAATAAATTTATCTATCTATCTATAAAACACGGTTACTTATCCTTATTTGACATGCGTTATTAAATAATGCAATAATATACAATGCATTCCATTTATATTTTGAAAACCTTACTGAGAAAGTTTTTTTGAGTCACTCTGTATACTTCACAATATTTTTAAAATATGGTCCGTTAATAAAAATATTTTTAAAATATATTATCGTTCTTATATATGAACGGACAGAAATGTGGAAATATATTTATAGACATACATACATTTGTTGGAGGTCCATGTTTGACTGGAACAACTTTAATCAATAATTTTTCTTGGTAGCTTTAGAAATAAAGCTTTAAATTTTTGAACATCCTGTGTACGAATTTTACCCATTCGTTTTTTAGGCTTTTTCAAATTAAGCAGGAGTTTTTATGAATATTTTTTTTTTATAAACCCATAATGGAAAAGTTTTTCTTTTTGGAATTCAATACATGGACACACGGTATATCAGTAAGAAATAAATAAAAGTAATAACACTAATTATATTTTACGGTATGATGTTTTTAACACGTGACTTTAAATAACATCGATAAAAATAGTCCCTTTACAAAAATCCTGTAATAATCAAAATAACAGCCACTTTTAAAAAAAATTTTTAAAGAATTTTTTAAAATAACATCTTTAAGTTTTAGTTCAAGGGCATCGGGTACTTTCTTTGTTATAGAATGCGTCCTTGACTGTTCTTTTGATATTATTTCTCGTTCATCAGCATTAAGTGTTTCTGGGTCAATGGCTTCTTTTCAGTAGGTTACACACTTTTCAATTTCTAAGCTAGTTTCAATTTTACTTTATTCTAATTAAATATCTATTACTTTTTTACTTTCTCCGACACTTCTGCCGCAGGAATTCAATAGATAACTCGAATTTGACGTTTCGATATGCAGCATAAAAACTTTATAAGACCAAAAACTCGACAAGTTTTCCTTTAAAGAGATGTTATTGTATTATTTTCAAAATTTATTCAAAATATCATTTGCCAAATTTTATATTTTTGGTGGGAAAGAATTTTACATAGGCAAAATATTTTTTTAAACTAAAACATATATATATATATATATATATATATATATATATATATATATATATATATATATAATTATTATTAAGAATATTAATTCGATTGAAATATAATAATAGAATGATTTCTTTCTGTGTGTGTATGTAACATGATCTCGAATAACTTCAAATACGTTATTTCCACCCGGTTGAAAGTTTGTCAGGTGATTGTTGACATAATATTCTAAGTAACAAAAAATCAGCTGGTAAAATCTGTCAGCTGGTGTGTTTAAATAGGCGATTGTCACTCACGCCTGGATCCTGTGCTATACCCTCCACTGCATCAGCTGACAATCTTTCCACCAAGATACAGCCAGCTAACATTTATATTTATTCAAAGTAGCATGTAAACTATCATCTGACAAATTTTTAACTAAGAGGAAATCACTGAACATATATTTTTTTCATGTTCGTGTGACCAGCTAACATATAATCCACCAACTTACAGTCAGCTGAATTTTTTTTTCTTGCACGGTATTGTATCAACTATCATTTGACAAATTTTTGGCCGGGAGGAAATGATAAAAAATGTTTTTTTCTACGTGAATGGGGGGCCGCTACTGCTCAACCCACCCACGGAGCCGCAACTGACGTTCACGAGGCTTCACGACACAACTCTCTGAAGGATTTCACTAGTTATGGCCCGAGAGGAATTTGGTCCACAAAATTTGTCGTTGGCTTCCAGTCTAAATTAATAGAAAAAAATTTAGAAACAATTAAAAATCATCTCAATGTTGGAACAATTAATGCAGAGGGAATTTTAGCCAGGCTAACATGGCATACACCTCTATAAATTCAACCTTCTTCAGGCTGTTTATCCCGGGAACGCACCACAACATGAAGAGCTTTGTGAAATGATTTTAGTACGAACACAAGAAGATTCAGCATTTTTACTCGAAATTATATGGAGAGACGAATCAAAACTTACAAGAGAAGGTATTTTTAATAGACATAATTCTCACTTCTGGAACACTGAAAATCCTCATGTCATTCGAGAGAGAAATTTCCAAAACAGATTTAGCGTAAACGTATTTGCTTTAATTATTCATGATCAAGTACGCCATCTTATTTAAGAGTACTGAAAGATACCATTCTATAGACAGTTGTGACAGATTTTGTTGATAATCTGGCGCTGGATAGAAGAGATTGTTGGCATCATCTGGACGGTGCCCCGCTACATTCTTTGTAAACCAGAAGTGGGTACGATATGTTTGAGGATAGGTGGATGAAGCGTCTAGGACCGTGGAATTGGCCACCAACGCCCCAATTTCTAATAATAAGCTTTATTGTTGTAAAGAAATCAATCTTGTTAACAAAGCACTATGCAGAACAAAAAGTTAAAAATAAATATAAACAAAAACATTTGCAACACAAGAAATTGTGACAACAAAAAACTAAAAAAAAAACTCAGATCAATGATAACAATAAACACGTGATTAAAGTCAGTAATCAAAATAAACAGTGTAAATAAAAAAAAGTCCATAATTAACAAAACAGGTACCTAAAATAAAATAAAATAAATGTCTACTAAATTAATTTATAAGTTTACAGTCAAATAAAATAAAGCAAAACAAGACAAAAACAGCAATAAAATTACACCATTACACCCATTTTGAAAGCACAAACACACCTTGTTAAAAATGATCAGCAAAATATTCTTCCAGTGAATAATACGGTTGTGTCACAAGAAAGCCCTTAAGTTTTTTCCTAAGCAATTTATCGTCCATAATATTTCTATACTTTAGAGGAATTTTGTTATATATTTTAATTCTCTCAAAAATAAGAGACTGTTTAGTGAGAGTAGTCCTGGGAATGGGCAATGGCAGGCCATTATTACATGTATTATATGGGTTTGGAGTTGAATAATTTTTATATTTTTTATGAATCAGTCCCACTATTTCTAAAATGAAAATGCCTATCACTGTTAATCATTATTTTTTGTCCTGAATAAATAAAGGCCTACAATGCTCCTTCATTTTTACATTAAATAAATAACGCACTGCTCGCTTTTGTAAAACAAGAATCGAATTTAATAACTGCCGACGACAGAATCCCCAAAATGCAATTCCGTATCACAAATGAGATTCAATCAACGAAAAATACACTGTTCTAGCCACATTTGAATCTAATTCCCTTGACAATGTTCGTACTGCCTAACACCCGGCAGCCAACTTCTTATTTAATGCCATTATGTGGTCAGTAAATTTCAACTTATCGTCAATAAGTATATCTAAAAATCTAGTCACTAGCTTATTCCCTATAAAATGATTATTCAAAGTTAAACTATGACAGGTAAATTTGAAACTTAACACGTTGGTTTTAGTAAAATTAAAACGTAAACAATTTGCCGCACACCATTTATTCACTCTAATCAAGTCACACTCGATAATATGTTTCAAATCACAGCATTCTTTCCACGCCATAAAATTGTTGCGTCATCTGCAAATAATGTAAATGTTCCTCGGACATCAATTTTGGTCAGGTCATTTATATATAAAAGAAAGAGCAGGGGCCCAAGAACAGAACCTTGTGAGACGCCACAACTCAGAGAAGAGACACTGGAAAATTCTCCATCGTACTTAACCATTTGCTGCTTATTCGAAAGATAGGAACCAAACCAATTTAATGCCACTCCTCTAATACCATACAATTCGAGCTTACTCAAAAGTACTTCGTGATTCACACAATCGAACGCCTTTGAGAAGTCACAAAAGACCGCAGCCGCGACATCGCCCTCATTCAAACTGATGTAGAGTTTCTCTAAAAAAGAAAAAACTGCGTCCGTTGTGTTCTTGGAAGTCTGAAAACCAAACTGACATTCAGACAGAATGTTATGTTGGCTAAGAAAATTTGTTATTCTTTCTTTAACCAGTTTTTCAATTATTTCACTGATTTCTCTCTTTGCGGGACAATAAAAAAAAACGATTTATTTCAAGCTCGTTGATTCAGTGGAAAAATTAGTAGTTCGAATAATTCGTTTTTGTATTGGTACATAAAATTTACATTCCGTAAATACTTGGGAGTAATCGAATTGTTTTTTGCATCTAAAGTAAAAATTGCAACACTTGAAGCACATTTTTGGAAAAATCAAGTATCGAGTACCACTACTTGAATATATAGTTAATAATGCCAGAGAGAAATCCTCTAAACTCTAGTGATGGAATAAATTGAAGAACATAGTATACATAAAAACATATTACAGGGTGTTCAGTATGGAAAATATGGAAAACTTGTAATGATCGCGGAATTGGGGAAATCAGGAAATTTCTTCATAAACCTTGAATTTTTAGACCTATACTACATTCGACATACTGTCCCGAAAAAAAAAAGACTGGCTGCTACCAAGTGACCGGTAAAGCTAAATCGTTCTTTTGTTTGACAAATAATTATATCACAAACTTTTTTTGCTTCCTGAGAGAACTCCGTAAAATCATTGAGCTTACGTTGTTTTGAAGTAGCTGGAGATGACGCAACGTCGTTTGAGATAATATTATTTCTATTTCTGTTAATTTTCTATTGGCGCTAACTGCGTCAATTTGTCTTGTTTAAAACTTGCCAAATCACAAATCAACTTGAGGCATTATTTTGCAAAATAAGTTTAACCATGAAAGGAAACTCTTGCTTTTGAGAATTTTGACATGATGGGTTCGTGGTACTAACGTTTCTACTGTCATCTAAGATTTTTTCCATTGTTTCTAGAATGCTGTCTTTGTATTCGAAAACGGTACAAACAACTGTAGAATTAAAATTGCATCTTGTTGTGGCCAAACGAAGTAAGCGTTTGTTAAAAATTTGATCTAGTAATGCGGTTCTTTGAGGACTATTTGAAAAAAATGAACAAATCCCTTGTAAACTGGAAAAAAATATGCTGACATATTTAATGGCGGATGTAGCGTTTCACATTGTCAAATTTAATTGATGTGCATAACAATGCACGTAAGCAGCACCCCATTCGACGAGCCGCTCATGTTTTCTAGTAGATAAAAAAGCGCTCACCTGATTTTACTTCGAGAGCAAGAACTGCATTAAATTTAACTGCTTTTCTAGAATCTTTTACAAGAGATTCTTAAAAATGTCTAACACATGCACGGTGGTTTTTAGAAATCCCTTCGTAACTCGGATTCCTTCGAATTCGGAAATCAAAATCGTCCACTGTATTTGTCTGCACAGTTTGGGATAGAACACTTAATTTTGGATGGTTTATTTCTCATCAAGCATTTTTAACCTTCTGAAAACGTTACAAAATAACTTAATCTAAGTAAAAACATAATCACTTTCACAAAAATTAAAATACCGACACAGTAGATATCACGCATAGAAATACCGGCACAGTAGACACCACAGTTGTATTCTAACTTAAACTAAAAGAATGGTGTTACTGTAGCTTGAAGAAGAAACGTTTACTTGATCCTGGCAGCGCTACGCGCGACTGGATGCAAAAGTTCAAATACTCGTCCAGTGGGTTACACAAGAGAAATGTTTCTAGTAGAGGGATATTTGGGGGGCAATCTAAACACAGGTTTGCAAGTTGACTTGCAACTTCATGAAGCTTATGAGACGAAATTAATTTCCGCGCCTTAGATACGTATGGATAAGCTTGGATTGCAGTAAAATTGCAAACCAGCAAAGCGATGACGTTTCCAGGCATAATACAGTCATACAGCCAAATTATTAATGATATTTAGGCGAAGTAAGTTAAATTATTTCATTAATTGAGTGTTGTTCGCGCATAATTGAGGTAAAAAATTGATTTAAATTCAATCATTAAATTATCAGTAGAAAAATAAATTGTACTTATATTTATTAGTATGTTTTACTTTAATTTACAATGTTTTTTGTTTTGTTTGTTCTACATAAAAATATGGTAAAAAAATATACAAAAAAGTGTTATACAATAGATTCATATTTTAGATTTAGACTAGTTCAATAATTTATTTTGGTTATAAAATCGTGGGCGCTCCAATTTAATGACGAATGACTAAAAAGTGATTAATGTTCATAATTCTTAATTTGAGAAACTTTCACCGTCATGTGGACCTCAAATTAAAATACAGTTAGCAACTAATAGCCCAATTTGAGTCATACAAAGCAATCGCACACGATTTAATAACCAAAATTAATTATCAAAATATGAATCTATTGTATATCACTATTTTTCATATATTTTTTACCATATTTTTATACAGTTGTTTTGTACCACTCATTACACAACTTTCATGAAAATAAAATCGATTTTCTTTAAAAAAATTTCTATTTATTTTTAGTTCAGGTTAGTTACAAAATTTGTCAGTCGACAACCCATAAGCAACCGTGAAACTTAATGATAACGTATTATTATTATTATTATGATTTACAAGTCAAACGGATTCGCACTCCCTCCAGGGATTATTCACTCATACCAGGTATACAAAGACACCAAAAGTATGAAGCTTTGTGGGGACAATTTCTATGTTATCGGGTCCTAGGTGGCGTGGTCTTCTGCACTTCCTACAAACTTAGCCAATCAGTGTAGTTCGCCTGGCAATTTTATCTGTTAGTATAATGTCTGGCCTGTTATTAATAACTGTTTGATCTGTTAGGACCGTTCGATCCCAGTATAACTTGAACTCGTTTTTTTCAAGAATAGGCTCTGGATTATATTTGTAGTAAGGCACTTTTCCTACCTGCAATAGTTTTAACTTATCCGCAAACTCTTGGTGGAGTATCTTAGCGGCTGAATCGTATCTTTCCTTATACTCGGTTGCTGCAAACGCTTGGCATCCTCCAGTTATGTGCTGGATTGTCTCTGATGTTCGACAGCCATATCTAAATTGATCATTTTCTATTGAGGGATCTCTGATAATGAACTTCCGATAGTTCTTCGTCGGAATAACCTGGTCTTGGATAGCTAACAAGAAGCCCCCCGTTTCCGGAAACATCTGTCCTGAAATCAACCAGTAGTTCGACGCTGAGTTGTCGACATTGTCCCAATTGACCTCATTTGGATGCCGTCCACGAAGTGGCTTCCGTAGCCAGGTTTGTAACTTCTCTTGGTCTGTTTGGTGGTGAGAAGTAATATCTTGTTCCCTCAACTGTAGCGGCGTTGAATCGTCTGCCTCGCATATTGCTCGATGTAGTGTAGAAGAGTCCGCTAACCTGTGGAAATATGAACGTAAGTTTATTATTTGTTGGTCGAGCTGCTTACCAATATCCACCAATCCTCTTCCTCCTTGATGTCTTGGAAGCATTGTACGTTCAATAGCACTCCGACGGTGATGTTTTTGTGCTTTTGTTAGGAGTGTCCTTATTTTTCTTTGCAGGTTTTGGATGTCCGTCCTGCTCCACTTTACAATTCCGAAAGAGTAGCTCAGCGCAGAGCAAGCATACGTGTTGAGCGCCCTAAACAAATTTCTACTATTTAAATTAGTTCGTAATACCCGCCTTACCCTCCTGACAAATTCGGCCTTCATAGTGCCATGGTCAATTCTTTCAGCCTGTTTCATACCTAGATATTTGTATGTTTGGTCTGCTTCCATTGCAGCTATAGTTTAACCTTACTCTATTAATAATTATTATTACTATTAATAGAGTAACAAAAATGTCAAGGAAGGAAAATAAAACAAAAATTGTTTGCATTTTTTATTAAATAAAGAACCTAAACCCAAGAAAAACCAAAATAAAAAAAAAATTATATATATATATATATATATATATATATATATATATATGTATATATATATATATATATATATATATATATATATATATATATATATATATATATGTATATATATATATATATATATATATATATATATATATATATATATATATATATATATATATATATTGTGGTGTGTTCCAAATTTTACCTTAATCGATTACAAGATCTGATGGGCAATCTACAGGCCATTGGCATCAGTGAAACTAAATAAAATCGTTTAATAAAAAAAGGAATAGCCTATAGATCATAGAGGGAAGCACTTCCCGACTGTTGTTGTCAAAATTCGAACATGATATTAATAAACTGTTTAAACTTTACCAGCATCAACCGTCTTATTATTTTTTTTACTTGTTGGTTTTTATGTGAAGTTTCAAATTTATAATAAACAATTTTCTAAAATATTTAATGGTGTTTTAATCTTATATGGTATTTTAATATTAGATACAACTACTATAAGGTTGGAGGGCGTGGATTTATTTGTTCTTGCTAAAGGGGCTAAGGGTCAGAAAAGGTTGGGAACTTATGGTTTAACATTACCTCATACTTATAAGTAAAAGTTCCTTAACGTGAGATCGAGCTTCTTGACGGTCAATGTTTTGGTCCATTTTGGCTAAATTGGTGATCCAATTACTTTCATGACCTTTTCTTATAAACTGACAAATAAAAATATTTTCCCTCTTTGGAACTCAGCCTGTGGACGTAGCGTTAGCCAATTATTTGACCACGAAAAATATATCCTTTACTTGAAAAACAGATATCTTGCCTTAGATAGCAAAAAAAAATCGAAAACTGAATCAATAATTTGACAAAATGTTGCAATGTCAGAGCCAGAAAAGACTTACAGCCAAATGAGTCTAAACCGCCATATAATATAGTTAGTCGCATATGTATGAATCAACAAACCCGTGAAGAATTTAGTTCGTATTAATATTCAGTAAACGAAGAGTTCCACTGACCTTAAGAGAAACGGCGCGCCATACGCTTTAAACTAAAACAATTGAAATTCGTCACTACCCACAAAAGATTTTAAAGAATCACTCGTATTCAGTTTTCCTTGTTTTCTGGTCTGTGCGGTCAAACAATGTTCATTGTCTTGTGTATAAAACATGGATGATTTTCATTGTTTAATTTTATTTATGTAAAACAAAATAATTAGGTATTGGAATAAGGATCTTGAATTATAATAAATAATCACTAGAAAAAACGTTTGTTTTGTTTAAAGAGATTTTAGGTTAATAGAGGCGTTCAGGATAAACAACTAAAATTTAAAATATGTTAGAAACAGTTAGATTTAGGTATAGGACATTATACATGAAATATGTCTATAATTTTATGTAGAATCAAAAAATGAAATAACATATAGGGTGTTTTAAAGTAAACAAGAAGGCATCAATTTCCGGTATAACCGGAAATGCCACCATCTTGAAAATATTTTAACCGAAATGCTCCCATTGACGATAGTAAACTGCTAAATTTTTAAAATATTCCAAAGTTTATTTTTCGAAAAATCGATTGCGGCAGTTCGTCGTGGGTCACACTGTATGTACAAGGTGTCCAATTTTCGAAACTTTTGCAAGGTATCTCTCTTATTATTAAATATAAAAACTTGCAATTTTCGCAAACCTTTGCTACTTTTTTGTTAAACAAAAGATACAATAACAAAATTTTCCTAGCCCCCACTGTCTTTAACATACAAGGCGAAATTGAATATTTTTCATTTGCACGCCCCCCTCGTATTGTATTCTATTGTAGAGTTTTTTACGTAAAATTCGCTGGCGTACGGGGTGTCTCATTTTTAACACTTTTAGGGGGTGTTGGAGTTATTATTAAAGATACAGATATTATTACGTTTTTTACTTTAAACATCACTGTTATTATAAAACCAGCATATATATATATATATATATATATATATATATATATATATATATATATATATATATATATATATATATATATATGAAGTAAAATACGAACAGTAAATGCAAACCTCTCTCCATCTTATCCTTTCTGTGTTAGATGTTGCACAGTTAGAATAAATTGTTATAAAACGCAATTTATCCTATTCCACCACCATCGGGATGATGGCCTACCTGTACCACCATACCGAGAAGAAAGTCAAAACTTACCCTCCCCGCCACAGTGATACGGCAGAGATACATGTTTCGTCTCTACTAGACTTATCAGGGTACCGACATGCACCTGGCTGTGCGAAGGACAGATCGGAAGGAAGCATGCAAATACTGAACGCGGCTTCGCCGACCTCCCGCCGGATGGCGTATATATGTTTATGCGGCTTTCACGGATTCCTCCGTGTGAGATGCAATAGCAGTGGATATATCCACATTATGCCGTTGTAGTGCTGAAATCACATTCAGCAAACGTACAACTATATGCAGCTCCGTGTATAGAATGAAGTAAAATACGAACAGTAAATGCAAACCTATCTCCATCTTATCCTTTCTGTGTTAGAGGTTGCACAGTTAGAATAAATTGTTATAAAACGCAATTTATCCTATTCCACCACCATCGGGATGATGGCCTACCTGTACCACCATACCGAGAAGAAAGTCAAAACTTACCCTCCCCGCCACAGTGATACGGCAGAGATACATGTTTCGTCTCTACTAGACTCATCAGGGTACCGACATGCACCTGGCTGAGCGAAGGACAGATCGGAAGGAAGCATGCAAATACTGAACGCGGCTTCGCCGACCTCCCGCCGGATGGCGTATATATGTTTATGCGGCTTTCACGGATTCCTCCGTGTGAGATGCAGTAGCAGTGGATATATCCACATTATGCCGTTGTAGTGCTGAAAAAAGAGAGGTTTGCATTTACTGTTCGTATTTTACTTCATTCTATACACGGAGCTGCATATAGTTGTACGTTTACTGAATGTGATTTCAGCACTACAACGGCATAATGTGGATATATCCACTGCTATTGCATCTCACACGGAGGAATCCGTGAAAGCCGCAGCCATATTTGTAATATTTTCTTGGGTATAGGTTTTTCCATTAGAGAATCAAAGGACAACAATTTTTCTGACGTTTCGCTCTACATAGTAAGCTTCTTCAAAGATCTGGTATATTTATTTTGAATCTACAAAATTACAAATTTTTTTTAATAAACATGTATCACAGTAATTGTCCTACATACACATTACATTTACATTTTTAATTTAATTAAAAATAATAAAATAAAACAGATTTTACAATAGTATTAAGGTTTAAAATTTAAAACAATACACAGGTTAAAATAGTGAAATTTATAAAAAGTAATCTATCTATATCTATTGCAT
This sequence comes from Diaprepes abbreviatus, assembly GCA_034092305.1. Taxonomy (NCBI): domain Eukaryota; kingdom Metazoa; phylum Arthropoda; class Insecta; order Coleoptera; family Curculionidae; genus Diaprepes; species Diaprepes abbreviatus. The sequence continues at coordinate 781,021 of JASJET010000279.1, forward strand.
ACCAAGTATAATAACTGAATTTATTTTTAACATACACACAAAGTTACTTTCAAGATATGTATTATTTTATAATTTTCACTATTTTAATCTGTGTTTGGTTTTAAATTTTATACTTTAAGACTGTTGTAAAATCTGTTTTATTTTATTAATTTTAATTACATTAAAAATGTAAATGTAATGTGTATGTAGGATAATCACTGTGATATGTGTTTATTAAAAAAAAATTGTAGTTTTGTAGATTCAAAATAAATATACCAGATCTTTGAAGAAGCTCACTATGTAGACCGAAACGTCAGAAAAATTGTTGTCCATTGATTCTCTAATGGAAAAACCTGTAACCAAGAAAATATTACAAAAAAATATTTAACAAAAGGTTTAAGATACAAAAATAAATTATATATATATATATATATATATATATATATATATATATATATATATATATATATATATATATATATATATATTGTCGTAGTACTACGGATCGAAATTAAAAAATATCACGACGTCTGGTCAATAAACAGTACCACCTCTAATCAATATCCTACCGACACGTTCCGCCTGAAAATAAGTACAAATACAACATCTAAATCTAAGTACGTCAACACAGGGTGTCTGGGTAAAGGCGTCGACAGACCCACTGTCGACGTCATGGGCGAAACATGTAAAATTTTGGGTCAAATATTTGTCAGATTGTATATCGCGTGCGAATACAACATGGCATCCCTGGACATGGGACCTTTGCGGGGTTTGTCGGAATAGCTCTGAATCTTCAGGGGAGGGACCCGACAGGGTTCAGAGTGGGACTCGACGGTTTCTTAGGGGAGGGACCCGCTAGAGCCGTCTAGAAGACCCAATTCCGATACCATGACTCGGGGATTCTTAGGGGAGGGACCCGCTAGATACCTGACATGGAATTTACCTACGCATTGAGTCTGCCTTACTAGCGACTGGATCCGCGTAATTGGGCCGAAATTTGCAGCGCGTCGTTGAATTCTTAGGCACTCAGCTTTCCATCTTGATTCGTGAACAAGACACAGATCACGGAACAATATGGAAAGTGGCTGCTTGAAGGGGGGCGTGTCGTAATACTACGGATCGAAATAAAAAATCACGACGTCTGGTCAATAAACAGTACCACTTAAAATCAATATCCTACCGACACGTTCCGCCTGAAAATAAGTACAAATACAACATCCAAATATATATAAGTACGTCAACACAGGATGTCTGGGTAAGGAGTCGACGGACCCACTGATGAGTCCTACCGTCGAGGACGAAACACCGCTGTAAAATTTTAGGTCAATAACTTTCAGATTGTATATCGCCGGGTACAGGGACTTACATCTTCGTGCGAATACAAATATATATATATATATATATATATATATATATATATATATATATATATATATATATATATATATATATATGCATACATATATGTATATTGTGACAGTGTTTTATATTTAATATTTGCAATGAAATTAACTGCTAGTAAAGTTTTTTGAAACAATGTTAGTGTTAATATTGTCAAAAAAATGTGTTTTCCGATGAAATGTCAATTTAACGGTATTTCCCGATTTCCTATGATAATGAAAATAAGTCAGTTCGTAATATTTCGTCGAGTTACACCAGCTTGAAGGTTCTACGTTATCTGGAACCCGAGATATCGTACAATTTTGTTGCGCACTCCAATTTAAAGTTTGAATTTCAGAAGTACACCGTGAGAAAGCCGAGCTTCCTCCACCACACGCTACAACGCACTTGTAAAAGTACCTTCACTTCGAAGGGCTATAACTTTATTAACGATGCATGAATTTCATACTTATCAATTGCATCATACATATATATATATATATATATATATATATATATATATATATATATATATATATATATATATATATATATATATATAGGTCTTCGTTTAAAATCTGTGAAAATTTTGGCGCTTAATGTTTATAAACAAAAGAGATATGATTAAAAAAAATGCTATCCTAGCTCGTATTAGACTTTTTTTTTTAAATTCGGGTTTTTTTTTATCAGCTTTCAAGTCTACTTATTCACAAACTTGTATCATTAAAATTAACAAAGTTATTTCAATTGTTTATACATAAAAAAGGTACCCCTTCTTTAAACGGTTTATTTTTATTAAACAACAATTTTTTTAAAAATCCATCGGTTTTTCATCTTTGCTTGTAGTTTGAACTTCAAAGAATCTATTCAGCTTTTGCAAATATCTGTAGAATCATCCTCTGGGCAAGGGAAATTGTTTGAACATTCAGTGTCTAGGATAAACAATTAAGATTATTCATAAACTACCAAGCCGATTTGATCCAGCTTTCGCACAGTTATAAAGGCACATAATGGCCTTATCATCAAGGAGTTATACATTACTTTCAGCCTTTTTTGCAAAAGTTATTAACATTTATAAAATAGTGCAAAAAGGTGGTTTTTCGAAATTATCTCGATAAATTATTTATCGATTTTGACGTATAAAAAATGAAATTAAAGGTCTTTTCAATACCCACAACTTTCATTTAGACAAATTTTCTCTCAAATGTAACCGGAAAATTTTACGGACAGAAAATCGAATTTTTCGATTTTGGATGTTGTTTATAAAAAAACGGGGCTGATCTAGCTGTACTTTTTTACGTATTTATCATCTACTGAAACTTTCAGATATCTGCAATAAATTTTTTCACCTTCTTTCATAGGAAGACTGGAATACTAGCAAAAATATTGAAAATTACACTCAGTGGGCATCTTTTAAAATTCTAGAGCAAATAAGGTTATTCAAAGAATATAAGAAGTTTTAACGATCTATTAAAAATTAAATAACTGAGCATTTTAGTTTTTTCGTTTTCGAAATTATTTTAAGTAAAAATTGTATAACCGCCCCTGAGATCTTCACATCCAATCAAAATAACAAATCACATAACATATTTACACTTAAGAATCATCATTGGAGCCTCATTCTTAAAGAAGACGTCGCTCCTGCTACAATCAGGAAGTGGTACCAAGCGACGTCACTCGCCGTATTTATACCATCCTTATCCGAAGACAACGCATTTGTCGGTCCGCGATCGGTGCATTCGAAGGACGCAATTCAGTCCTTGACTAAGCGACTTAAAATCAAGCGTGCATTGAATCCGCAAATCAAGTAGACTTAAGTGACACGGACAAATTAAGTGTGTGTGCTCATTCTTCATTAGTTTCTTCTTCTGTTTTTTGAGGCGGGGCGAGTGAACCACAGAGAAGCGGTAAGTGTGATTTCCGGCCTACTTTATTCAGGATTTGGATATGTGGCGGATGTTTTTGATGGTTCATTTGTTTCGTTATCTGCGATCAAATGAGTAGTGATTTGATGATCGGTGTAATAACAACAGGTGATAAGTCTCCGGTAATAGTTTAATTATTGAGTTGGGCGTATGATTATTAGTGTTATTTTTCATTAAAGGATTTAGTTTTTGGTAAGTAATTTTCTTTATTTAAAGAATGGTATAGCGTGTCTTTTTATCACATTAAATACTAGTATCTTTTGGGTGCGAGATATACTAGCTTTTAATTGGCTGTTATTGGTTTACCGTTGTATCATCTAAGGTATGACAGCGTATGAATTCGATTGTTTTAACAGAAAGTCCAAATTATTAATGACGTTCCGGTTGTTAGATTTAAGCGATAGTACGGTCCTTTCTTAGTAACGTTAAGGTTTTTAGATTCTGTAGTCACTAAGAACTCCTATAGTATAGTATAGCCATTTTTTTTATCTTTTGCTATGAAAATTTGCACTCTTATATGTCCAATTAATTCAAAGATAGACGTATAGGGAAATTGCAAAAAGAGTTTAGAGTACCTCCCCGAATGTGTACAGTTAGAGTTCATGGAATAAGTCAATGCATTATTCAAATTTTTGAGGTTAAATTAATTCATAAAAAAATGGTTAACAACAAAACTACCTACATGTTACCAATAGAACAATATATAAACATATATAAGTAGGCTGTCTTTAGTTGTGTTTGTTTCTTTATTGTGGTGATATTAGGGGTCACTTGTTTTATTTTGTATTAACTTAGACGAACATAATCTTGTCTATGGCCAATACAGATAAAAATTAAAAGAACAATTAATCGATATATATTTTATTATCGAACTTATTTTGACGTTAAAATTTCTACGCAACGCGTCCAACATCGGAAAGAAACTACTCATTTTAGCAAAAATTATTGTAAACTGCACTAAATTCAACAATAAAAAATTTCTTTAGAACGCTCAAAATATAAATTTTCAATTGAATTTAATCTGTCATATAGGCTATGGACTATGTTGAAAAAAAGAGAGGTAAGAGGAACTAAAATGCTAAAGTGTTTTAATTGTTTCATACGTTCAATTGTCCTCCAAATATGACAAAATCACAAAGTGCTACCCAATTAAGTGGTGTCTTTTTGAGATTAAAGTAGGATTTGTTCATTTTTCTTTTTTGTGAGTATATGTTTACAGAAAAGTTATAGGCAAAGGAAATTTCCTATAAAATTGGTAAGTCAAGCCAAAAAGGTTATTTTTCAAAAAAAATATATTTCTAAAACAATAAAAAAAGTAAAAAATGCAATTTTTTTTTCTTTAATTTTTCCTCCGTAACTTTTTTCCTAAGTCAAGTTCGGTATAGGTATTGCTTCGTAAAAAGAAAGCTGCCGTTACGCCCATTAAAATGAGCTCCTGAAGAGGTATGTACGATAAAAAGAAACTGAGATATTGCGTCCCAAACTTTACTACTCTTTTCGATATTAGCAAATTTTTGTTTTTTCAAATTTCATCCCACAACTTTTTTGTAAGTGAATTTAGGTATAGACACAGACAGTCGCGTAGATAACGACCCCGCATACCCCGTGGTACGGGGGGGGGGGGGCGCAGCCAATATAGGGGCGCTCTCAAGTCCCTAGATGAAAATGAAAAAGTTCGAAGGATCAAGACGAGTGCTAAGTAATAGGGTGCCTTCAAAAATCTGCGGGGAGGGGGGCGCATATACTCTTAGTTACACCACTGGACACAGACATAGAGGCCCATTAAAATGGTCTCCAGCCGAAGTTTGTACCATGAATAGTAGCTGAGAAATGGCCTGTCAAAGTTTTCAACCGTTATCGATTTTTATAACTTTTTACTCGCAGAATATGTGATTTTATATTTTTGCGTGAAAATTTTTCTTTATTCAATGAACAAATTATTTTATAATGTTTATTGATAAAAATAATGATATTTTGAATAAACTATTAATATGGGGTACGGAAAAAAACATAAAATTAATCATTTTTTCTTTAGAAAGAAGGTATAATGGTGGATTTTCAAAATAAATATACTAATAAATCTGAAGCATCGCAAATTTTGCTTGAAAGAATAGTCTGTAGATACATCAAAGGGTGCCAAGGAAATTGTGGTTGCAGGAAGTTGGAAATCAATTGTTCCATGCTTTGCAAAGAATGTATGGGTTTAATTTGTGAAAATGCTGATGTACCTAACGTTACTTTTATTTCAGTTCGACCCAATACCCATAAACCCACAAACTCCAAAGCTATAAAAGTCATAACTATAAAGCCTAAAGCTACCAACCTCAATTCCACAAACCCCAATTTGCTAAAATGAAAAGCAAATTCGGGCCCTCGCCAATGTGTTTCATAGGTTTAGGATTCATGGTAATTAGACAATACCGTGCATAACCCGGCCAATGAAGGCAAACTTCTGATAAAAGAGCTTATTTCGGGAGGCAATTTTCACTTACATACATACATAAATACATTTCTAAAAATGGAATTTCGCAAACTGACTTTAAGTGGGAAGGTCAAAATCACCAACCTTTTTACCCTCCTTTGATGTCAAACTCTGTTATTTCTACAAAGAAATTTGGGGGTTCTTTTCATAAAACAACCTGACCATCAAAATGACCTTGAACAAATCTAAGCTCAAGGCCAAGGTCGCTAGATAATCATTAACTTTCATTTGGATAACTGTTTAATGTTCAAGCCTGTTTATTTCAATAGAGACTCAGAGTTAACTCAGAGCTACCTTTAAATAAAATGAAAACTTATAAGTCATTTCTATGTTTAGACGCGCAATTTTTTCTATTTTCCAACCTCTTCTTTTTCTTACTGTGCCGTGTCAGGTCCCCTTAACGTTGACAATTACTAAGGCGAGACGAGCACGGTTCTCTGCTATTCTAAATAGCTGTTTAAAACTGTGCAATCCTGTTCACTCTCGGATGTTCCTCAGCCAAGAGTTCTACTTCCTTCCAACATCTCTACGATCCTCGATCTTACTCTTCGTTATCAACTAAAGAATTCTGTACCGATCCCCTCTGAAAACATGACCAAGATATGCATTTTACAGTTGTCAGCAATTCACGAGTGGCATCTGCACGATCTAAAACCGCTATATTAGTTTGCATAGTTACCCAGGGTATTCAAAACATTCGCCTATGAAACCACACTTCAAATGCCTTCAAACGATTGATCGTGGCAACCATCAATGTCCGTACCTCCGCTCCATACAACAATACTGACGTGATGTAACATTAACCTATATTTTGACTAAGTTTTAAATTTATATTGTCATTGCAGACAAGCAGTCTCATTTTTAGAAAAAATGTGCTGATTTGATCCTGCATTTAATTTCTTTATCTGGGTTAAACTGTTTAGTAATATAACATATAAGGTACTTGAAGTGGGAGAATCTTTTAACGATTTGTCCGTTTATTAACAGCGAAGCATCTGGATATGGTAGATGACTGCAGACCATAAATTTAATTTTAGCAACATTTATATTGAGTCATATTTCTTTCCCAACCCTATTGACAAAAGTTGTTGTAGATCTTGTTTATTAGTTCGCCTTTGATTTTAACCCCTAATACTTAAAATTTTTTTCTAAATGTAAATTGAACAGCAGAGGACAGAAAATACATCCCTGTCCGACGCCTTGCTGAATTTGGTATTTTTTGGTGGTCTTACCATTAACTCGGACCACTGCCCTTTGGTGCCAATATAGACTTTCTATAATCCGCACGTCCTTGCCATCAACACCAGCATTCTTTAATATATACTTGTCTTTAAATAACCTTCAAAGCCACTATTGAGGTCAAACTCGATATCACCGTTGAATATCCCCCTGGAAATCAAATAAAATTTATTCTGGTCCTTTTTTATGAAAACGCTTCGGTAAAAAAATATTCAGATAAATTGAATTGAATTGAGAGTCTCTTCTTTTTGAAGTTTAAAAAATAAATAATTTTATCTCCTCTCCGAACCAAACACTTACCAACTTTTCTAAGGAACGTTTAACTTTTTCGCTTCACAAGGTTAATTCTGGTAAGAAGAGCTGCAATGATGACTTGTTTTTATTAAATTAAAACTGTAAAATTTTAAGTACAGGGTGAGTCAACGATTGGATGAAGTTGGTTTGTGCCTTTTTGGTGAAATTTACAAAGAAACTATATTTATTGTTTGATACAGTTTATTTTTACGCAGATTTTAAAAATATTTAGGACTCTACAGGGTGAGCCAAAAAACTAGGACAGCATAAAGTTGTATTTTTTTAAATAGAACACCCTATATACGAATCGTATTTTCGATTTAGCTTATAATTTTAAATCTTTTTTATTAAGAGTTTACTATAACAAAACTTTATAGATTCTGAGATAATTAAGTTTAAAGAAAAAAAGTCACATTTTCAAGCATCAATTCAATCCTAAATAACGTTTTCAATTTTGTGACAAATATATTCAAATTTGGAATTTAGCAAGGCCAAGGACAAGTTAACATAATTTTTACCTAATATTTGCAATAAAAGCTACAGGGTGTTGAACACATCGGCTCAAATTTGAACAAGTTTAAATGAATAAATATCTTTTTTTTTAAATGGTACACCCTGTATATTTTCATGTTATTTAATAGAGTAATAAAAACCCTAAAAGTTTTGTTCAATATACCTATTTATAATAGTTTTTGAGATATTTCAGTTTTTCTTATTTTCCATACTTTTTTACAGAAATAGTCTTCATTATTATAGTAGCCATGTAAAATAATAAAAAGAAACTACAGAAACAAACAGAACGTGGTTAAATATGATGAAATACACTATTCGTTATATTACAACGGCAATAGTTTAATTAAACATAATGTGAAAAAATTAACACAACAATAACGACAAGGCAAATACATATTTACTTTTATACTAAATTGAAACAAAAAAATTACCTATTAAATACTGAGATTAATTATTTATTTTTAATAAGTATTCGAATAAACGACCCTCTTGTGCAATGCACAAATTTAGTCTTTTTTGCAGATTTTCTGGGACCCTGGACAAAATTAGTGGCGTTATTGTTCTACAGGTATCCCTAATCCTGTTTCGCATATCTTCCACTGTTGTTGGTGGATTAACATACACCTTATTTTTAATATAACCCCATAGGAAGAAATCTAATGGGGTGATGTCGCAAGACCTTGGTGGCCACTCAATGAAACCCCCACGTCCAATCCATTTTTGCGGATATCGTTGGTCCAAACTACACTACATAAAAACCAAAAGAAGCGATTGCGGTTATAAATTTGACACACAGAAAAATGTTCTTTTACATTGTTTTTGCCATGGCTACTATGATAATGAACACTATTTCTGTAAAAAAGTATGGAAAATAAGAAAAACTGAAATGTCTCAAAAACTATTGTAAATAGGTATAGGATATATTAAACAAAACTTTTAGGGTTTTTATTACTCTATTAAATAACATGAAAATATACAGGGTGTACCATTTAAAAAAAAGATATTTATTCATTTAAACTTGTTCAAATTTGAGCCGATGTGTTCAACACCCTGTAGCTTTTATTGCAAATATTAGGTAAAAATTATGTTAACTTGTCCTTGGCCTTGCTAAATTCCAAATTTGAATATATTTGTTACAAAATTGAAAACGTTATTTAGGATTGAATTGATGCTTGAAAATGTGACTTTTTTCTTTAAACTTAATTATCTCAGAAACTATAAAGTTCTGTTATAGTAAACCCTTAATAAGAAAGATTTAAAATTATAAGCTAAATCGAAAATACGATTCGTATATAGGGTGTTCTATTTAAAAAAATACAACTTTATGCTGTCCTAGTTTTTTGGCTCACCCTGTAGAGTCCTAAATATTTTTAAAATCTGCGTAAAAATGAACTGTATCAAACCATAAATATAGTTTCTTTGTTAATTTCACCGAAAAGGCACAAACCTACTTCATCTAATCGTTGACTCACCCTGTACAAGTTAACTTTGTTAAATTTACTAAATAAACCTGTTAAATAGGCAATTTATGATTAAGTTTTCTTTTAAAATGGGATCGTTTGCATCCAAAAATTTTAAAACTATCTCAAAAACTAAAGAAAATTTAATCTCTTCGTCAACCAGTGTATGAAGGAGAAGATGATGAAAGTTATCAACGTTTTCTTTACACATTTGCGTTTGAGAGATTGGTACAATGTGAATGGATGACTCAATAAATTACAAACCCTGTGCACTTTTTGTTTTAAATGGCTTATTAATCCACGGTAAAACCCAACCATCTGTTATGCTCTATCTATTACTGCTGATATTATATGTGACAAGGGAATCGCTTTTTCTACGAAATAATCTCATAAAACATTTAATATCGTTTAGCATTTAGTGTCTGTTCTCGCAAGGAACAGTACATAGTGGATTCCTTAGTCCATAACAAAACGAACATATGCCATCTGGTCGCTCAAAGGCATTCTTTTGAGTGTATTATATACAAGTTTGTGAAAAAGAGTTTTAACAACTCCTTTCATAGCTGGCAAAATTAGCTCGTCCACGATAGTCCGCAGCATTCCTGATTTTGTGAGTTATTGTTAAGATACCCGCAAACCATCAGCGTCTCTTTTTGACTTTGAAGCAAATATACTTTTCACCGTTGGTTTCTTTTGAAGTTTTTCTCTCAGTGCTGGTCTTTGCCTGTTTCATGAGGATAACACTGCTTCAGATGATCCTCTAACTTGAATGGTTTCATAGCATCGCAGGCTTGTGTTTGTCCGACAATAATGCAATAAAATCGAACTTCAAATAATCAACGCTATACTGCCTACGTTTCTTTTTAGATTTGGCCATGTATAGTACCCAGTTATCTGTGAAGAGGAATGCAATAGACTTGATTCCCTGCCTAAAACCTTATTTTAATCTTTAGCACCATACCTAGAGACTTTATTATAAGAGACGGGAAAAAACTTTAAATACAAGACTACTTACTTATCGTAAACTTGTGAAACAAAAAATATTTAAATTTTTTGAATGAAACACCTTGTATATTCCCTGCTAGAATGAAAGTTCTTTTCCTCCTGACTTCAATAATGCATCATAAATTAATGTTCCGACTAGCCGTTATTTAAATATTTAAGTTTTAATTATTAATATACTGATATACTGGAAAAAATGGTTTATTTTAATTTGCATTGTGTCGTTTTAATATGGTTCTGAATACTATTCTCTCTCTCTCTCTCTCTCTCTCTCTCTCCACCTCATCCTTGGTCTTCCTAGCGGCCGGTTTCCATCTGGGTTCTCTTCCCATACCAACTTGACGATACGTTGATCTTGTCTCATAACATGGCCGGCCCATCTTAATCTTTCTGCTTTTATTATTTTCACTATATCTGGCTTGTTGTATAGTTTCTCCAATTCCTTGTTTGTTCTCGTTCTATATTGCTGTGTGGTGTTGTCCCTGACCGGTCCGTATATCCCTCTAAGCATTCTTCTTTCTGCGATTTTCAGTCTATTATCATTTTGTTTTGTCAACGTCCATGTTTCACATGCATATGTCATTACCGGTCTTATAACTACTTGATATATTCTTATTTTCGTGCGGCGGGATATATTTTTCGATTTCATTATCTTTTGCAGCCCATACCAGCAGCGGTTGCCTCCTTGTATTCTGTTGTTAATCTCTTGTGTAATGTTGTCAGAGGTAATCGTAGCTCCCAAATATTTAAACTGATGGACCCTTTCAAAATTGTAGTGGTCCATAGTCACGTTCTGTCCTATTCTGTCTCGCCGTTCCGTTCTTGTTGTAGCCATATATTTTGTTTTTTCTTCGTTGATTCGTAGGCCAACTTTCTTTGCGGCATTTTCCAGTTTGAAGAACTCTTCTTTGACACTGGTAGTTGTATTACCTACAATATCGATATCATCAGCGAACGCCAATATGATGCGCGGACCTTGATTTCTAAAGAGGAGCGTTTTTGTGTTGGTTTTTCGCACGATGCTCTCCAAGGCGATATTAAAGAGGAGTGGAGATAGCGCATCGCCTTGTTTAAGACCACTGTTGATTGTAAAGAAGGTTGACAATCTTCCTTCAAGTTTTACTGCACTTGTAGATCCCTCTATACATGTTTTGGTAAGGTTAATTAGCTTCTTCGGTATGCCCAGTTCTGCCATGGCATTGCATGCTTGTTTAAAATCTATAAATAGCTGGTGCAATGTTTTGTTGTATTCCCAAAATTTCTCCATTAATTGCCTAATCGTGAATATCTGTTCTACCGTTGGGTGGTTTTTTCTAAAACCACACTGGTAATCTCCTATTTGATACTCCACACACGCAGTCTAGTGAATACTATTATATTGCCTAATGTACAGGGTTATTCACCCTATATGGCACGGAATATATGGGGGTCTAATATAGTTACTTTTTAAAATTATTGTCATATTATACAGGGTGTCACAAAAGCTCTGAAAGTAGCAAAGTTGTGTTTTTTAAAATATAATCACCTGTATATTATTGCATTTTTGGATTCTCCGATCAAAATAAGTGCCTATATTAATAAAGTTTATAGTACCTAAACCTTAAGGGTTTTTAAATAATTTGAATTTTGACAAAATCTAAACTAATTTTTATGTTTCAATTACTTAAGAAGTATTTCAGTTATGTATTCGAATTTTACAGTGAAGTGTAACAATAAATCATATTTTATATCCCAATTATAATAAACTTGCTATATTATACGGGGTGTCCAAAAATTAAAACTAATCAAATAAGAACTTTAAGTGGCTATAACTTGATTAATTTAAATAGAACGATATACTTTTTAACTTATCAAAAAATGTACCTTTTAAATAGCTATCGAATGGTTAAGGGTGTTCTATAGCTAAGTCTTCGCGTTTTCACAGAATAAGGCAAATAATCATTTTTTGTACCATTTTGTGTTTTTTGAATAGATGTTCTAATATATCTAGTGGCCTATGGCATTAAGAAACGTCAGATAATTCATTTAATCTGTTTAGTCTACAAAGCCTATTGCTATAATAACGGTATTATTTTTTGTAACCGTGAAACTTTATTGAATTAAATTATTTGAATATTGTTGTGTTATTACTTCGTCAAAATGAAGATTTATCCAAAGAAAGGGCGTATTGATATGATTTTTATCCGTGGAAAATGTCATCAAAATTGTTTGTTGGCTTCTCGAGTCTATGCTCAAAGGTTTCCTGAAAGAAACCGTCCTAAACCAGCCGTTTTTGTGAGACTAACCAGTTTCGGGAAAGTGGATGTGTCAGTTATAAAAAAACCTGTTGTAAGAAAACCTGTCACTGAAGATGAAGAAAATATTTTTACTGTATTTGGTTCAGTGATCGAAAATCCCAATATTAGTCAGAATTATATATCCGAAAATACTAACATTTGCCAAGCAAATGTTTCAATGATTCTTAAAAAATACATTTTTCATCCTTATAAAATCCAGCTTTGTCAAGAGCTTCACGGAAATGATTTTGACAACCGAACTGAATTCTACTTCTGGGTGTTAGATAAAGTAGCAGAAAATTAACATTTTTTTGATAATGTGTTGTTTAGTGATGAATGTATTTTTCATAACAATGGCTTCGTGAATAGACACAACTTCCATTACTATTCTTATTCAAATCCGCATAAATACAGAGTTATGAGGAATCAAAATAGATGGTCGGTTAATGTGTGGGGAGGACCCTACTTTCTTTGAAGGACCTTTAAATGGTTTGATGTTTCGCAATTTTCTTTTATGCCAACTGCGTTATTAGAAGAGATCCTTTTAAATATTAGAATAACTATGTGGCTTCAACTGGATGGAGCTCCGCCTCATTATCATCATAAAGTTCGGCAATTTTTAAATGTCAACTTTTGAAACAGGTGGATTGGGAGAGGCTGATTTAAAATTGGCACCCGAGATCACCAGATTTCTTTTTATGGAGATATATAAAAAGGAATTGTCTACAATACTCCCCCGACAACACCACAAGATATGAAAGTAAGCATAAGACACGCTTTTCAAACTGCAAATGTTGTCCAGAATTAGCAGTGATTTCGAAAAAAGAATGTGTAAGTGTTTTTAAATGAATGGTCGATATTTCGAACATCTACTATAAATATTTTGCTTCTGTTTTGTGCTATCGTTAATATGTTATTACCATTATTGCTATTATAGCCGGTTGGACGACACAAACTCGCGTTCCAAGTTTCTGAACATTTGTAAAGATATTCCTGATTATTATTCTTATAGTTGTAAATTATCTATCTATTTAAAAAATATAAAATGGTGCAGAAAACGATTATTTGGTGAATTCTGTGGAAACGTGAAGACTTAGCTATATAACACACTTATACCATTCGATAGGTATTTAAAAAGTGCATTTTCTGGTAAGTTAAAAAGTATAGTGTTCTATTTAGATTAATCAAGTTATAGCCACTTAAAGTTCTTATTTGATTAGTTTTAATTTTTGGACACCCTGTATAATATAGCAAGATTATTGTATTTGGGATATAAAATATGATTTATTGTTACACTTCACTGTAAATTTCGAGTACATAACTGTAATACTTCTTAAGTATTAGTATGTCAAAAAAAAAAGGTTTTTTGAATTTATCGATGTATTTCACATGGAAATCATTATCTTTTGTCAGAATGAAAAGAGCGAAACATTTACGTTCTAATACAATTTAATGCAAACGTTTCCTATTTAGAAAATGGACCCTTAATTAGCGCTAATTTTTTGGACTAGTTAATCACGATTCGGGGGTCAGATTGGGAAATTGGACCTCAACATGGAAAATGTGCACCCTAATTAGGACTAATTTTTCAGTATACTCGGGAAATAGTGAACACATGATAGACTTCTTTTCTTACCTCGATTATATAAACTCTTCATAATTTTTCTAAACATGGCCTAAACATTTATATCAGAAAAAATTTCTGTTTCTTTTTTACGTTTCTGTAAATAAATGTTCTATATAACAAAATTTGAAAAATGACCGTTTTTACTTTTTGATAAGTTGCAAAGCTCAAGCAGTGTAAAGTAGACAAAAATGAATTCTTTTTCTTAATTTCCCTATTCAACCGCAAGTGGAAAAAAAGTCCAAAATTTTTCACATAAAATACGACTTTTTCCACATAAGATACGACTTTTTCCATAAGTGGTTGCATGAACCTAAGAGGGTATTTTTCGAGTTTTTGGGTAGAAGAGTTGTAAGCGCTGACGATCAGTGTCAGAGGGGTATTTTGCATGTATATTTTTGGAAATCTGTAGAGTTTCATGCACCTCCTGGATTTTTTCCATAGTATCATTTTTTATTTAACATCCGGTATTAAAAGGAGTCCATGATTTTAGTCTTAGTTGTGGATAGTTGCATTTCCTATATGAGGTGGAAATGTTGTGACACTTTCGTTCCGTTTTAATTTTTTTAAGCTTTAAATTTCGACTGTGATGAGGTTCTGTTTCATGGGGTTGAATATTCAGAGTATTTTTGACACCTTTTGCCGTATTTAATTAGACTCGAAGTTATATTTAGAAGAAAGACGTGACTCGAATTGTTCAATTATTTTTAATCAACTATGTAGAAAAATAAAATGATCAAAATAAACATCTTGCTTCATTGTTAGGGAGATAACTTTTCTAATATCCCTCTCCCTTTTTTAAATAATTTAACAAAGATTTTCTTCTTCTTCTTCTTCTAGGTAGAACCAAGTTCTGTTATCTACACAATGCCTCATCGATCCTCGTTTGACGTCGAAATCCAGCTGTCTTTCTATCTTTTGGGGGGCCGTCCAGGCGGCCGTTTGGTGTTTGGTTTCTCTCTCATCACGGTTTTTGCTAGTCTGTCATCGTCCATTCGTTCCACGTGATCTCTCCACTGCCTACGACGGTTTCGAACCCACTTCACAACATCCCCCAGTCCGCTGTCCTCGCGTATTTTTGCGTTTCTTATTCTATCTCTTAAACTTGTTCCCGTGATCATTCCCAGCGTTTTCATTTCTGTGGTTCTCATAATTTGTTTTGTCTTTGTTGTTTCATTTCTTGTTTCTGCGCCGTAGGTCAGTATCGGTCTTACACAGACCTTATAAATTCTTGCTTTGCTCTCGACCGTCATATGTTTATAGTTCCAGATTATGTCTCTTAGTTGGCCTGATATCATGGCCGCTTTGTTGGCTTGTGTGCGTACTTCTTCCCTTACTGCCCTGTTACTTGTTATATGTGCTTCCTGGTATTTAAACTTCCCAACCTGTTCGATATGTTTGTCATTAACCATTAGTTTGCATCTTAGCGGTTCTTTTGCTATTACCATTGCTTTGGTTTTCTCCACAGATATTTTCATATTATACTGTTTGGCTGTTCGATTGAGATGGAAAAGCATTCTTTGTAAGTTGTCCTCGCTATCTGCTGTCAAGGCAACATCGTCTGCAAAGCATATAATCTGAACGGTGTTGTGTCCCATTGGGTACCCAATTTTTGTGCTTTTTACCTCATCAAAGATTTTAAAAATAAATAACTTTTATGTAATATACATTAAAAATAGCTTTAATAATTTTAACGGTATTAAATTCATATTATATCGTTTATTACATTATGTTATAATTTTTGTTTTAATTACCCATTTACGAAACGTATCGTTGTATTGAGTTTAATTATAAAATAAATTAAATAATGCTTCAATTCGATATCGGTATAGTAATCGACCTATCAAACAGAACGATTTCCTGCTTCCTCATTGTCAATTAATTGTTACGCTATTTAATTATTCGTTTATTATTTTTATCATAAACGCGGAAATTCATTTTGAAAAAATCGATTTATTCTTATATAGTCGATATCTGATTTTTAAGTTTTTAGTTTATAAAACATTCTAACCAAATGTCTTATGTTATTTGGTCATCCACCCGTGTACATTCCTTTCAAGTTTTTTTTATTACACTTAATTTGTAACTTAGAATTTCAAAGAAATTGAAAGTTTGTTCTGATATAACCAAGGTGTCCTGTAAGACACGATAGATCAGAGTAGCAACAGATTGCAATTTTGCCAGACAGGTTAATCTTCGAACGAATAGAAAAACAGTTTTTTTAAACGATGGCATAAAAAAATTATAACAGCAAAATTTTAAATGAAATTGAATTTATCTTCTAAAAAAACGTGATTATTAAATTTGATTAAATATTAAAATTTTTTCAAAATGGAATTTAAAACATCTAAAATTTTAACTTTGACACCTTGTATCTTTATGTAAGGGATCTGCTGTTCCTTATTAGACACCCTGTATGCGAAAGAATATTTAACATCTGAATTTTAGAATCGTGGGTCCAAAAAAACTAGCACACCCCCACAACTATAGGTAACACAAAACTACCCCTAAAATAGGATAAAAGCGGAATTAACTCTAATTTGTAACAAAATCAACTTCAAGAGCGAAGTGATACAGATTTTTAGGTTAGAGATATATAGATTATGGGAGTTAGTTAGCTACCACCCAATAAATTGGCATATACCCTTAAACTTGGGATTAAAACTACCCCTACATGATACCCTACCATGCTATGGGTTCTAAGACTGAAAAATAGCTATGAACTTCTAGATTTTATTAATAAAAGACATTTTTTTATTACTAAAAGCATTTTGGCGTAGTCTTTGAAAGCTATCCTTCAGGGGGTACTATTTTAATGCGAATAGTATTCTAACTGTAAAATCTTTGACGGGATCATTTTTGCAAGTAATTTATGTCAAATAAGATTTTTAACAATAGTACTTTGTTTTTAAAATTTTTTAGATATTGACCTTCTTTAATTATTTCCAACCTCTAACAAGTAGTGGTTTTAGAATTTTTTTTTTAAACAAAAAGTTATGCTCATCTTGGAATTACTAATATGATATGGATAGAATTTCGACTGCGTCTTTCTTGTATGGGCAATCGATACAGAATGAACTATCAACTAGTCAAAGGGAGGCATTTACAACATTTAATAAAATTTTTAAAAATCAAAATTTCAGTAAGAAATACAGCAGAGAAAAGGAAAGAATATATACAAACAGTTTATTTCCTGCAAATACAACTCTGGTCCTCTCTCCATACGCGTTTCGACCACCTTATTTATGGTCTCGACAGTGGAACTGTATCGAACCGAGAGCAACATTCGCAGGAAGCAACTGCTATATAAAATATAAATTCCGAAGTATATCGGTGGGATATTACCGTCTGACTTCGAAGTCGGCAGGTTTTTAATATCCTACGGACATGCTTCGAAATTTATAATTTATATAGCAGTTGTTTCCTGCGAATGTTGCTTTCGATTCTATACAGCTCCACTGACGAGACCATGAGGTAGTCGAAACAAGTTTGGATCAGAGTTGTATTTACAGGAAATAAACTGTTTGTATATATTCTTTCTTTTATCTGCTTGAAAGGAGAATACATATAGGCAATTATTTAAACACAGCAGATTTAGTTTATTGGTTACTGAAATTTCGATTTTCAAAAATCAACCTTAATTATAGTACAGCTTCTTTCGAGTCGCTCCATGTAATTTAATATATTGGAAAAAAAAATCGCACCAAAAAAACAAAGTCGATGTGTTTGAATAGTTTTTCAAAAACCATAGCGTTTTTAAATCATCATATATTTATTACAAACTTTACGTCCTTATTGTATGTAAAACTGACATTTACCCGTCGCGGCTTCGCACAGGAGCAGTAGTGAGGACCGGTTTTGAGTGGCTAATATATTACGCGGCAACACGCACGTATAAAGTATATGTACTGATCGTCAAATACACAGAAAATGTCCGAACCATGCTATGCGCCATTTTGGGTAAGGTGAAGTTATAATAACAATGAATACGCTGTCGCCACTGAAAAATTATAACGACTAAACGTAATCGTTTACCTCCCACTGACAAGGTTTGAAGCAATTTGCATTCCTTTCCGAAATTTCATCGACATAAGTAATTGAACGAAACGAATGGTAGAAAGAGATAAAATGACAGTATTACGTTATAACCTTACTCAACTAATCCAATTGGTGTCAATTGATTGTTATGTGTGGATATTTGTCATAGTATTGGTCGGTCGTAAAAATAAATTAATAATTTTTATTATATTTTTGGTTGTTAAAAATAACTAGTCCTTAAAAAAGCAATATGTTGACGAACCGTTTCTTCAAAACGTTTTATTTTTTGAAAAAACAGTTGAAATATTAATTAGGTAGTACCCCGTTATTTTCAGTATTTTCTAATTAAAATTTCCTTAGAAAGTTGAATGTTTCGCAAATTTCAAGTAAATTTGAGATTATAGACATACAAAATTATTACACTAAATTTTGTTCATATCTCAATAGTATGAGCGTGCTGCTTAAAAATTGTTTTCCTACGACTAGTTCTAATTATGGATTTAATATAAACACCTGTGTCCGTATGTCAATAACTTACTTGAAACAGTTAAGTGTAACATAATTGTTTTCATCAACACAAAAAAATAAAAAAAATTGAGAAGTAACAATTTGTAAGATATTTAAAACTTTTATTTAAATAAGTAACGTTCAATTTTATATTCATATAATGTTAAATACAACATTTTACTTCCTTAGGCTGTGTTAAACACTATACTACACTACAATTAAATAAATATTATTGATTATAATTTATTAGGACATATAAATTTGAACCATACAAGCCAACAAACGAGGTCCTTCAGAATAAAAAGCTTATTTAAAGTACGTTTGGTCTTCAAGCCCCTACAAATCTTCACAAAATAATAAAAAAGTATATTAAGGGTTGAATAGTATCATTAATGGGGGTCTTCAGGCTGGCCTATGGTTCCGGCCCCTGCTCGTACTCAGTTCCTCTATCACCGGTCAAGTTTCATGTTTCCTTTCAAACTTACTTGTCGGGACAGGAAGTCTTGCAATAATCGGCTAGATGTTAAGTGAATTCATACAATAATTGATTGGTGGATAGCTAGGACGATGTATTTTAGTAATACTACATAGAGCAGAGGTTTCTACTGTTTCAAGTTTTATGAGTGCTGGCTTCCTGCAATTACTGTATATAGGAGGTATGTATTCCTATTAAAGTCAGTATATTGCTTTGTATATATGAGTTGTTTTTCTTCAGATGCCTTTTTCTTTGTGTATTAGACTCCTAAGGTATTTGACCCTTTGTATACATTTTTTGTTTAACAGTTCTAAAGTGCCAATTTAAGATAATTTTGTGGTCTATATTTACACCTAAATATTTGACTGATGGCTTGGTGCATATTACTTGGTTATTAAGTTATTTAAAATAAATTTAATCTAAGGAAAAACAAAGATTATTTCACAATAATAACAACAATGACACTATTTTTTGACTTTTGACGGTTAATTTGACGTGCCAAAACGTCACTCTTACCCAAAATGGCGCAGAGCATACTTCGGACATTTTTCGTTTGACAGCTCCATTACCACCTGTCATCCATTTATGTTCAGAAATCCGTGCGCGGCAATAATCAATTTACTATTATTCTGCTTCAATTTATGATATTAATGTGAAATAAATTCTATACGATTCTTTTTAAATGCCGCCACATACTAATGAAGTTTGAATAAAAACTATGCAATAGTCTGACAAAATAGTAAAAACACAATTTAACAATTTCCGGGCATACAAAAATTACTTTTTAGATAATCGTATGCAGAATATGTGAAGCCAAAAATCATGTTTGTATCTCGATTTTTTGTAGAGAAAATTACTTTTTAATGAACAATAGTAGTCTTACCCCCTTTTTTCCATTTTAAAATGCGAATATTGAAAAATCAAGAAACTGATTTAAGATGTTATTTTGAGCTATGTTTTCAAACCAAAATCGAGCCCATATCTCCATTTGATCAAAAGATATCAATAAATTTATCAAATGACAACTTGCCCCTTTTCACCCTTTTGGAATTTTGAAAAATCCTTTTCTGGTGGGTCTGGTGGTATTGTCTACCTTTTCCCAAAATGTCATTGTTCTATCTTTAATAATTTGGGCTGCATGTTGATATGTCAGAAACACAAAAATCCGTCGACTTCTTTTGAGAAGGACATCTTTCTGCGTGCATTAATTAGTTCTAGCTGCAACCCTCTACGTAAGGGATGTATCCCCTTAAAAATTTTAAATGGAAATGGTGGTCAACTTACACATCATTGAGAGACTTTTTAATTCTCTATGCAACCCTGCGTCTCTTGTGAGGTTCACTCTATCCTTTATAAAATTACAAGACGCTCAACACAATTTTGATAAAATTTTACTGCTGTAAATACTGAAATTCTTGCACAGATTTTGCTGAAAACGTTATCGTATATTCTGTAGAATTTGAGGAGTGTCTTGGTAGCATTAATTAATAATATGCTGACGTAGATCTTCTAGAGAAAGCGGTTGAGTGACATAAGGGGCAACGAACTCTGTTACATTTTAGTTGGGCCACCATGTATGTATAGAAGAAGAGAAAGATAGTAAGATTGATTTTAATAGGAGTCGATATTGATTTTGAAGTTCTTAAAATTTATATTGTGTTCTTCAACATTATCTACAACCTTTAAACATCTTGTTTAAAGCTTTTTAATTATTTTTTAACAAAACTCTGGTCAAAACCAGTTTCACTAAAAAGGTTTGGGCTTAAAACCGGACCTTGTTGCCATGGAAGATTTTCTAGATGACCAGTTTTGTTGTGCTTATTATTTGGCATTATATTTATATGCCAACAAACAAATTTTTATATAAAAAAAAATAACGAATAAAGATCTAGAGACGGAATCAATAAGAACAATGGTTATCTCCCAAAAATGAGCAAAATTTTGCATTCTTACCGGTTTGATAACAAAAGTTTTCATAAAAAAATATAAGGAAATCAAATCGGGAAACCTGTGGGATATATAAAAAATAAATTTATAGTTTTAGCCACACAAAAAAATAGGAGATACCGGATTTATCTGGCATATAGTAAATGTTAAATTTTGATTTTTTTATATTGATTATATCGATTATGAGATGGGGAAATGTTTAAAATTTGACAGTCTTATGGAAAACTAACAATTAACAATATTAACAATGAATACCCGAAGTTTTAAGAAAATATATAGAAACTCGAATATAATATTCAAATCCACCTAGCATTTGTTGATTATAGCAAGGCTTTTGACTCTGTTGAGCTATGGACAATACAAGGATTGACTCCGGATACAGAAATCTCCTGAAACATATTTACAATAAAGTCACACTGCAAGTAAAGATAACAGAGGACCTAAAAACACAGAAGATAAATATTGTTGGAAGGGTGCGACAAGGAGATAGATTTCCCCTAAATTCTTTACTTTAACACTGGAAGATGTCTTTGAACAACTTACCTGGGAACATAAGGGCACCAGCATTTTTCTTTCGCGGATGACATGGTATTAATAAGTAAAAATTTAGATCGATAACAGGAAATGCTGTCTGAGTTGAAAAATGCTTCACAGAAAGTTGGATTAAGCATGAACTTAACAAAAACCAAAATAATGTATCCAGAAGATACGCCACTTTATGCAGGATACAACGAAATACAAAGAGTTGAAGAATATGTGTATTTAGGCCATCTAATTAGACTTGGGAAAGGAAACCAAGAAGCGGAAATAAATAGAAGAATTAGAATGTCATGGGCAGCCGCTGGAAGATTGGGATACGCTCTTAAAAACCCCGATATTCCTATTAATTTGAAAAGAAAGATATTTAACTCGTGCATTCTCCCAGAAATGACTTATGAAATGGAGGCAACCATATTAACAGTTAAATCAGCCTATAAACTGCACAGCAAGCACTAGAAAGGAACGAAGAAGTAAGAAGACGCACGAAAGTGGAGGATGTGATATAACGCATTGCTACCTTGCAATAGACCTGGGTGGGACACGTCGTTAGACAAGACTATACAAGGTAGACAAAACAAGGTGCCGTCTTCGTTCTGAAGGTTGGCGATCATCAGAGCTATACGTATTTTCGAGACTGCTGACCTAAACAGCTGGTTATTGCTGCAATTATACCATTCTCTTAGATTTTTTAACCACGAGTTTCGTCTTCTTCCTACAGATCTCTTTCCCATAATTTTTCCCTGCATAATAGTTCTCAGTAGTTGATATCTTTCTCCTCTCGTAACGTGTCCCAGGTATTGTAATTTTCGTTTTTTAATTGTAAGTATGACCTCCTTTTCTTTATTCATTCTCCTCGTACGCGTTTGTGATTTTCTCCATCCATGATATTCTTAACATTCTGCGGTATATCCACAATTCAAAGGCTTCCAACTTGTTAATATCGATCTTTTTAAGCGTCCATGCCTCCATTCCATAAAACAAAACTGACAGTACGTAACATCTTGCCAGACGAACCTTTAAGTCAAGACTCAGGTCTCTGCCACAGAACACTCTCTTCATTTTCGTGAATACGGCTCTTGCTTTCTCTATCCGGATCTTGATTTCTTCCGAGCTATCGTTGTTTTCATTGATGACGGTGCCTAAATAGTTGTATTTTCTGACGTGTTCTATATTTTGACCCTGTATGCGTATATCTGGGACATTTTGGGTTGATTTGGATGTTAACATGCATTTTGTTTTTCTTATGTTTAGTGACAGTCCATATTCTTCACTGACTGTTGCTATTCTATTGACTAAGGTCTGGAGATCCTCGAGTGTTTCTGCGATAAGTACTGTGTCATCGGCGTATCTGAGGTTGTTTATTAAAATTCCATTTATTTTAATACCAACGAATTGGTCAATAAGTACTCTATTCATTATGTCCTCAGAGTAAAGATTGAACAAGGTCGGTGAAAGTATACACCCTTGTCTCACTCCTCTTTTTATTTCGACTTCTTCAGTCGTCTCATGCTCCTCTCACACTACTGCTTTCTGATTGTAATAAATATTCGATATAATTCTGATGTTTTTTTTATCGAGGTTCTTTTCCGTCAATAGACTGATAAGGTGATCATGTCTCACTTTGTCAAAGGCCTTATTGTAGTCTATGAAGCACATATATACATCCTGATTTATATCAAGGCATCTTTGAGACATGACATTCAGTGCAAATAACGCTTCTCTCGTTCCGAGTCCATTTCGAAATCCAAATTGGGTATCGCTAATATCTATTTCCAGTTTTTTATGTATTCTAGTGTGTATAACTTTTAGAAATGTTTTCAGTATGTGATTCATCAGGCTTATTGTGCGATAGTCGGTGCATTGTTTTGCTTTTCCCCTTTTTGGAATAGTTACAAATGTGGATAAAAGCCATTCCTGTGGTATTATTCCTGTTTTGTAGATATGATTAAAAAGCTCCACCAGTGCATAAATCGACTCTTCCTCTATGAGCTTGAGGACTTCCATCGGTAGTTCGTCTGGACCCGGAGCCTTTCCATCCCTCATTCTTCTTAGTGCATACATTACTTCCTCTTTGGTTATATCTGGGCCTTCATCCTCTTGTATGCTGTTTAGATTAGGTTCATGTCTTTCATCTGTAAAAAGTTCATTAACATAGTCCTTCCATACCTCCAATTTTTCTTCCAGTTCTGTTATTATTGTCCCGTTTGTGTTATATAATGTGTTGGGTTGTTTGCGTTTTTGTGTGCCCGTAAGTTCTTTCACTTTTTTATGTATATTAAAAATGTCATGTTTCATCTGTAGATGCTCTATTTCCTCACATTTCTTTTTATAGAAATTTTCTTTGGCTATTCTGATTTCAATTTTGATGACTTTTTGTATTTGTTTATAGCTTTGTTGACACTTGCCTTTGAGAGTTCTTCGATCATCCATTAGCTGAAGGATCTTATCAGTCATCCATTCTTGCTTTTGTTTTGATTTTTGTTTAGTCAGAATAGTCCTTGCGGGTGTCATCAACGCCGTTTTTAAGTCCAGCCATTTGTCATCTGTGCTCTCTATGTTTTGATATTCGCCATTTGCGCACAGTATATTTAGATTGTTGTTAATATTTATTTGTAACTCCCGTTTGATTTCTGGGTTACATAGGCGACTCACATCTATTTGATTGGTTTTTCTTTTGTGCACTAGTCGTTTTAATTTAATATGCACTTGTGCTATTAGAGGATTATGGTCTGAATAGACATCTGCGCCTGGGTAAGCTTAACAGATCCTTCCTTAATCTGTTAAGGAAAGGACTAGAAGAGGCCTATGTCCAAGAGTGGACTAAATTGGGCTGCTAGGGAGAGAGTGAGAGAGAAACTCGATTAGCCGATAAACTACTTTAAACGAATTAAAGGTCTTGTTAATGCAATCCATTGAAATATTTTTAAAGGATGAAACGACAGTTTTTTTTTGTTATAAATAATAAACAAAGAAGTTACTTCAAGGATACTGTTCCTTCACAATAAAAAATTTTTGGGGGTAAAATAGGCTTCTGTTATTTTTCTTGATTTGAAATATCAGCTAATTGAAGAACAATGCTCTAAAAATTGGTTTCGTTTTATATACTTTTGCAAACAGATAAAACAATATTTGCAAAATCAATTTATTTTAAAATTAATATAATTTTAAAAAATTTATAATTTTTTAATGCTTTACGCAAATCCATTTACCGTTGTAAACTAATTAAAGGTATTGGTAATAAAATTCATTCAGATATTCTAATGAATCAACCAACAATTCACGTTATAAACAATGACAACGAAACCCTTGAGCGCTGTAATAACCTTAAGCGCACCGAACTACCGGACATTCTAATTAAACACTGTAACAACATAAAATAATTAAAATGGGCGAGAAGACTAAATAAATATAAAACACCATAAAACTATAAATAGCCGAGTTATTATAAGAACCATTACATTATTGTCAAGTCTATTGTTGGGTAATTTGTGTTTAAAAATAACATAGGTAATGTTTGTTACACAACGTTTATTTAGTATAATAATTTGTATTTCAAATACTTGTAATTTCTTGATATTTTTGAACAAATATTTAGAAAAGGTGGGCGAGAAAATGTTTCTAAATTTCCGCAAAGAAAATAATCTTTCTAAAATTACAGCAGAACACTTAACTCTATACAGGGTGATAAATGAAAATATGTTTTCTCAAAGTGTTTTCATTTGATTATTGTTATTAATGCCTAACAAGTTATTTTGGTGAGAGTGTTAACTTTTCTATTTTTAACTTTTGTGCAATTTTAGTTCAAACTTCGAAAAAAATAGATCATTTGATTAAAAAGGCATTTTTCTTTTTAATCGATAGATCCAACAATTTTTGGGATATTTGGAGTTAAAAATTTATCTCGATAAGCGATTTTTGCTTCTTAAAAACTGTGAGGAGAAGCAATAGGTTTTAATTACAATATAATGATGATAAAATAAAATAATTTACGACCTTAGGGTAGTTTTGATAACCTTAATGTTATTGAACTAGGTTTTTGTCCCTTGGGTCACTCTTTTCCAGATTTTCAGCGCCCAAGTCTCCCTAACTGGATTTCCCAGATCCAGGTTCATACAATCCGGGTCTGTGATGTCTTAGATCAACATTTAAGTTATTTTTTATACCTCTCGTTGAAGGAGTTATTTTTAAATGAGTTAAAAAAATTTTATTTGAATTGGAAACTTACAGACTTTTTATAAGTCCAGAAATTTTCTGATTGTGGTTCTGAGAACTTTCAAGATATCTAAATATCGTTTGTATTAATGTTGTGGTGAATAAGCAGATCAGACTATTTGTTTGATGAAAAATCACTCGAATCCGTCGATTTATTTTTTGTTAATTCATTTTTTAGAAAAGAAAATATTATATATCTATCTGAAAAAATGTTATTTAAGTGCTCCCTTACAACTATAAGGTTAAGCTTGCTAAATTAGGATCATTATCATCTAAAAATAGAGGTACTAGAGTGGAAATCAGATCGTTTTGACAACTGATACGCGTAGCACTTTCCTGATCTACCCTGCGTAATATTTTCTTTTCTTAAATAATGCATTTCAAAAAAGTAAAATTAACAAGTTCGAGCAATTTTCATCAAATAAGCGATGTTCCGTATAGTGTACAGTTATCTCAAACACGTTTTAGGCAAATCTTAGTTTTTATGACCTATTCAAAAATACATCATCGAGTCAAAAATTTTAAATTAAAATAATAACATTAACGTTGGTGTATAAATGCATCTATTACTTAAAACTGT
Organism: Diaprepes abbreviatus; assembly: GCA_034092305.1. Classification (NCBI taxonomy): domain Eukaryota; kingdom Metazoa; phylum Arthropoda; class Insecta; order Coleoptera; family Curculionidae; genus Diaprepes; species Diaprepes abbreviatus. The sequence continues at coordinate 807,494 of JASJET010000279.1, forward strand.
TTTCAAACAAACTGTGGATTTTAATAAAAATTTTAGTACAATTTCAAGTTGGCAACAACAGTCGGATAAGCGAGAAACCCTATTTTTTTTAGACTTGAATTTAGATAAATTGAAGGTAAAATTAATATTTCTAGATTTAAGTATTATTTCGAAAAGAAAACAACAATCGGATAAGCGAGGAACTCTATTTTTTGAAACCTGAATTTAGTTCAATTTTAAGGTACAATTAATATTTCTAGACTTTACTGCAATTTTGAAAAGAAAACAACAGTCGGATAAGCGAGAAACCCGATATTTTAAGATCTGAATTTAGATCGATTTTAATGTACATTTAATATTTTTAATTTTAGAACAATTTTAAAAAGAAAACAACAGTCGGGTAAGCGAGAAACCCTATTTTTTTTTTGAGATTTGAATTTAAATAAATAGTAATGTGCGATTAATATTTTTAGATTTTCACACGACTTCGAAAAGAAAACAGTTTCCTATGGGGCAATTGTGGGAAAATTTTAATAGAGGCAACATCCTTTACATTTTCCATGCCTTTATTATATTTTATGAACGAAAACAGGGAAATTATAAAACTAAGGGAGAAATAATCATAGAGTTTAGACATTTCTCTCATATTTTGATTTTATTTCCCCCTAAAATGCTCTTCTATATTCAAAATATAATATTTGAGTAAGCGAAAAATCTTATTTTTTTGAGACCTGAAAAATGTTTCAAAGTGTTAGAAGTAGGAATGTCTTAATAATGTTAGGTTTTCAGAGTTAAAATATGCTAAAATCGCCGACTTCACTAACACTTAAATATCTGTCAATTTTTTTCTTTGAAATAAAATTTCATTTTGATAATGGACAATGGACATTAAGGGTTAGATCAGTACTATACGATGGATGATGAATTCGGTGAAGCCATAGAACTCATTCGTTCTTTTTTTTTTAACAGTCGAAAGAAATTTTCTTTGACTTTATAAATACCGAATTAATTATATATATATATATATATATATATATATATATATATATATATATATATATATATATATATGTAGGATCCTCAGCAAAGTTGTTTTTCGAAAGATTGCTGCATACTGTTAACGCTTTCGTCTTTATTCGTATGTATTTTACTAAATGTCAACCTGATATCTAAAAAAAACTGATTAAAATTTGTTCGCCGATATTTTAATATAATTTCCCATAAAAATGTATTTTTTTGCAATGAAATTTAACACGTATATACTCTAAGTTAACTTAAAAACGGAAGCCAAACGAATAAAATTAAAAAGTAACTGGCCGTACGGGGAATGTTGGAGTGAAAACTTTCAATTAATATGGACAACGAAATTCTGGAAAAATCTAACAACGCCAGTAACTGATAAGGAACGCTAACATAATGCGTGTCTGATACGCCCTTGTATAGTTTATAACTGAAAAAATTAAAAAAAAATTCTATATCACACCATACTCATTCATTCCTATTTACTCATATGTTATTAAATTATGTTAATGTCACAAAATAACAGTTAAAACCGATTCGGTGTAGCCTGATACATATTACACGGTGTACCGTATGTTATAAACTAACAAAGTGTTTCTCCTAACTGTACTCAAATACCTGTTTAATTACAATAAAAGTAGTTTATTAAGTAAATACGCTTAACAATAATTGACTAAATAATTATTTAACTATCACATTATTCCAGTTGACTATAAAACCTTAATATTTTAACATAAAATTAATAATAAAAGAAAAAATGTAGATGTTATAAAAAGTATTAATAATACAAACAAACGCATTAGGGAGCATCTGTTATTTATATCTGTCTTTAGAATTTTAACCTCTATTCGTCCTATATCTTCTATACTCGTTGTTTTTCATTATAAAATATGGTAAGACTGAAACCAATGAACCAAAAAAACATTTGTCCATTTTAAGTTCCAAACAAAAATAATAATACTTTTGGGCTACGATGAAACTCAACAATAATTACTATGATATTATTTTTTCCAGACCCACAATGAGGCTGTACCTCTTAGGCGCAGCCCTTCTCTGCCTGTCCCTATCATGTCGTGCCAACCCCATTATTATCTCCGCTCAATCAGACCAAAGTCTGGAAAGTACGGCGGACGATTTTAAACTTAAAGGAGAAATCCAAGAGGAAACGCAAGGTGTGTTTAAAAGCGATACTGAAGTAAAAGCTGCTGACGTATCAGTAGTGCAAGGTCCTGAATCAGTTGAGGCTAAAGCCGCGGAACCAGAGAAGGTTGAAGATAAACAAGAAGATGCCAAAGAAGAGGAACAGCCGACTACTACAGAAGTTGAAGTAGCGGAAACTACTGCTGCTGCTAAAAAAGCGAAGACAGGTAAAAGAAATATTTTTTGTTCAAATAATACCTAAAAACAAATTTAATTTTATTTATAATTTTATTCTTATTCACCAAAACTTTGTCTTGTTTCAGGTCGTGCTCATCATCACAAAAAACATCACCATCAAAAATCTAAAATAACAGGTCGTCAGTCATCCGATGACGATGATGACGATGACGACGACGATGATGATGACGTCCTGGGGGATGACGATGATGACGACACTGCGGCAGATGACGATGACGATGATGACGACGATGACGATGGGGACTATTTTGGCGGATTTTTCGATGATATTTTAGGTGACGGTAGGTCATACTTTCATCACTAAACTAGGTGGTTGTAAACATTTTAGAGTAGAAACAGATTTTGTAAATATGTAAATAATAAATGTTATATTTATTTTGAAAGTTTAGTAGTTTGTTATTGGCATTATGAGAGATTGAATTGTTAAAATAAATAGTGACTACCTCTCCGTAAATCTTGTAAATTGATATTAATGTTTTATGTAATAAAAAAATTTTACCTTGTAAAGAAATCTAGTAATAACAGGACGTCTCTCCATGTAAACCACTTCGACGCCCATTTCCTTCACAAAATCCATACAACAGTAGCATGTCAACCTTCTCGGAGTACGTGTAGTTGTCCATATTTAGTAAAATAGGCTTAGAAATTTCTTGGCCACCCTTATAATTAAACATAAGTAGTTATGCAACTTGAAGTATTCGTTGATAAAATATAACACATGTCTGCAACATAGAGTAAACAATATTATTATAATTATTATGTCAATAAATATACGAGAGACAGTAGAAAAGTTTTCTTACTAACCCGGAAACAAAACACGTTCCTGAAAATTTTATTGTTCAACATAATTGCCGTTAACTTAAATATCCTTACATTATCCATCCTGTAATTAATTTATTAGATTAATAAAGAATGATCCCCGTAGGCCTTCAAAATAATTATGAATATCCTCTTTCAATTGGTTATCGTCTGTAAAATGACATCATCTGAGCTGTTTCTCCAAATTTTTAAATAGAAATAAGTCACTTGGAATCAAATCTAGACTGAGTTCAAGGAATTCATGTGGTTAGTAAGTTGAACTTTGGCTGTTTTGTAAATTCGCACCGAATCAATCTCTTCTTGCTCTTAAATATGAGTGTCTCTCATTTCTTTTCAACGTATTCTGTCTCTTAGTTTTAAGTCTACTTTCACCACATGAATGAACTTGCCTTGTGGCTCCAATCGCGACAATCGAATTTTTTAATATCATTTAACCAGCGTTTTGGAGGTAGCCTCTTTTCTATTTTATCAACCTGGGTCTCCAAAATACTATCCTAGATGGTCACTCTTCTTCTGTCTCTCCAGAAATATGCTTCTTTTAGAATATTGATCTTACTTTGATCACCTTCTTAGACAGTGATGGCAATTTGTCAATAGTCAATTTATTAAATACCATAACAACAAAGTCACTAGAAAAATTATTGTTACAGGTATTTTTTATTATTACTGTTCATTTTTTTATGTATGTAATTGACATATATATATATATATATATATATATATATATATATATATATATATATATATATATATATATATATATATTTATATATATATATATATATATATATATATATATATAATATTCCAGATTCTTGAACCATAGATTATATCTTTTTTTTTATTTTGTCTTTTCTAAAAAAAAATTTAACAAATTATTTAAAAAGCGTTAGACCCATAACGAAACAAACAATGACAGGTCCAAATGGATCGAAAAAGTTTTATCCTATGGTCCAAAATTTGAACAAAAAATTTGTAAAAAACAGTCCTCAAATTATTGTTCTAAGGCCTGATAAAAACAATAAAACAGTATTTATGAACAAGGCAGATTATGAGACAAAAATGAACAACTTACTAAAGGAATAAAATACATATAAAAATATTAAGAGTGACCCAACTACCTTACATCAAAAGAAAAATAATACTTTCATAAAAAAAATTACTCAATGCAAAAGAACCAACTGAAAAATATACAAGAAAGCAAACTATTCACAATGCTATTCCACCAAAAATATACAGCCTACCAAAATTACATAAACATGATATACCACTAAGACCTATTGTTTCTTATGTACAATCGCCATTCTATCGTTTATCAAAATTCTTATCGGATTGCGTTTCAAATATTACAGGAAAAAATGATTTTTTTATTAAAGACTTATTTGCCTTTAAAAAATTCATTGATACAGTAAACCTACCCGAAAATTACAGGCTCATTTCGCTAGATGTTATATCGTTGTATACATTTGTATACAACGATATAACATATTTATACCAAATCAACTTGTTCACACTATTTTACCAGGAAAATGGGAAATTTTAAAGAAACAGACATCGCTATCAAAAAATAATTTTATGCATGCTGACTTCGTTCTAAACACAAATTACTTTCAGTATGAAAACACCTTTAACAGACAATTCGATGGATGTGCTATGGGATCACCAATTTCATCGACCATTGCTCAGTTAATAATGGAATATTTAGAGGAAAAAGTTTCAGAAAAACTAAATTTTAATATAATATTTTTCAAATGGTTTGTAGATGATTGCATAACAGTTTCAACGAAAAATTACAATTCACGTCCGAAACAGAAAATAATAATAAAATAAATTGTCTAGATATGACACTTATGCGCAGAAAACACAAAATTTTAACCGAATGGTACACCAAACCAACTTGGTCAGGTATATATCTAAACTGTTTCTCTAATCACTGAAAAACTCAAAAAAGTAGTGTTTTAATTGGTTTGTCTGATCTCTTTAACGTCTCCAGAATTCCTACCAAGAATAGTGCAAAAAGTGGAAAAGACACTGACAAATAATAATTTCAATGAAGAGACTATCACCGAAATAATTAATAATCGAACATATAAAAATTATAATAACCTAATAACAAAAAACATAGAACATAAACAGCAAAAATATGTAGCAGCACACCAGTGAGCTGTCAGAAAAAATAAAACACATTTTAAAAAAGCATGATATTATCGCGTGCCACAGGTCTCATAATAAATTAAATACACTGTTCACAAATTTAAAAAGTAAAACTCCTCTCATGAATAAATTAAATGTAGTATATCCGATCCCTTGCACAAATTGTGCCAAAAAATATATAGGTATGACGAGCCAATTAACCGCGTTAAACAAACCAACACAGGATAAAAAAACATACCTTCGATTATAACAGTCTCATAATTAAAAACAAAGATATGAATTACCAAAAATTGCAGATAAAGGAAATGAAAGACATTAAAAAAGAAAAAAACACTGTTAACGACAGAACCGCTATAGAAAATTTGATATTCACACCAGCCTAATTTAAACTAAAATATTTAGTATTGGATCCTGTTAATAAACATCAAAAATAAATATCCTTTTAAACAGAAAATTAGATATACGGGTTTTTTCGTTTTTTTTGGTTGCATTGTAAAATATAAGAAATAAAATACATTCACATTCCATGTATCCTCAATATCTAAACAGACGACGTAAAAGTTGCATTCCATTATTAATTAATAAACAAAATGTCAAGGTGTGTACTGGTAAAATGAAACACTTTTTAAAAAAATTTAAATAGTGTTTGTTTGTTTTTTAAATTGTAGATATGTTCTTATACTTAAATATATTATATATATATATATATATATATATATATATATATATATATATATATATCATTTTTCTTAATTTTATATTTTCTTGGGTTTAGGTTCTATAATTAATATTTATAATTCAACGAAAAATTACAGTTCACATCCGAAACAGAGAATACTAATAAAATAAATTTTCTAGATATGACACTTATACGCAGAAAAAACAAAATTTTAACTGAATGGTATACCAAACCATCTTGGTCAGGTAGATATCTAAACTATTTCTCTAATCATCCAAAAACTCAAAAAAACAGCGTTATAATCGGTCTATCTGATCGTGCTATCTCCCTAACATCTCCAGAATTCCGACCAAAAATACTTCAAAAAGTAAAAGAGACACTAATAAATAATAATTTCAACGAAAAGACTATCACCAAAATAATTGATAAACGAACATATAAGTTTTATAATAACGTAAAAACAAAAAACATAGAACATAAACAGCAAAAATATGTAGCATTACCTTACACTAGTGAGCTGTCAGAAAAAATAAAATACATTTTAAAAAAACATGATATTATCGTATGCCACAGGTCACATAATAAATTAAATACATTATTCACAAATTTAAAAAGTAAAACTCCTCTAATGAATAAATCAAATATAATATATTCGATCCCTTGCACAAATTGTCCCAAAAAATATATAGGCATGACGAGCCAATTACTGAAGAACAGATTAAATGGCCATAAATATACAAAAAAACGCCTCAACAGCGTTAAACAAACATACACAGGACGAAAAACACACTTTTGATTATAACAGTACCATTATAAAAAACAAAGATATGAATTACCAAAAATTACAGATAAAGGAAATGATTGAAATTAAAAAAGATAAAAACACTGTTAACGACAGAACAGATATAGGAAATTTGAGCCACATTTACGCAAACCTAATTTAAACAAAACTATTAAGTATTCGATCCGGTCAAATAAGAATCAAAAATAGAATATCCTCTTAAACATAAAACCAAACATATACCTTATTTGTTTTTTTTTATATACATTGTAAAATATAAAAAATATTTAAAAAAATAAAACACATTCACATTCCACGTATCCTCAGTAAACGATGAAAATTTAAAGTTTATTTAGAAACAGAACAGCAAAATGTCAAGGTATGTACTGGTAAAATTAAATATTTTTAAAATGTTTTAAAGTTTTTGACTACTGTTTTTAAGTGTCTTGTTTGTTTTCCAAAATGGTAAAATATGTTTTTTATATTGATGTATTTTAATTATATATTTTTTTAGGAATAAATTTTGAAAATGCCTTGAATAAAGGGCGAAACGTCAATCGTTTTGTGTTTTATTAATTATAGAACCTAAACCCAAGAAAATACAAAATTAAGAAAAATGATATAATCTATGGTTCAAGAATCAAGAAAATAAATATATATATATATATATATATATATATATATATATATATATATATATATATATATATATATATATATATGGACTGTAAATATAAATATTGAGGACAAAATATTCGAATGAGAAATATAGCTCCCAAAATATTGTAGCAAAACGTAGATCTGAAAATTCTATATAGCAAATATTAGACCCCCAATGGTCAGCCCAAAGCAACAGTTGTAAACTTTGGGATTAGGGGTATTAGGATGTTTTTATTAATCGGCATAAAGTTAATACATTTTTTCTATTTGATAGTCCACACAACACCCGCTAGATAGTATATACCAGTTTTCTAGTAAATTGTATCAGAAAGCTTATAAGAATGTTATAAAAACTCTTTATTATAGTGAGCAGTGTCGTTTACAAAAAACTGTGTTTTTCTGGTACATGAGGCAAAGTTATTAATCAATAATTTTTCAGGTGATAATATTGCTTTAGAAGTGCAGTATTGATGAGCTACAAAAAATTAAATTTATACCCCATATTTTGCAATCAACTATTTAGGCCTAATGTTTGAAAAATACAATTTTAATGCGACTTTTTCAGGAGCAATGTTAAAACAAAACACGAAAAAAGGTTACTACATTGACGATAACTCTTGTTGTAAAGAATCTAATTTTATGTAACCCGGAGGTGTTATTGCCATATTTCTGAAAAAAAGAAAAACAAAATGATTTTGGTCGCCATAGCGTAAAAATCAATTGTGCCACTCATGTAGTTGTGTATAAAATCTTTAATTTGAACCTTTATAGACCTCAACGGGAAATATTTAAATCACATGTTTTCGGTTGCCATATTGAACTTGTCATAGCGTAAAATCAACTTTGCCGTACATTCTTGAAAAAAAGGATTCAAGACCTTTAATTTGAGCCATTGTAGACCTCAATCGGACCTGTTCAAGTGATTTTATAGTCATATTTTCAAAAGAAATCGATGTCACTTGGTTTCAGCCTCCTTACTGAATCTGCCAAACCTGTAAAATCAAGTGAAATCACTGAGCGCCATATCTCCATTATGTCTTTAACTATGAAACTGAAAGCTGAAGGCTAGTTTAATTATTTTTCTACATCATTTTTCTTTTCCCTTTTCTTTAAACTTAGTTCTGTCACTACACTCTTCCAGCTCTTCCCACTCATTTGTGTTGTGTGACAGATCACCTATGTTGCACCTATTAATTTAACATCATTTCTTTGGTGGTTTTTGGCCACTTCGTTTCCTTTCCTAGGATATCCATTTTAAGAGGTTTCGTTGTCCATCGATTCATTCGCCCACTGTCATTTAAATTTTGTTACTCTCTCACTCACAAAGCTAACTGATATAACTTTTTTACGGCAACTTTTAGTGAGCTTAAAGATGACGTTATCGATTTTTCTATTTAACAGTCTTCGAACAATCATCAATTTAATTTTTAAAATACGGTCCTGATTTTCTGTCAACTATTTAAAGAATTTTTTATTGTATATTCAATAATGTATCACGCATTATGGTTTAATTGCATTTCGAATCTATTTTGACCATTATTAAGAAATTTCCACACATAGCCTGTCCTTTCACATCTTTGTATTAGAAAAATTCATATATACTCGGAAGATTCATAAAAACGTATTAGGGATCTCTCATATTGATGAAAAATTTTGAATATCTGGAAAGAATTTTGAATTGACAAATTGGGATTTTCAGTATCATTTAGGAATGAAAAATACTCATTTAGTGACATTACAAGATCTTGAAGATGCTTCAAAATATCCCGACGAATGGTTTCTTAAGTCAGTTAATTCTCACGGAGAAAGTTTGTACGAAGTAAAAAAAAATAGGAAAAATGGTTTTCTTTCGCAGCAGATCATCAGTATTCCAATTTTTGTGACAACGAAATAATGTTATCTTCAAAAAAAATTTAAATATAAATTTTTTTTTCGTGAGATTCACTCTGGTTCTTTTTTCATACGCGTTTCGACCCCCTAATGGTCTCCTCAGTGGAGTTGTTATGCACCAAAAGTAAAATTGTCAGAAAACAACCATCATTTACTACTATGAGTATAAAATGAAAAATAGAAAAAATAGATTGTTTTTTCCTTCTGAAAAAGTATCACTTTTTCCTGATCTTGGGATATAATTTCCAACCATGAATGTGTATTAAATAAAAAATATCTTGAAAAGCATTAGAAAATTTAATATGTATTTTTTTTTGTAAGATGACGACGATGATGACGATGACGACGATGACGATGACGATGAAGACGAACCAGCATCTCCAGTTCTCACCAACACCGCCCAACAATCCGTACCACAACAGACCATCCAAAATGTTGCATCTCAAAGTGTTGCCGCTCCAGCTGCCGTTGCTGAAAGCGCTATCCAAGAACAGACCCCTGACGAACAATTGAATGCTGTCGAGGAAGCGGAAGGAGAAAATGAAACTGGTAATGTACAAATTCCTTTTACGTCATTTTTCTTGTAAATCGTTTACCACATTTACCTTAAAATAGTAAATTAGATCATCGCAGAAATATCTTGAACATAATTCAGAAAATTTATTTAAATCGGGGCGTGCCAAAGTAACATTAATTTTTATTTATGTTTAACCGCCCCCCCCCCCTGAAGAGAGCACCAAAACTTATATAAAATAATGATTATTTATCACATTTTAAAAAAATAATTCAACTATTTCTAAATAGGGAGATTTAACATAAATATTCTTTGCAGGTACGGAAGTAATCTTAGAAGGTGACGTCGATTCTGAATCCCTGATCGAAAAAGACCCCATAGATGATGAACCAATAGTTCAGAATTCCGTACAAGAACCCATCATCGTTGATCCAGTCCCAGCGGTCGATACTAATGCTGCTGCCTATGACGATGACGATGATGATGATGACGATGACGATGACGACGACGATGACGATGACGGCATAGGCAGTGTAATCGGTGACGACGATGACGATGATGATGACGATGACGATGACGACGACACTGACGATGACGACGATGACGACGACGACGACGACGATGACGATGACTTAGGTGGCATTATTGATGCCAGAAAATCACGTGAGTCTAGGGCAAAGAAGCATCATAAAAAGGGAAAGCACCACGCATCGGGAAAACACCGAGGAGGCAAACACCATGGGGGTGAGCACCCTGACGGGGAAAATAAAACAGATTCTAAAAAAAATAGATAAGAGCAGATTGACATGATTGATAATTTTTAGCAAAGTTAGAATTTTTATGCCAAAGCTGGGGCAGTAGTAAAATTTATCCAATGCAGACTTTTTGCAAGCTTTCAACTAATTATATTATTGTTCTTATTTCGATTCTTGTTTTGTTGCCAAATTAATATTATTTTAATTATTTTGCTAGAAATTATCAAATAATATTTCTGCAATGTTTTGAGTCATTTTTTATTCAATTCTCGCTTAAATGATGATTTTTTTTTTAATTTAAAAAGAGGTGTTTTACAGGTAAGGAAAATAATTATATGTGCATTTCGGAAGCGATAGTAATGGAATGAAACAAGTTCTCTTAGTGAGTAATATTTTTAATTCCTTTTAACATATTTAGCTTCAAATAATAATTCTCTTGATCACGTTCGCTCTATAGTCTTTTTTTGATTATAAGAAGAGGAAGTGAAAAAGTAGAGACTAAAAAATTGTTGTAATAGTTTCAAGATAATCGGTTTTTTTTTCGCGATCGATACTGTTGTGGAATAATTTTTTTGAAGTTGTAGAAAATACCTCTCCTTTGAGATACAGCGAAGCTCAAAGTATTATAAAAGGGACTAAAAGTATTTCCACAAATAGTTTTAAAAAAACTGTTTTCGTCAAAATTATTGATTGGCAAAAAGCTTGCCCTTTAGTTAGATTTTTGTATTTATCTAAATTTTTTATTCTATATTTTCAAATTTACACATACAGGGTGATTAAAACTAACGAAAAAGTAGAAATATTTTCTCATTTTTATGGTTCCGATCCTCAACAGAAATTTTTTTATTTTATTTTTTTTTTAATTGCAATTGACATTTTTAAGATTTTACTTTAACGAGACTTGATCAGCTGCCAAACATAACATGCATAAATTTGTTAATTCTACTAAAAAATTATAGGTTCAACGATAGCTAATTAGTAAAGGTACAGACGGACGTACAGACGGACGGACAGATGGATGGACAGTCGATAAACTTTTGTACTACTTCACAAATTTTTACTGGTGAAAATCTCAAAGTGTCAAATCGAGAAAACATATATAAGGTGTCTGAAAACGGCATTTAAAACTTTTTTCGTGAGATTTAATTTATTTCTGGATAGATCAAAATAATATTTAGCATGAATGATCAGCCTAATGAAGAGTCTTACCCGCAGTTTCCCTAATTTGTCACCAGAGGACACTTTACCTAAAAATTAAAATTTATTTCTTACACAGCTTTTTAATTTTCACCAATAAGATCAAATCGATAATTTTAAACCACCCTGTGTATTTATTTTTAAAAATTTAAATGTAAATTTGTAGGTAAATAGTTACATTTTTTTTATAAGAATTTGAGTAAAAGTATTTTGCTTTTTGATAGTTTCTATCACCCTTGTTTTCGATAAAATTCATTGCTTTTTCTTGTACAAAGCCGACTTTAGCTTTAGCCGTTTCTCCGTTTTCAAAAAGTCTTTGGTTTTGCTATTTTTAAGAACCAAAATGTTTAATTTTCGATAAGAAAACTTACCAAATAACAAACAACAATATATTGAATCATATTGATTCATTTTTATAAAAGAAGAAAGAATTAAAACATTTTGGTTCTTAATAAATATCTTACAAGTTTTAGTAGTGTAGTTTGGTAGTTTTAATAATTTATTTCTCTTTTTTTTCTTGGTAGATATTTATTTATTTATTTTATTTATTAAAAGCATTATCCTAGGTACATGTCACATACCTAGTGATTAAATCGAAGAGAAATTTATAAGTAGGTTTTCAAAAATTGTGAAAATTTTTTACCAATTTGGATTACTTTTTTATAAATGAAATTTTGATTGGTCAATATACGTTTTTTACAAAAAATACATAGTTGGTGTTTTATTGTACAAAATAAATTCCCTCCATCACTAACTACAGGATGTCGGTATGAGTTTTCATTTACGTGTGACATCTACTTAGCTTAATGCATTAATACTTTCTTTTCTTTAAGTTTTAACATTGCATGCGTCAACTTTTTTCTTCTTCATACTTTTTCTCAACATTTCACATCATTTTTATTAACATATGCGTATAAGAGAAAGCTTTCGAAAGCAAGTACTGCAGATGTAGACGTAACATTTGGTAAATACGAGTAATATGGCATTAAGTAGGTAAGTGGAATTTCACTTTATTTAAAATGTAGTTTGTAGATGTTTGCATAAAAGTACTCCACAACTAAATACAGTACAGGGTGAGTCAACGATTGGATGAAGTAGATTTGTGCCTTTTCGGTGACATTTACAAAGAAACTATATTTATTGTTTGATACAGTTTATTTTTACGCAGATTATAAAAATATTTAGGACTCTACAGGAGCCAAAAAACTAGGACAGCATAAAGTTGTATTTTTTAAATAGAACACCCTATATACGAATCGTATTTTCGATTTAGCTTATAATTTTAAATCTTTTTTATTAAGGGTTTACTATAACAAAACTTTATAGTTTCTGAGATAATTAAATTTAAAGAAAAAAGTCACATTTTCAAGCATCAATTCAATCCTAAATAACGTTTTCAATTTTCTGACAAATATATTCAAATTTGGAATTTAGCAAGGCCAAGGACAAGTTAACATAATTTTTACCTAATATTTGCAATAAAAGCTGCAGGGTGTTGAACACATCGGCTCAAATTTGAACAAGTTTAAATGAATAAATATCTTTTTTTTTAAATGGCTCACCCTGTATATTTTCATGTTATTTAATAGAGTAATAAAAACCCTAAAAGTTTTGTTCAATATATCCTATACCTATTTATAATAGTTTTTGAGATATTTCAGTTTTTCTTATTTTCCATACTTTTTTACAGAAATAGTCTTCATTATCATAGTAGCCATGGCAAAAACAATGTAAAAGAACATTTTTCTGTGTGTCAAATTTATAACCGCAATCGCTTCTTTTGGTTTTTATGTAGTGTAGTTTGTTTTTTTTTTGCATTCATCTTATATTGTAAAATGAATTTTCCAAACAATGAGTTAATAGATATGATTTATACAAAAGGAGAGGCTCAAAAAAATTGCCTTCTTGCTCAAAGAATTTACAAAATGAAGTATCCTGATCGACGCCAGCCTAATACCCATAGTTTTCAAAACTTAATGCAAAGATTTGATTCTTCTGGTACTGTTGATTATCCAAAACGTAAAGTGGTCAACAAACCAGTAACTAATGAAGAAAAAGAACTACAAGTATTGTTAAATGTTCAGGAAAATCCTTATATTGGTAGCCGCCAGTTAGCAGCATTATGTGAAACATCACAATCCACCGCTAGTCGTACTACCAAGAAATATAGGTATCATCCATATCACATGGAATTACACCAAGAATTGCATGGACAGGATTTTGAAAGTCGTGTAAACTTTTGTCGTACAATAAATGCGGAGATTCAATTAAATCCAAATTTATTATGCAAGGTAATGTTTAGTGATGAAGCTACTTTTAGAAGTAACGGTGCCGTAAATAGACGCAACATGCATTATTATGCCACAGAAAACCCATTTTGGATTAGAGAGGTGCAACATCAAAACCACTGGTCATTAAATGTTTGGTGTGGTATTCATCATAATCGAATTATTGGACCCCACTTTTTTAATGAACCACTAAATGGCCATAGTTACCTGAACTTTCTACAAGAAGAACTACCCCAACTGCTTCAAGGTCTCGATAGGGATGAGCTCGACAGTATGTGGTTCCAGCACGATGGTGCGCCTCCGCATTACCATCGTGAAGTTCGTGCGTTTTTCGACCAACGATATCCGCAAAAGTGGATTGGACGTGGGGGTTTCATTGAGTGGCCACCAAGGTCTTGCGACATCACCCCATTAGATTTCTTCCTATGGGGTTATACTAAAAATAAGGTGTATGTTAATCCACCAACAACAGTGGAAGATATGCGAAACAGGATTAGGGATACCTATAGAACAATAACGCCACTAATTTTGTCCAGGGTCCAAGAAAATCTGCAAAAAAAGACTAAATTTGTGCATTGCATAAGAGGGTCGTTTATTCGAACACTTATTAAAAAGAAATAATTAATCTCAGTATTTAATAGGTAATTTTTTTGTTTCAATTTAGTATAAAAGTAAATATGTATTTGCTTTGTCGTTATTGTTGTGTTAATTTTTTCACATTATGTTTAATTAAACTATTGCCGTTGTAATATAACGAATAATGTATTTCATCATATTTAACCACATTCTGTTTGTTTCTGTAGTTTCTTTTTATTATTTTACATGGCTACTATGATAATGAAGACTATTTCTGTAAAAAAGTATGGAAAATAAGAAAAACTGAAATATCTCAAAAACTATTATAAATAGGTATGGGATATATTGAACAAAACTTTTAGGGTTTTTATTACTCTATTAAATAACATGAAAATATACAGGGTGTACCATTAAAAAAAAATATATATTTATTCATTTAAACTTGTTCAAATTTGAGCCGATGTGTTCAACACCCTGTAGCTTTTATTGCGAATATTAGGTAAAAATTATATTAACTTGTCCTTGGCCTTGCTAAATTCCAAATTTGAATATATTTGTCACAAAATTGAAAACGTTATTTAGGATTGAATTGATGCTTGAAAATGTGACTTTTTTTCTTTAAACTTATTTTTTTTTTCAGAAACTATAAAGTTTTGTTATAGTAAATCCTTAATAAAAAAGATTTAAAATTATAAGCTAAATCGAAAATACGATTCGTATATAGGGTGTTCTATTTTAAAAAAATACAACTTTATGCTGTCCTAGTTTTTTGGCTCACCCTGTAGAGTCCTAAATATTTTTAAAATCTGCGTAAAAATAAACTGTATCAAACAATAAATATAGTTTCTTTGTTAATTTCACCGAAAAGGTACAAACCTACTTCATCCAATCGTTGACTCACCCTGTACAGGATTTACCAATGTAAATTAAATGATTATTGAAAACATGAAATTGGGTTTTATGATTTTGCATCTGGGAAAATATTGCAATATTTGCAAACGACAATACCACCCAAGAGAACAAAACTATACCAGCTCTTTTTTATCAGTTTATTGAGTCCCAAAAATAACTGAACTCTAATAGGATACGAAGTTCCATTAACGCCATAAAAACCTTTTAAAAATTAATATATAGTGAAAACAAGCTTTTTATTTGAATTTGTGGAGTATTTTTACAAATAGTAGATAGTAGAAATAGATAAGTAAGGAGACAACGCATGACAATGAAAGATTTGACAATTTGACTGAGACTAACTTCAACTACGCACGCAGAAGGATTTTGAGGAGAACATATTAATGCAGCATGATGGCGATGGCAGGATTTGGTCTTTTTGGATCAGGGATTTACGAATTGAGTATAATTTTTTTGATTTGTTTTTGTAGCACGTAGTGGATCTGGGCAAAGATTTTTTTTAATTTCATGTGTCAAATAATTTCGCAAGTGCTTTAAATTCTCGATTTAATTTAAGAGATTGAATGCTGTCAAAAGGTTATAGATAACGAATAAATTCTTAAGCTACAAAAGTATTTATACTAAAAGCATATGCAGTGGAGTGCGTGGAGTGCAAGTGTAATAATGCGTGATTTCCACACTTCTCTTATTAATACAGAAGCCCGAGGGTTTTCGTTGGCGATAAAGGTCCATGGGGTTTTATGGTTGATTTTTATCTATTTTGATCCGCTGAATCTGAATTTCGAATATGCTCAGCCGCCAGAATGGGACGTAATTTGTTATTAATAATTTAATTGTTAAAACGCTGTAGAAAATAATTAGTTATATATATATATATATATATATATATATATATATATATATATATATATATATATATACCGGGTGTCAACGAATCTATTAGACAAGTCATAATTTCTAGAGTATTATGTGTATCAAAATGAGAATTGGTACAGGTAATTGTTATGTGAAGAGGAGAGTTTTCGCATATTTTCCACTTTCCGGCCACTTCCGGTTTCACCGGAAATGTCCCCGGTTTTGAATTCTTAAATAGAATACCCTGTATATTTTAACATTTTTAGATTTCTGAGACAATTCTAGATCAGAATGTGACATTTTAAAAACTTTTTACGTCTACTTCATTTTTTTAGAGCCACTTTTAAAATTGCATCTAGGTGGCCATAATCGGACGCAAACTAATCTAACCTAGCCTTAGGTGATGTCAAAAAAATACAATCGCAAAGTTTTAGTTACTAGTATGAAAGACAGGAATTGAATTAAAAATTTAACAAAATTAACAAAAAACTAACAAAATAAACTAATAACTTAGACGACGCACTTAAAATATTTGAAAGTACAGTAGCTGAATTTGTTAAAAAGTTTAGTGTAGTAAATGTTCAAAGTGCATTCCTTCTTTTTCACGACACATTTCAGCTCGTTCAATTGTTTCTCTCAACACGTTTTGTAGCATTTGGGGCGTTATACTTCTAAATGCCCGTAAAATTTTTTCTTCTAATATTTCAAGAGTAGCTGGGGCTGCTCCATAGTAAACCCTTTCTTTAACATATCCCCAGACAAAGAAATCGAGCACAGTAAAATCTGGTGAGCGGGCTGGCCACCGTACCGGACCATTGGTTGCAATAATTCGATTATTAAAATGCTCTATTAGATAATTAAGAACTTCTCTAGTATTGTGAGGCGGTGCTCCATCTTGTTGAAAGTAAATTCGCCGTAAAACTGCTAAAGGTATATCATTGAGATGATTTTCGATTTCATTTTGAAGAAAACCTAAGTATCTAACCCCTGTTAACTGACCTTGAAACAATATTGGCCCAATTATTCTGTTTCCAACGATACCAGCCCCGACATTGACGCCAAATCTTTCTTGAAAATTGTCCTCTCTCATTTCATGTTGATTTTGTTGGGCCCAGTACCGAGTATTTTGCTTATTGAACATACCATTATTTGTAAATCGGGATTCGTCGGAAAATAGAATAAAATCGATAAAATTTGGGTTAACTCTATGATTTTGAAGCAGCCAATCACAAAACACTACCCGTCTATCGCCATCCTCAGTATACAAATGTTGATGTAACTGATATTTAAATGCTTGATATCCATGCTTTTTCAGTATTTTTCTTGCTGATTCATAACTTATCTGCAGTTCTTGACTAATTTTTCTTAACGAAACTGTTTTATCAACCTCAACCATAGCAAGTACGTTAATCTCAGTCTCTTCATTTATGATAAATCTCTGTTCCGCCTCTTGATTTCCTATTTGCCTAAAACGAATCTCGACATACCGAAAATACTGATGGGCTGGATGTTGCCGATTCGGATATCTATGAGCATACAACTCGGCAGCATTCCTTGAATTTCTATGACACTCTGAGTATACATTATTTTAACGAAAATTTAAACTAAACTTAACGAAAATTAAGAAACTTTTACGTCTGTTCTTAGAGCGTATGTCACTGTCATTATCTACTTAAGTGAGTGCTTTGTTTTCCAAAGAAGACTTGATAAAAACAGTTGCAAATTATTATGCATCATGGCTGTCCATGGCGCACTTGTCATAAGTAAATAAATTATCCAGTATTTTACTTAATAATATTTAATTTCTGTTCTTATGTCTAATCCAATCGCAAATAAATTAGTACCGTTAGATTCGTCAAAGAATGCTTTTTTCGAAAAGTAGTTGTCAAACAGGGGTCGCCATTTGAAAATTAATAGTTAGAAATGAAAACGTAATTTTGTCAACTTCTCTTATTACTGTCTTTCATACTAGTAACTAAAACTTTGCGATTGTATTTTTTTGACATCACCTAAGGCCCTTAGATTAGTTTGCGTCCGATCATGGCCACCTAGATGTAATTTTAAAAGTGGCTCTAAAAAAATGAAGTAGACGTAAAAAGTTTTTAAAATGTCACGTTCTGATCTAAAATTGTCTCAGAAATCCAAAAATGTTAAAATATACAGGGTGTTCTATTTAAAAATTCAAAACCGGGACCATTTCCGGTCAAACCGGAAGTGACCGGAAAGTGGAAAATATGAGAAAACTCTCCCCTTCACATACCATTTACCTGTACCAATTCTCATTTTGATACACATAATACCCTAGAAATTATGACTTGTCTAATAGATTCGTTGACACCCGGTATAGCTCAAAACAAAAATTTTGAGCTTCGGTAGACCCCTCTAAGTCTATTTATTGCCGAGATATAGCAGTTGTAGAATGCACACACGGTTACGGGCACGAGCAGCTGCTAGCTTTTCTTTTACACATAAAAAAAGAACAACACGACAACCCTAATGACACACAATTACAGCACAGTGCAACTAGAAGGTATTTCAGTTACAGACAGCAAAAATATCAGTTTTTTTTTTCGGAATTATTAAATTATTTTCTCTATGCAATTCCAATTCTCATGGTTCTAAAGTGTTGACTACCTTGTCTAAACAGTTTGTTTGAATGTGAACGATATAAAGAGGTCGTAAAATGTATAGTGCAGTTGAAATAGTTATTGGAGGTAAATCTTCAATTAAAACGTTTTTATGAGTATAATATCCAACTCCTAATTCAACGAAGGTTCTGAATAAAGCTAACCGATTTAGTACTTTTACTAAGAATTCTTCAGCTCTTTTTAATCTTTTTTCACAGCCTCTTGCGATAAATCTAAAAACCGAAAATAAGACTTGAGCAAAGTTAATCAATAATTGTTTTTTTATGAAATTGAAAGTAAAGTAAAATGTGTTTTACCTTGTCCAAAATCAACTAAATACTTTTCTGGTTCACTCATTAAAGCAGAGTATTTGGTTCCTACTTTGCTATTATAATCAGAACCTATAATGTAAACCAGGTAAAATTTTACAGAATTGCTCTCCAAAGTGTAGTGCACGGAGATGTCTCTGCCACTGGGAATGGATAAAACGAAAACTTTTAACTCTATCTACTTTTCTTTTAAATTAAATTCCGAAATCTACTTACATTTATATGTAACTGGGGCTGTCATGTTGTTCTTTTTGTATGTATGAAAGAGAAGAAACATGCAAAAATATTTATAATGAAAGTTTTGAACAAGAATAATCGATTTTTAACATTTTTATATCAACTATATTAAATTATTTACATATTAAATACATCATATAATTTAAATAGCACTTAACATTACTATGTAATTACAATAATAAGACACAAAACATTAATTTCAACCGGAAAAAGCTGCTTGTGCGTGTAACTGTGAGAACTTTCTAAAACTGCTATATCTCGACAACAAATAGATTTAGAGATGTCTACCAAAGCTCAAAATATTCATTTTGAGCTGTAAAATTCTTATGAAATATGCTTATGCATAATTTTTACCGGTCATGGTTGTAAACGTCTATAAACAAATTACTCACCATTTTTAAAAAATCCGATTTCAAACTAACGTAACTTTTTTATAAACATTGCAAAAATAATTTATTAAGACTATTTTTAAAGCTGATAACTTTACTCTTAAAATGAGTGGTTTCCAAGTTCATTTTGATAACTAAAAGCTGAGTTATGAGTCAAAAAGAGCGTACAACTCGCAATTTTTCAATTTTGCAACACTAAATTTGCAATAACTTGGACCCGAATCAATATTTTTCGATAAACCTTCGACTGCGGTAAAAAATATTGATATACAAGTTCATTCAAAAAATTCCGGGACTAATTTTTTTTACGAATGAAAACAAGAGTTCAGAAAAAATATTTCTATAAAAATTTTGCTGCGCTCGTATAGCCGCTGGAACAATCTAGAATCGCCTCAACATCTTTAAAACGTTCTCCCTTCATCGTCATTTGGGGGAGCCAGATTTGTCGAGTACGGTGGGTGATGAATCATGGAGACCGACTTTTGGGCCAAAAGTTGTGTGATGAGTATTGAGGAATTCGCTGGCGCATTGTCGTGCAACAGAAACCAGTCACTAGTACGATACAACTCCGGGCTCACGCGACGAATCCGCTTCAAAAATGGATCCAGGACACTTTTGACAAAAATTGTGCGTTCACTATTTGGCTCGGGGGCACAAATTCGCTATGGATAATCCCACCAGAATCGAAAAACAAAATAAGCATCGTTTTAATTTTCGATTTTGTCGCTCTAACTGTCGACCGTTCTTAAACTGCTTAAAAACCTTGCTGCGGCTTAAACAATCTTTACCATATACGATTTTCAATAATTCCAATATTTCCGAACCACTTTTTCCCAATTTGAAACAAAATTTTATTACGGCTCGCCGCTTCATAGCGAAAATTGTGACGCAGTAGCAAAAACATGTCTACTTCAAACGAACACAGCCGGCCAATAAATGAGGTTACAGCGCTCACACCTCCACTGTGGGTAACTAAGGTATGATATTATGTAGTTCTGCCATCGGGTAACAGATAGCTCTAGTTTTTTAATTTTTATACAAAATTAGTCCCGGAACTTTTTGAATGAACTGTGTATATTGCTAATTATTTTTTACAGCGTTTTAAATAATTAAATTATTAATAACAAATTACGGTACATTCTGGCGGTTGAACATGTTCAAAATTCGGTTTCGGCAGATTAAAATACATAAGAATTAACCATAAAACCCTATGAACCTTTATCGGCCACGAAAACTACCGAGCTTCTGTACTATATATCTAAAGATGGTTTACTGAAGCAATTCGGGTTCTGATTATACACCGCTTTTACTTTTATTATCAATAGTTGCATAGCTGAAGAACTTCTTCACTTTATCTTGAAAATAGCTGGAGATAACTACTAGCCGAAACGTCGTAATATTCAATAAACTGAATATCAACTAAATGGGTACTTGTTTGGAGAAACGCTCGGTCCCATCGAATTTTATTTTTAGTTTAAAGTTTTTTTCCATGATACCAAAATATACAGGGTAACTTAAGAAACAGCCATGATGTCATTGATATTTTTTTCAATTGTAAACCCCATTTTTTATTTCAGAATCAGAAAAAGGCACTTTTTTAGATATGACTAGAAAAATATCGATGTTTGTTACATATGGAAATTGTCGAGAAAAATTACTAAAAAAATATAAATATAAAAGAAAATTGTACCGTCTAAATTAACTAAAAAAACTGGGCCCCGTTAACAATCTGAACATAGCCAAATCGTTGAACAAGTTCATTTCTGCACTAATAACTGTGTATTCAGAGCCACAAGAACCCAATATATTCCAGTGGGACCTTTTTTTTCCAACATTATGGAGCGCCGCTTCACTACGTTGCCCTGTCCGTACTAATTTGGATGAGGATTTTCCGAATCGTTGAATAGGCAGAAGAAGGACAATTTAGTGGCCAGCCAGATTACCAGATTTGACCTCCCTTGATTATTTCTTGTGGGGATACTTAAAAACCGAAGTATACTTGACCCAGCCCGACAATTTAGAAGTCCTCAAAGTTCGAATACGCCAAGAAGTAAGAAACATAACCGCAGATGTAGTCGACAATGTTCAAAAGGAATTTATTCAAGGACAGATTATTAACGGAGCTCAGTCTGAATATTTAATTTAGGTCGTATCAATTTTTTTTTTAATTTTAAAGTAATTTTTCTTGACAATTTTCTTATGTAACCAATATTGATATTTACCTTGTTATAATTAAAAAATATGCCATTTCTGATTCTGAAATAGAAAATGAATTGAAAAAAAAAATATCGATTTTCGGATCCGAGCGTTTTTCCAAACAAGTACCCATTTAGTGTTTGTTTGAAGGTCATAGACAATGATGTTTCTTGCAAAGTAGTAGATATCTGTTGGACTTCCATTGTCTTGTTGAATATCGCGACGTTTCGGCTAGTAGTTATCTCTAGCCGTTTTCAAGTGAAACTAAATAAATCCCTTAGCTACATGACTATTTATACTAAAAGTAAATGCAGTAGAGTGTGACTGAGATGGGTGCAGTCATGCCTGCTATGGCAAAATCATATTTTTTTTATGCTGCATTTAGTTTTAATTTCCAATTACTAAGAAGTGGTTTCCACACTTCTCTTATATCTAAAGATGGTTTACTAAAACAACTCGGGTTCTGATGTATAACCGCGGCTTCTTTGAATTTCCGTTTTCTCCAATGTTGTTCTCGGTGTAGTATTCTAGCTTTAGACCATTTTATGTGGTGTTCATGAGTGCAGGCATGGTTGGCGGCACCAGATTTGCTGTTTCTCCTCGAGATGTGCATTTTTGGTGTTCTTTGATTCTTACGTCAAGAGGTCTCTTTGTTTCGCCAATGTAGGAATTGCCACATTCACATGATATCTGATATACACAGTTCTTCATGTCACTTTGAGTTGTTGGTTTGACTTTAGTGAGCCCACTTCTGAGAGAGTTATTTGAATTGAAAACATTTTATATCGTTTTCCTATCCTTCTAACTTTTTCTGAAATGCCTTTAACATAGGGGATGTTCAATACTAGTTTTCGTTCTTCATTCGTTGTCGATATTGTCCTATTTCCACATCTTTATGGACTCCCGAAAATACATAAGCAAGATCTTACGACCTATCACGAGTTCCCGGAACTCTCCGACTTCTGAACTTGCCAAATTTCTTCTTCCAATCCTGAGACCATTACAAGGAAATACATCGTCCTGGGTTAAGAACTCGCAACATTTCGTAGAAATTATACATGAAATAGAAGTACAACCAGAAGACCATTTTATTAGCTTTGACGTGGAAAGCTTATACACCAACGTTCCAGGTAAGGACTCACTAAAAATCATAAAAAAGAAACTTGAAGAAGACCAGACCTTAGCAGACAGAACATCTTCACCATCGCACGTCATTATGGACTTGTTGGAAAGTTGTTTGACTAATACCTATTTTCAAGAAAAGGAAAAATTCTACATCTAGGATGACGGACTACCGATGGGATCTTCACTTTCACGGGTGGTCGCAAATATTGTTATAGAATGGTTCGAGATGTTTGCAATTGAATCCACAACTAAGAAACCGAAGTTATGGCTCAGATACGTAGACGATACTTTTATTATTTGGAGTGGAAACGACGAAGAACTTCGAAACTTCCTTGTTCATCTCAACAATATCAGCCCAACTATTAAACTCACCATGGAGAAAGAAGTAGAAAATAAATTACCATTCTTAGATGTCTTGGTGGAAAGAAATGGCAGACAAATTCGAACTTCGGTTTACAGAAAAGCCACGCACACAGGACAATACCTTAATTATTCATCTAATCACTCCAACAACACCAAACAAGGAATTATAAGAAATCTCGTAGATAGAGCCTTAACTCTCTGCAACTCCAACGAGAACTTGATTAAAGAGATAGATTATATTAAAAATGATCTGACAGCGATAGCCAGTATATCTAGTGGATAAATTTCTTGAACAACGCAGAAATAGGACAATATCGACAACGAATGAAAAACGAAAACCAGTATTGAACATCCCCTATGTTAAAGGCATTTCAGAAAAAGTTAGAAGGATAGGAAAACGATATAAAATCAACGTTGTTTTCAATTCAAATAACTCTCTGAGAAGTCGGTTCACTAAGGTCAAACCAACAACTCAAAGTGACATGAAGAACTGTGTATATCAGATACCATGTGAATGTGGCAATTCCTACATTGGCGAAACAAAGAGACCTCTTGACGTAAGAATCAAAGAACACCAAAAATGCACATCTCGAGGAGAAACAGAAAAATCTGGAGCCGCCAACCATGCCTGGACTCATGGACACCACATAAAATGGTTTAAAGCTAGAATACTACACCGAGAACAACATTGGAGAAAACGGAAATTCAAAGAAGCCGCGGTTATACATCAGAACCCGAGTTGTTTTAGTAAACCATCTTTAGATATAAGAGAAGTGTGGAAACCACTTCTTAGTAATTGTAAACTAAAACTAAATGCAGCATAAAAAAAATATGATTTTGCCATAGCAGGCATGACTGCACCCATCTCAGTCATACTCCACTGCATTTACTTTTAGTATAAATAGTCATGTAGCTAAGGGATTTATTTAGTTTCACTTGAAAACGGCTCGAGATAACTACTAGCCGAAACGTTGTGATATTCAACAAAATAATAAAGACAATAGAAGTCTAACAGATATCTACTACTTTACAAGTACCCATTTAGTTTATATCCAATTTATTGGCTAGTTAACTGTTTTTGCGATATTGAAATCAAAACAAGAAATTTTTAACATATTCGTTTTATTATTCTATTTTTCCATATTCTATTTAAAGAAATTAAGTTCCGGCTCAAACAGAACTTAGAGATTTTTTGGAGTAGAGCATGAAGATGGAAGATGCTATCAAATCACAAATGGTATTTTCAATATCTTAAAGGCTATTGAATTTATTTTCACGTCTATAATTCCGAAATGGACTCCATAATAACAAAATATAGGGTTTTATTATTGTGATATAATTATTATGCTTACTACGCATAATTTTTTATTGTAATTTATCTACAGGGTAGAAACTTTAACTGGAATAAATTCGAAAAGAAAAACACTAACCATGTTACAGAAAAATCCAAAAAAACGCATGTGTAACTGTTTACTTAATTTTACATATTACGGGTTAATGAATTTTGACAGACTTTTAGCTCAAGCCGTATAAATGTTAATTTCCGAAATTTGTAAAATATTTGAGACTTGAAATTACAAAGCGCTTTGTTCAGCTCTGTTTTGTAGTTAAGTTTAAAAGTAGAATATTTTTTTTATCGAATAGAATCGAAGGTATTTTAGGTTTTGCCTGTCGTATTAACTGATTAACTAATAAAAACCATTTGAAAATTTAAAATTGCCAAATTTTAACCCAAAACTAAACCAATCATTAACAGGCATGTATTTTAAAGAATATACGCAAAACCAAAGTGTTTAAAGTAACATTTTAAATTGTGATATATTTTTTCAAATATCGAATCTTCAACCGACATATTTAAATTAGTATATAAAAAAAATTAAAGATGTCTCTTTAATTTCAATATATTAAGGCTGTGGAATCAAATTATACTGAGCGATATCCAAAATTAGCAGTAAAAAAATTAATACCAGAGAAACGATTTAACGCATTTTCTAACATCTTAAATATTTTTATCCTCTTTAAAAAAATATAACGAAATTCGGGGAACAAACGCTATTTTAAACAATTTTGGAATAAAGTTTGTTTTGTTTGATGTCATGATTATTTTTGTCGGTTTTAGCATAAAGGCAAACTCATTAAACAACAATTAACTAAGGATGTTGCGGATGTCCATATCTGTATCCGCAACCGCGGAGTTCGACATAATTTCATGCGGATGCGGTAGTTGATGTGTATATTGCATATAATTTATTATTATATTTCATCCACATACAGTGATACGGAAGTTCCGCGATTGTGCTCATATATTTTGATACCTTGAAAATCAATAATCGATTTAGTTGTACCAGTGACTAAAAGATTACAGCTAGTGCCATTATGTTCATCCGCTCGTCCGACTTTATAGGCATAGGCTTTTAAATAGCCAAAAAACAGACGTAAGATAAATGTGAAAAAAAGTTAGGGTACTTCCCTGAATATAAAAACTATGAATGTTTTATTCGCTTACCCTATCGAATAGGATATCGCTGAATAGGTCTTTAAAATTTAATTAAATATGTTATAAAACACTTTTTAATAGGGGCCTCATTTGAGAAATATAAATCTTGAAGTTGCTTATAATATAGTGCCTTCCCTCTTTAATTTTCCAAGGGTAGAATTATTATTTTACATAAAATAATGTAGGAAAACTCTAACATAATGCCTGCCTTACATACACTTGGTGGCTTTTTTAAAAGGCACACACTCTAAAAAGTTGTATTTTATCAAAAATATATATTTTATTTATTAATATAATTTATATTAATAATTTATGACCTTGCCTGTCTCGCGACCCGCTATATTACAATGGCAACAATTGTTATAATTAGACGGATTACTACAATACCACTGATGTAATGATTTCAATTAACAAGTCCAAATTAACAAAACATTTTTTGTTCTTATCATTTCTAACAATGTTCAAATGCTTACCTTAAGAAATTTTTAGGGAATTTAAAAAGAACCATATTTTTCCGGTTTTCGATATACAGTCATGATGAGAAAAGGATGTTTCTCATACCACGTTAAAGCAAAAATATTTCTATGTATGATAATTTCATGTAAAAGATGTAAAATACAAATAGAAGACAGCACTGAGAAACGTGCACTGTACAATTAGAGTCAATCCAATAGAAATCCGAACAGAAATTTGTTTTTGAGGGACCGCTTTTTGTCGGATCTGGTTAAGATGAAATAACCTGTTTAGATTTATATTTCAGTTTCTTCCATTGTAATATAGAGGTTTGCGAAGCAAACAAGGTCACAAAATATGATTTTGGCTGGAGCGCCTAAGGTGAATTAATCTGTGACTCTAGTATACAGGGTGAGTCAACGATTGGATGAAGTAGGTTTGTGCCTTTTCGGTGAAATTAACAAAGAAACTATATTTATTGTTTAATACAGTTTATTTTTACGCAGATTTTAAAAATATTTAGGACTCTACAGGGTGAGCCAAAAAACTAGGACAGCATAAAGTTGTATTTTTTTAAATAGAACACCCTATATACGAGTCGTATTTTCGATTTAGCTTATAATTTTAAATCTTTTTTATTGAGGGTTTACTATAACAAAACTTTATAGTTTCTGAGATAATTAAGTTTAAAGAAAAAAAGTCACATTTTCAAGCATCAATTCAATCCTAAATAACGTTTTCAATTTTGTGACAAATATATTCAAATTTGGAATTTAGCAAGGCCAAGGACAAGTTAACATAATTTTTACCTAATATTTGCAATAAAAGCTACAGGGTGTTGAACACATCGGCTCAAATTTGAACAAGTTTAAATGAATAAATATCTTTTTTTTTAAATGGTACACCCTGTATATTTTCATGTTATTTAATAGAGTAATAAAAACCCTAAAAGTTTTGTTCAATATATCCTATACCTATTTATAATAGTTCTTAAGATATTTCAGTTTTTCTTATTTTCCATACTTTTTTACAGAAATAGTCTTCATTATCATAGTAGCCATGGCAAAAACAATGTAAAAGAACATTTTTCTGTGTGTTAAATTTATAACCGCAATCGCTTCTTTTGGTTTTTATGTAGTGTAGTTTGGTTTTTTTTGCATTCATCTTATATTGTAAAATGAATTTTCCAAAGAATGAGTTAATAGATATGATTTATACAATAGGAGAGGCTCAAAAAAATTGCCTTCTTGCTCAAAGAATTTACAAAATGAAGTATCCTGATCGACGCCAGCCTAATACCCATACTTTTCAAAACTTAATGCAAAGATTTGATTCTTCTGGTACTGTTGATTATCCAAAACGTAAAGTGGTCAACAAACCAGTAACTAATGAAGAAAAAGAACTACAAGTATTGTTAAATGTTCAGGAAAATCCTTATATTGGTAGCCGTCAGTTAGCAGCATTATGTGAAACATCACAATCCACCGCTAATCGTACTACCAAGAAATATAGGTATCATCCATATCACATGGAATTACACCAAGAATTGTATGGACAGGATTTTGAAAGTCGTGTAAACTTTTGTCGTACAATCAATGCGGAGATTCAATTAAATCCAAATTTATTATGCAAGGTAATGTTTAGTGATGAAGCTACTTTTAGAAGTAACGGTGCCGTAAATAGACGCAACATGCATTATTATGCCACAGAAAACCCATTTTGGATTAGAGAGGTGCAACATCAAAACCACTGGTCATTAAATGTTTATTGTGGTATTCATCATAATCGAATTATTGGACCCCACTTTTTTAATGAACCACTAAATGGCCATAGTTACCTGAACTGTCTACAAGAAGAACTATCCCAACTGCTTCAAGGTCTCGATAGGGATGAGCTCGACAGTATGTGGTTTCAGTACGATGGTGCGCCTCCGCATTACCATCGTGAAGTTCGTGCGTTTTTGGACCAACGATATCCGCAAAAATAGATTGGACGTGGGGGTTTCATTGAGTGGCCACCAAGGTCTTGCGACATCACCCCATTAGATTTCTTCCTATGGGGTTATATTAAAAATAAGGTGTATGTTAATCCACCAACAACAGTGGAAGATATGCGAAACAGGATTAGGGATACCTGTAGAACAATAACGCCACTAATTTTGTCCAGGGTCCGAGAAAATCTGTAAAAAAGTATGGAAAATAAGAAAAACTGAAATATCTCAAAAACTATTATAAATGGGTATAGGATATATTGAACAAAACTTTTAGGGTTTTTATTATTCTATTAAATAACATGAAAATATACCATTTAAAAAAAAAGATATTTATTTATTTAAACTTGTTCAAATTTGAGCCGATGTGTTCAACACCCTGTAGCTTTTATTACAAATATTAAGTAAAAATTATGTTAACTTGTCCTTGGCCTTGCTCAATTCCAAATTTGAATATATTTGTCACAAAATTGAAAACGTTATTTAGGATTGAATTGATGCTTGAAAATGTGACTTTTTTTCTTTAAACTTAATTATCTCAGAAACTATATAAGTTTTGTTATAGTAAACCCTTAATAAAAAAGATTTAAAATTATAAGCTAAATCGAAAATACGATTCGTATATAGGGTGTTCTATTTAAAAAAATACAACTTTATGCTGTCCTAGTTTTTTGGCTCACCCTGTAGAGTCCTAAATATTTTTAAAATCTGCGTAAAAATAAACTGTATCAAACAATAAATATAGTTTCTTTGTTAATTTCACCGAAAAGGCACAAACCTACTTCATCCAATCGTTGACTCACCCTGTATATAAAATTTTTATAAAAAAATTGAACCGACTTCTAAAAGTGCGCTAAAAAGTGAAAAAAAACTATAAATTTTTATATGAAATTGAAATTTTTGAAGTCAAAAAAAGCCCCTCTCCACTGCCCATAAATAACGTTCGAGCAAATTTATTGTTATTTAAATCTACTGGTATGATCGAAGATTTCTGCGCACCACAGTTTGAGAACCGCAGGTTTAAATTTTATTACCGTTTCATTCATTTCTATAACAACATATATTTTATCTTTTCAATTATACTTTTAACACGTAATAACCTTATAAACGTGTGCAGCACGTGCCTGCAAGTGTAACAATGCGTTAAATAACAACATTTGTAAATAAACTTGCATAAATGATAAATCTATGTAATTATTTATGCTCTAGCGAATACGTAGTTTTATATTGTAAAAGAATTCATAATATTGTTATCGTTGCAACAAGCACGTAAGCGGTAAAGGAAAACAATACTTTGTTTCAGACAGTTGTGCATGTAGATTCTTTCACGAGAGCAAAGAGATTTTATAATTGACAATTTTTTTTTTACGTTTTCTTAAACCGTTTGAGAGAAAAATCTGTCAATTATAGTATTAATCATAGATAGATGAATGAAATTTAAATCTCTTTAGGTTAATGACTAATATAAATGAATACAGGGTGTCTATTCGGAATCTTCTTCTTCTTCTTCTTCTTCCTCTTGTTATAGGCTTACAGCCTGTTTTTTCCAACTCAATCATTCATCTCATTTGATGTTGAAATCCAGGACTCTCTCCATCTTTTAGGTGGCCTACCTATTGGTGTTCTGGTTTCCGATGTTTCATCTCGGGCGATTCTCGCTATCCTATTTTGCGCCATTCTTCCTACGTACTCATTCCAGGCTCTTCTGCACTTCCGTCTCCATCTTACTATATCCTGCATTCCATGTTCCTCGCGTATTGTTGAATTGCGTATGTGATCTCTTAATGTGTATCCCGATATTCTTCTTAGTACTTTCATTTCGGCAGTTCTTAGAATTGATTTTGTTTTTGTGTTGTCAACTCTCGTCTCTATTGCGTACGTCATTATCGGTCGAATACAGGTCTTGTAGATTTTTGTTTTTGCGTCCTTGCTCATGTATGTGTTGTGCCATATTATATCCGCAAGACTTCCTGAGATTCCATTTGCCTTGTTTACTTGGTTTCTTACTTCTCTTGTTCTGTCTTGGTTTGCGGATATCTCAACTCCTAAGTAATTAAAGGTCATGAGTTATTCTATTGGTTTGTCATCCACTACTAGTTTGCTTCTTAAGGGCACTTTGCTTATTACAATTGACTTAGTTTTATCGATGGATATTTTCATGTTGAATTGCTTGCTTATGGTGTGGAATGCAAATAGAAGTCTTGGGAGATCGTTTTCATTTTCCGAGACTATGACGGCGTCATCAGCGTATCATACTATTGTTATTTCCCCAGTATTCATTCTGTACCCTGGTGCCGCTCTTTTGACGTTCTCAATTATTTGGTCCATTACTATGTTAAACAATAATGGACTCAGAAAGTCTCCCTGTCGTATGCCCGACTCTATCGGTACATCCTTAGTTAGGTTGCCGCTTACTGAAATTTATGTTGTGGTGTTGAAGTTTAGCCGTTTAACTATGTTAATTAAATTGTTTGGAAAGCCTTTAATTCGCATTATTTTCAGAATATCATCCAGTCTCACCCTATCAAAGACTTTAGTGAGATCTATAAAGCACATAAAAGCCGGCTTAGTAAATTCAATAAATTTCTCTGCTATCTGTCTTACGATGAATATGGCATCTACTGTAGATCTCTTTTTGCGGAAACCTTGCTGTTCTTCTGATATTCTGCAATAGTCAGTTATTATACCTTCAAGGATTTTGGTGAATAATTTCATTATTAAATTTAATAAAGTTATTCCTCTATAGTTTTCCGTGATTTTCTTATAACCCTTCTTGAAAATAGGTACTGTTATACTTTTCTTCCAATCTCGGGGTATCTCTTGGTCTTTAATTATTTTGTTAAAGAGTTTTGTTAGTTCTTCGTGTAATGCATTTCCACCATATTTAATTAGTTCGTTGGGAATATTGTAGGGTCCTGGGGCTTTTCTCGTTTTTAATTTGGCTATCGTGTCTTTCGTCGTTTGGAGGCTTACTTCCTTGGTGTATTCGTCATATTCAGATGCATTTTCGGGTGGGTCTGTATTTCTATATTTTGTTTTAAAATGTTCTTCCCATTCGTGCTCAGAAATTTTTTGGGATTGTGTATATTCGTTTATATCCTGTTTCCTTCTTCTGATCATGTTCCATACCTTCTTTTGTGCCCCGTACAAGTCATGTTCCATATCTACTGTGAACCTTCGCCAATATTCGTTTTTGATTTGTCTTATGTCGGCGTTTACTCTGTTTCTTATTTCTTTGTATCGATTGTGTTCTGTTTCTGACTTGTTATTTCTGTATCGGAGGTAAGCCTGTCGTTTCTCTGCTGCCAATGATTTCACCTCAGGGGTATACCAGTGCTTAGCTGACGGCTTAGAATTTGTGTTGACTTCTCTGTATCCCAATGCTTCCTCAGCCGATTTATCTACATTTTCTCTAATTTTTCCCCAGCTTTCTTCAACATTATCTGAATCTTTAATAGAGTTGTCTTTGATCTGTTCTGCAAGTATCTTTTTATACAAGTCTTTGGTTGATTCATCACTTACCGATTCAATGTTTAATTTATTTTTAATATTCGGTGGCTTTTTCTTCTATCTATGTTTATAAATACTTTTCCTGTTATTTTGAGATGGTGACTGGAAATAGAAATACACCACGAGCATTGGCGTATGTTTTTGGAAACATGCTATATAGTATTTCATTATTTTAAAATTCTTAACATAATCTACCCACATAGCATGAAAGCTTCCATACGTCACATCTGCTTGTGACAGAATTTGATCATAGACTCCTGCAAATGACATATTGAGGTAGCCTTAATCATTTTATCTATAATCATTTTTTACTCCATATTAATTAGTAACTATTTTAATAACCTACAATTAAATTTCACAGTAATAAAGACACTCTGAAAGTCTGGTCGGGCATTTTCTCTCTTGCAGCTTTAGTACCAAACAACTACGGTTATTTAAGCTTACCAAAACCATAACTCAGAACTTCAGGACTCAGGAAAGGCTGCTACTTAGTTGGTCAGAAGACATCTCTTGTTTTGTGGGACTCGCAACAGCGCGCCCGCAAGTTAATTCGCGTGAAGGTTTTAATTAAATTGAATAAAACAAGTTTCTCAAAACACTTTAATCTATTTAACAAAAATAAATTGAAAAACGAACTATTTACAGTGAGAAACTTAAACCTAATAACAATTCAAAAAAAAAACTAACAGAATTGCTCTTATTGGTCGATTTAATAACCAAAAATGTAAAACTCAATTTTGAAAAACACGCACATAGCTTAATAAAATATTAAACAAGAAAAAGAAATAAAACGCGAAAAAAAACAGCTATATATATATATATATATATATATATATATATATATATATATATATATATATATATATATATATATATATATATATATATATATATATATATATTACTTAATCGAATCGTATGGAAATCGTGAAATGCCCCACTAAAATAACACACGATAATCTCTTAATTTCTCAAATTAAACAAAGATAACCTTCTTTCCCGACGGCACCGCTCTAACGACATTCAAATTATGACTGACTTTTACTAAAAGAGTGTCTTCGAATCTTACACCCCCTCGTCACCCCTCTGATTCCCGTTTGTACCCATATTAGCCGATGGAACCCTGTAAACGTCAATTTATTTCCCTTAAAGTTCGAAGGTTTCGATCGTTACGTGCTGAGGGCGTTAGCTATTCTATACCGGATGTTTGATTCCCGAATTGGCCTCTGAGCGTCTAAATCCTAATTTTTATATAACAGAGTAGTAAAACACACTAACCTACGTCTTCCTATAACGAAAAGAATATATGTTAAAGACTGTAAAAAAACTATTCACTTTTCTTGGCTGTTTTGGCAATAAACATCTTAACTCGTTATTTATTGTGAATAGAAAAAACTGATTAAACAGGATTCTTTTTACAAATGGTCAAACGATATATTTCTATTATAGTGAGTTTATTTGATCATTCTTTTGTTTCCCAATAATGGGAAAATCGTTAATATTCTAAGACATTTTAACGGTTTGTGCATATACCATATGTTATAAACCTCCATTATCTTTCGGTTTTATTTACATAACCAGGGCAGAATTACTCGGACAGATTTATAGGCAATTCTAAGAGAGGGTCTTATTACGTCTTCATAAATTAACTGACTTTATATATTTTTTTAAGAAAACATTTAAACGACAAAGATCATAAAAGTTAAGTTCGATAACTGATTTATTTTTTCTTTACACTTTCTTGGATAGTGATAAAAAAAATATAACTACCCTATTCCCACGAGAAATCTATTCACAGAGTGATTATTTAATTATTCATTTTAACGGGATATAGTTCACATTGAACAGTGTAAAATAATTAATATTTGTTCCATTACAAGCTTTTATATACAAGTTTCGTGTAAGTTTTCTCAGTAACCATCCAAAAACTTTCCAGGAAGCTTATGAATAAATTTTTTAAAAGATTGCGCGTAATTTTCCAGGAAAGATTCTGAGAAACATAAAAAATGTTAAACGGAAAGTCTTGTGAAACCTTCCTGCAAGTTTCTAGAAAATAACGTGCAGTCTTCAAAGAAAGGACATTGTAAGTTACCACGTAAGTAAAGTGGGTACCTTAGCGTAACTTTTCAGTAACATTTCAAGAAAAGAATTGTTATTCCATATTGATATTTTCAAGATAGCTTTCTGTAATCATCCAGTAACCTTCTTAGAACCTTTACAGGTAATTTGTTGCAAACTTGAATGGAAAATTCCATTATGAATTTATGAAATCATCGAATCGCCGAAAAGGGCTAGAGATAACTACTATCCGAAACGTCGTGATATTCAACAAAAATAAAGACAATGGAAGTCCAACAGATATCTACTACTTCGCAAGAAACATCATTGTCTATGACCTTCAAACAAACATATTTAGAAGTATTGGTTGAAAGATTTTAGAAAGCTTTCCGTTAGTATTTGTTGCGGACATTTGGTAATTACCGCATGATTCCACGAAAGCATTTTGTAAGGTTTCAAAACTTTCTCGAATGCTTGCTGAAAGCTTACTGCAATCTTTCATGCTATGAAAATTAACCAGTTTTACTTCAGAAACTCAATTATGAAAAAATTTGATGACCAAGTTCCAATTTTTCGTTAAGAGCCTTAACTCTCTCATAACTGAAGGCAACTATAAAATCACCGTTGTCTTTTAAATAAGATAATTTTATAATTGCAATCTGTCTCGTACCAATAATTCGAAAGCGAATCACCGAAAACTATCCTGAAAATGTCATTCAGAGAAATAATTATTCATAACGCTGACCGTAAAAATAACTCGGTGAATTTTCTGGGTCGTACACGGCGGAACCCAATGGCGGAACCACGTCTCTTTTTTAAGAATGTCTAATGTGGGTCACCGGGTGACCTTGTTCCGCCGAAAGTGGCCATCGACTTCTTTTACTAATCAGACGTTTTCTTCGGGTCACTGATTGTCCATAACCTGTTAGTTTAAGGCTGAGTTTTTCGTGCTTGTGGTCAGCCGGAGAATAGTTAGACTGATAGCAATTTATTAATTCAAAATTAAATCTATAAAATAATGAATATTTTATTTTTATATTAGAATTAATCTAATAATTGTATTGAAAAATAGTAAAAAAATCGTCATTTATTTATTTGACTGCCTTACTAGTTAACCCCAAACTTAAAGGCAGAGGTACGAAAGAAAGTTTTAAATTAAAGGCTACTCCCCGATCGCAAAAACTACTTGAGCGAGAGGTAGTTTTATTACTAAAACTATAGCCACTGTTGTGAATACACGCTTATTTTACGACAAACTCTTTAAATAGATTAAATAATCTAAATAATACAGCATATAGTGCTGAAACTACAATTCTTCGATTGCCGAAATGGGGAAACCCAAACATTAAACGACGCTGTGGCGGCACTTTGACTCAGTGCTTCGAGAATTCAGAGCGCGACGCCCCCACTACTAGAAAAGCGAAAAGGTAGTGGCGTAATTAAGGACATTACGGGTTGCTTTTGGAGTCAACTCTAGGGGGCCACATTGACTGTTCTATTTTTTAGGCAGTTCGTGGTTCTTAAAGTAGGTTGTCTTTGACAACGTTAACATTCTACAGACAATAAAGATCGTGCACCTGCCTTAATTCCTGAAATTGATACCGTCGGTAAAAAGGCGAGGTTAGCGGCACGTACGAGTAACTTAATCGACGGGTCCTGGCTTAAAAGTAGTTACCAGAGCGTGATATTGACATTGCGACTAATAGTCAGCTTCGTGTTGGCTATAAAGTTATGAAAATCCCGATTTGACAAATCAAACCGAACGTGACAGGGGAGAGTAAAATAATCCCGAATCTGCCATGCGAAAAACAGTACTGAATTTTAAAAAAATTGAATAAAAAGTTACCTAAGAGTCAAGCATGAGTGTTACTTAATAGCCTTTTTCTAAATAACTAATTGTCTAGAAGTGTTCCCAAACAAAATTAAAATTTAATTAATTTTCGTTAACTCTGAGCTTCACTCCTTCCCCTTCTATCCCGGTGAGCGAGAAGAAAGGTGAGGCGGCTAGAGTTTTCATTCTAGTCGGGAGATTTAGCGGGACTTCATCAACAACCCCTGGTTTGTGTTATAACTTAGGTTTTACACAAATAATTGATAATGTAAAAATTCTTAAAACAAATTAATCCCGACGAAAACGAACTTTCACGTTTCCTGAAGGATAAAATTAATCTAATAAGCCCGGTAAATGCGTCAATCGGTCCATATTCTCGAAGATGAGTACAAAAATACGAATAATGGCGAAGTGCGTTGACGTCTCGCTAAAATCTAAAAATAATTAAAATCGCGAAAAGTATCTACATCTAACAACACAGAAAAAAGGTACATATTAGCATTAGACACATAGAAAGATTGTTTGAAAAACACTGCACAACTTAAAATGATAGTTCATGTATTTTGATCTGTTAAATCCGAATTCATGATCAGAATTGTCAACTTAAAAAAAATCAACTAGGATCAAATAACACTGTGTTTGATGTGTACTCATTCAAAACAGATTCTAATATTAACAAATGTCAGAGTTGTTCCCAAATTGCAAAAAATACTTTAGAAATTCCTAAAAACTATTCGAAAGAAAGTAAGACTGTAAAACCAAGCTTTTTTCGACGAGTTAAGGAAAAACAACATTATCCGAATAGTTAAGGTAATACTGAGAGTCAGATTTTCATACGTATTACCAGATTTACATTAGACAGGCCAATTTTAAGAGATTTTTGGTGTCAGTCTAAATTTAGTTTTACAATTATTAATTTTGGGCAATTTTAAATAGACAAAACCAAGCTTTTTTCGATAAATTAAGGTAAAATGGCATTGTCCAAATAGTTAGGGTAAACATGAAGATAAGATTTTTAAAGTCTAATACAGATAATTAACGAATAGAGATTTTCATACGAATTGTCAGATTTCCATTAGACAGGAAAATTTTTGAAGATTTTCGTTATCAGTCTAAATTTGGTCTTACAGTTAACAAGTTTTTTAAAATATGGGAAATTTTAAATAGGATGTTTTAAATTAATTACACACTTTTGTTGCATTTTTATACGGAATTGATAATTTTTAAAGTCGATAAAAAAACAAGATTTTCTCAATGAAATAAATTTTTATTATATTACAACATACAACAGGTTCAATAATTTTTGTTTTGATTTTCAATTAACAAATATATTATTTAAAAGTAATATTATTTTTTTTAATAAATGACAAATAAATAAATTTAAATCAAATATTTACAACTAAATTTTGTCTTCTAGTTTTTAAGAATTTAACTCCCTAATTCACTAACATGGTTTAATTTTAAAACCATTTTAAATTGACGGCAGAAAGTTTAAAATGACAAGAGCAACAATAAGTTCAGCAAGTTTTAAACCCTAAAAATACAAGCATATCAACATCTCTTTTTTGATTACTTAACCAGCAAATATTGAGGTTTTTATTTATTTTCGGGATACGCCTATTTCTCTTACATATTTCAAGGCTTTATCGTTAAGTTCTTATCCTTATGACAATATCGTAAGCAAAACAAAACTGGCCGATTAACTTCCATGATAACTAGATCGGATTTAAGTAAAGGGTGTTTTTTATAGAGGTATAGAACTTTAAGTTGGCAACACTTTTTTAACTGGCGGCCATTTTGTCAGCTGTCAAGTGATTTATGTTTAGTTTGGTTTGGCATTTCAACATGAATAGACTGACGGCTGAGCAACGCTTCCAAATTGTGCAAATTTATTTTGAAAATCATGGTTCTGTTCGAAATACGTATCGCGCACTTCGTCCATTTTACGGTCAACATAATCGTCCATCAGAGCAATTAATTCCATTAACTATGGAACGTTTTCGCACCAGGTTTACTCTAAATGATAATACGCATCCACAGAGACGTCGTACAGTGCGTACAGAAGAAGTCATTGCTGCTGTAGAGCGTAGCGTAGAGGAAGACCCGAATCAGTCTATCCGCCATCGTACACAGGAACTGGATATGTGTCCATTCACTTCATGGAAGATTTTGCGGAAAGATCTTGGTTTGCGTGCTTACAAAATCCAACTCGTGCAAGAATTGAATGGATACGTCAATAAACAAAACTGCCGTATTTGGAGTGATGATAATCCTCAAGTGTATGTTGAGACACCGTTACATCCAGAAAAACTGACTGTTTGGTGTGCTTTATGAGCTGATGGAATCATTGGTCCGTACTTCTTTAAAAACGATGCTGGTCAGAACGTTACAGTCAATGGTGACCGCTATAAAGCCATGATTACTGACTTTTTCGTTCATCAATTGAACAACCATGATGTGCAGGAGCTGTGGTTTCAACAAGACGGCGCAACATGTCACACAGCTCGTGCCACAATTGATTTATTGAAGGAAACGTTTGGTAACCGCATAGTTTCACGTTTCGGACCCGTGAATTGGCCTCCAAGATTGTGCGACTTAACGCCGCTTAACTATTTTCTGTGGGGATATGTGAAGTCGCTAGTCTACGCCGATAAGCTCGAAACGATTGATCACTTGGAGGACAACATTCGCCGCATTATTGCCGATATACGGCCACAAATGTTGGAAAAAGTCATCGAAAATTGGACCTCCAGATTAAACTACGTTCGAGCCAGCCGTGGCGATCATATGCCAGAAGTCATATTAAAATTATAATACCAGAAGGTTATCTTTCGAATAAAGTAAATTTCATGTCAATTTAAAAAATTCATCTTTATTTTATTCCATTTAAAAGTTCTATACCTCTATAAAAAACACCCTTTATTAAACTTTCTTAGTGAATCTGGTTGGAAGACTTTTGAGAAAACATTTTTTTATTAAAAGTTCTCAAATTTGCACCTTAAGTTTTCCTTGCTAAAGAAAATTTTGCTTTTAAAAGAATGATCTTATCTTATTGTAGATGGGAGGAGGCGGTAAATTTTGCATTTGCCCCGGGTGGCAAATTATGCATCTGCTCCGACCAACTGAAACTTACTCTGCGCCACTGATGCAGTGAAATATTCAAATGCATTTATCTGGAAAATGATCCATTTTTTAAAAATCATAGAAACATCTTTTCTTTTAAGAAAAGAATAAATAATTAAAAAATGTATGTTACATCTAAAAAATCTAACGAGCTTTAAAATTTAGTGAAAAATTAAACAAGGGTACAGCACTCGCGGCTCACCTGACACATAATAAAAAAAATTGTTAAACTGTTCCAACGATAAACATTTACTACAATTTTGACCAAAATTTTATTAAGCGGATTAAAAATTTATTTTAATAAAATTATATTGTTAGAGGACGAATATCTCAGCATGGAGACGTTTTTCGAAAAAAAAATATGTTATTTTCATGTGAACTATAAGTTGCCGAGAGATGACCCACCCTTTCTAGGTCACTAGTATGTTTCAAATAAATTATTTAATAAATTTAAATGGAGATTTACTCAAGTAAATTTGTATGGGTTAATACGGAACCTAGGCCGGCGGAGTTTGCCTTAAAATGAGCTGATTTTGAAATTTAGTTTTAGTAGACTTCTGACTACGTAGAACTCTCAGAGTGGTAATAGTAATTATGTAGTATCTTATATCCAATTTTTTGGGGAAAATTTTTTATTTAACAATTATGATGTGAAAAAACATCTTTTTCCAGTTCTAGCAAAAACTATTGTTTTTCAGTAAAGTTTTAAACACGAGTTGTGCGCCTTAAAAATACCTACAAAATGAGCTAAGGCCCATCTGAATCGGATACTTCTTTCGTTAGTTATTTCAAAAAAACGTGCTAAAATGGCTGATTTTCAATTGTTAATAAACAATAGAAAAATATATCGCATTAACTTTATACTTCACCGAAAGGAGCCTCTTGTTGCATACAAGTGTGCAAAATTTCAAGTAAAATTATTTAAAACTTTTTGCACAATTAATTTGTTAATAACTTTTTATGTTTTTTTGATTGTTTATTCTCGGCGATCTAGAGGTCTCAGAGCGGTCTGCGAGTACGCAAATGAAAGTTCGAGACTAATACTAACAATAACAAAAAAGAACCAAATGAATTGTTGATTTTAAATTATTAAAACAGATAAACAAAGCTAGGGTTCGTTATTTCGTTATAAACAAATAGAATAACCCTTTCACAATTGTTGTTATTGAAATGCCGATAAATGGACGTGATAGCTGAGATTTTGGCACATATTTTGAAAAAAAAAATTCTGAAAGACCTCTAGAAGTTGAGATAGTTTTTTTTTTCAAAAAATCGATGCAGCGTTATTTATTATCATTAAGGGATTATTTAAATATGAACGCCTAGGGAGATGGTTAAACTATTAAACGCAGCAGTTTTCAACTCAATAATTTCAAAATTGTTGATGTTGCAATAGTTTAAAGTTGCACCTACTTCGAGAGTCCGAAAGTGAGCAGTAGGGGGGAGGGACATTCTTTCAGCCTGCGGCGCGAGGAAAAAAACGTGATTCGGACGATTAAAATTCATTTCGCTGGAAAAATTTGAATTTTCTTGGCGAATAATGGTCGTAAAACCTTTATTTTTTTTTTTTCATTTTCGGTTTCTTGACGAGACATGAACAATGGATGATATATTTTTGTAATCAAATTATTGTTAAATATAACAATAAACGAATTGTTGCACTTTTATACATTTTATGCATAATTAAAATTTTACTGTACTTACGCGCTTTTTAAATTGCGAAAAAATTGTTACAGTGGTCAACAGTATACTACTAATTAGGAATACAAAAAATCAAATTGATTTGTAATGTACCATTAATATTTATCGAGATATAGCATGAACTCTATCTCAGCTTCTAGTGGTCGTACAGAACTTTTTTTTTCAAAATATGCGCCAAAATCTCACCTATCACGTCCACTTATCGGCATTGTTGTGAAAACGTTCACAACGGGGTCAGTAGATAATTCCATTAATTAAATCTAATAAATAAATCTGGACATGCCAAAACTCTCTATAACATTCACAAGAAAATGTTATTCTAAAACTTTTTAAAAGTTGCTGTTTTCCTTTAAATAAGTTGAAATATCATATTTTAATTTTTTATTACTTCCAAGATTTACTAGATCTATTTGATCCATTCCGCAATAAAGGCGGAACACCGGTGGAATTAAATCGAGAGATAAACCGATATTTTCGGCATCGTCAGGATAAATTGTAATTGGCAGTTTATCAGCCACCGGGTACTTTTAAGATAGAAAAGGACGTGAATACGAATTAAAAAGAGATATCTTCTCCTCATCTAAAAAGGGTCAGAAAGCACTCAGCTCTTGTAATAAGAACGCTCTCAGCTCGCGTAAAAAATAAAAGAAATATCTCGCTCTCTCAAGTTGAAAAAGAAAACGCTCGTTGTAAATCTCTGGAAACAAAGGCACGGTGTGTGCAATCCTGTTTTAGTAAAATCTCTCCCTCTCTCGTATATTTGATGGAATAAAAGTAAAGTGAAATAGCATAAATGTAAAGTAAAAAAGTAGTGCAGTGGTGCATTATACAGTTTCAAGAGAAATACTGTAATTAACCATTTTTATAATTCTTCTTTTTACTGTTATTAATAAATACCAAGGAAATCAGCTGTGGTGCTCTTTTATTTATAAACTTTGATGGTCCTTCGAAGCAGGGTTCTAAGCAGCCCGTTGTAAACAGGCATTTTGATATCAATAATTGTTGAAAGGTTATTCTATTTGTTTATAACGAAAAAAACAACCCCAACTTTGTTTATCTGTTTCAACAATTTAAAGTCAACAATTAATTTGGTTCTTTTCTGTTATTGTTAGTATAAGTCTCGAACCTTCATTTACGCATTCGCAAACATAAGAAGTTATTAACAAAACTGTGCAAAAAACTATTGACTATTTTTATTTGAAATTTTGCACATTTAATGTATGCAACAAGAGGTTCATTTCGGTGGTATTTTGTAGGTATTTTTAATGCGCACAACTTTTGTTTGAAATTTTTTTACTGAAAAATAATAGCTTTTTCTAGAACTTGACAAAACTGTTTTTTCACATCTTAATTGTTAAATGAAAAATTTCCTTCAAAAAAGAAAACAAGACATAAGATACTACATAATTACTCTTATTATTCTGAAGGTTTCTACCTAGTTATAAGGCTACTAACACAAATTTTTTTTTCAGTCGCTAATTCCGCCGGCTTAACCCTTAAAGAATGAATAGACTTACACTTATTTTTGCTTCGGTTCTAAAAATTGTTTAAAAAAGAATGTACTTTAATTTACACCGGGAAGATATTACTGTTTTTTAATAGTTTTCCTGTTATGGTTTAATATTATAATAATATTAACTATCACATTAAAAACTGTTTGTCGGAAATCAGACTTATTATACTAAATTGACCGTGCATCTAGAACTAATGGCGTAAATATATTAATTTCTGTGAGAAAATAATTCAACTGTGCAATGCCAGTATAATAAAAATAATCCACAAGGCAGCAAAACGTACTTTTATTACCTGAAACGATAAATACCATTTAAATAACATCAACAAAATGGTAAAAGTTAAACAAGCCAGAAACCAAAGGAAGACGATCTTTATGTATATTTTTAATTTAAATTGATTAAATATAACGGATTCGCATTCTGACATTCATCGACTAATTCGGGGTCGATGTCCGCGCCAAAGCTTAGGGACGGACTTTCTTTATCTAGATATAAGTCGATCATCGGAAATATTTACATAATAATTTATTTTATATCCGTTCCATAAAAGGATTTTTAGTAAGAACTGTTTTTAATAAAGGAAATGCATAAAACGTATAAAACTTTGTTGTCGGTATTAACATGATAAATTGCATATATGTTTTTCATCATAATCATCAAGTAACTGAACGTTTCGAATTTCTTAATAAAAAACAATATCTGCACACATACGATGAAATGTTTCTAGAAAGATTTGACTGAAACGTTTCTATGAAAATTTTCGGAAATATGTTCTAAACATTTCAATAAAGTGGATCAAATATTTCCATGAAAGGTTTTAGTGAAATCTTTAAGAGAAAAATTTCTACAACATTTCATAAAATAAACCCAGAACGGTAAACTATAGTGTTTCATGAAATATTACGGACAAATTGAGACAACATGTCATCGAAGATTTCATAAAATTGCACAAAAATAAAATATTCGCAGTGTTTCTCAGCAGTCTGAATGAGTGCGATAAATAGGCAGCAAAAAGATTTCCAAACGAGTCAAGATATATTTCGGAAATATTTAAGAAACATACCGTGAATCGTTTGCTGAAACGCTATACAAATTATCTTCCGAAAGCTTTCAAGAAATCTTTTCGAAATATTTTCATAGTGTTTCTCAGCAGCCTGAGTGCAACAAATAACAGCGAAAAGGATTTTCAAATCGTTCCCTAAACGTTTCGAGAAAAGTTCCATGAAACGTATCACAAACCTTTTCAAAAATATTTCTATTTTTCATTTAGTATT
Organism: Diaprepes abbreviatus; assembly: GCA_034092305.1. Lineage (NCBI taxonomy): Eukaryota > Metazoa > Arthropoda > Insecta > Coleoptera > Curculionidae > Diaprepes > Diaprepes abbreviatus. Next base: position 851,188 of record JASJET010000279.1, read on the forward strand.
TATCTAGATTTCGCAAGAGATTTTTCTTTTCGGATTGCATGGAATTCCGAGAGATGGTGCACCTCGTATTGAGCTTTTTCTTTAGTTTCATATAAGTTGTTTAAAATATTCCCTTTTCTTATGGTGTGGTGTACTTGGCTGCTTTGTACCGACAAATCCGTCTATAGATGGCGGTATACTACAAGTGGGAAAAGTTTTCACCTTTTTCTGAAGTAGGACTTTTGATTCTTAACTAGAACAAAGCACGCCTATCCTTATAAGGCTTTTTCAATTGGTTTCTTCTGAACTTAAAATAGATAGAATGTTTCAAAAATATTTCACGAACGCTTTCTTTTTAAATTGACGAAACATTTATGGAATATTTTATAAAATGTTCAATGCGCAAGTGATTATCTCACTCAAAGGTTTTTTAAAAGTTTTTGAAACATTTCATGAAACGTTTCTGGAAACATTTCTAAAAACTTGCGTCAACTTTTCCCAAAATATTAAATAGGACGCATTAAAGTTGGTTTATTTCTTAAACCTTCCATAAATATTTCAGGAAACGTTTATTATAATATATCATTACGCTTTCATGCAATATTGTCGAATCTTTTTTTGAATCCTTTCAGAAACATTTATTTCTGTGTCATATCGTCATTTCTGAAACGTTTCAATGCAAGCTTTCTGAGACGTTTAAATCCATATATGAAACGTTTTTGAAACATTTCATCTTATGTTGGTGCACACATATTAAAAATTTGGTATAATTCAAGGTTTTGAAACATTTCATGAAACGTTTCTGGAAACATTTCTAAAAACTTGCGTCAACTTTTCCAAAAATATTAAATAGGACGCATTAAAGTTGGTTCATTTCTTAAACCTTCCATAAATATTTCAGGAAACGTTTATTATAATATATCATTACGCTTTCATGCAATATTGTCGAATCTTTTTTGGAATCCTTTCAGAAACATTTATTTCTGTGTCATATCGTCATTTCTGAAACGTTTCAATTCAACATTTCTGAAACGTTTAAATCCATGTATGAAACGTTTCTGAAACATTTCATCTTATGTTGGTGCACACATATATAAAAAATTTGGTATAATTCAAGTTTTTGAAACATTTCATGAAACTTTTCTGGAAACATTTCTAAAATCTTGCGTCAACTTTTCCAAAAATATTAAATAGGACGCATTAAAGTTGGTTCATTTCTTAAACCTTCCATAAATATTTCAGGGAACGTTTATTATAATATATCATTACGCTTTCATGCAATATTGTCGAATCTTTTTTGGAATCCTTTCAGAAACATTTATTTCTGTGTCATATCGTCATTTCTGAAACGTTTCAATGCAACCTTTCTGAAACGTCTAAATCCATGTATGAAACGTTTCTGAAACATTTCATCTTATGTTGGTGCACACATATTAAAAATTTGGTATAATTCAAGTTTTTGAAACATTTCATGAAACGTTTCTGGAAACATTTCTAAAAATTTGCGTCAACTTTTCCAAAAATATTAAATAGGACGCATTAAAGTTGGTTCATTTCTTAAACCTTCCATAAATATTTCAGGAAACGTTTATTATAATATATCATTACGCTTTCATGCAATATTGTCGAATCTTTTTTGGAATCCTTTCAGAAACATTTATTTCTGTGTCATATCGTCATTTCTGAAACGTTTCAATTCAACATTTCTGAAACGTTTAAATCCATGTATGAAACGTTTCTGAAACATTTCATCTTATGTTGGTGCACACATATATAAAAAATTTGGTATAATTCAAGTTTTTGAAACATTTCATGAAACTTTTCTGGAAACATTTCTAAAATCTTGCGTCAACTTTTCCAAAAATATTAAATAGGACGCATTAAAGTTGGTTCATTTCTTAAACCTTCCATAAATATTTCAGGGAACGTTTATTATAATATATCATTACGCTTTCATGCAATATTGTCGAATCTTTTTTGGAATCCTTTCAGAAACATTTATTTCTGTGTCATATCGTCATTTCTGAAACGTTTCAATGCAACCTTTCTGAAACGTCTAAATCCATGTATGAAACGTTTCTGAAACATTTCATCTTATGTTGGTGCACACATATTAAAAATTTGGTATAATTCAAGTTTTTGAAACATTTCATGAAACGTTTCTGGAAACATTTCTAAAAATTTGCGTCAACTTTTCCAAAAATATTAAATAGGACGCATTAAAGTTGGTTCATTTCTTAAACCTTCCATAAATATTTCAGGAAACGTTTATTATAATATATCATTACGCTTTCATGCAATATTGTCGAATCTTTTTTGGAATCCTTTCAGAAACATTTATTTCCGTGTCATATCGTCATTTCTGAAACGTTTCAATGCAACCTTTCTGAAACGTCTAAATTCATGTATGAAACGTTTCTGAAACATTTCATCTTATGTTGGTGCACACATATTAAAAATTTAGTATAATTCAAGTTTTTGAAACATTTCATGAAACGTTTCTGGAAACATTTCTAAAAACTTGCGTCAACTTTTCCAAAAATATTAAATAGGACGCATTAAAGTTGGTTCATTTCTTAAACTTTCCATAAATATTTCAAGAAATGTTTATTATAATATATCATTACGCTTTCATGCAATATTGTCGAATCTTTTTTGGAATCCTTTCAGAAACATTTATTTCTGTGTCATATCGTCATTTCTGAAACGTTTCAATGCAACCTTTCTGAAACGTTTAAATCCATATATGAAACGTTTTTGAAACATTTCATCTTATGTTGGTGCACACATATTAAAAATTTGGTATAATTTATGATAATTAAAAAAAGATATTGAGATCAAACAAGTAAAAGTACGAATAACAAAGAGAAAAACAAAAATTCTTTAAATACAAGATATTTAAAAAATTGTATAATTAGAGTAGAGGCCCTGCCATATTTAACAAATAATTTGGGTTGGATGACTAGAGGCGGACCTGTTTTATGGCCGCCACGATCTCCCGATCTAAACCCCTAAAAAGTTTTCTTTTGGAGGAATCGTAAAGAATTTGTGTATTCAGCGTCAGTAAACACCAGGGAAGAGTTGCTTGAAACGATAATCCATTACTGCAGTCTTGTTTGAAACGATCCTGGAATGTCATATCGATTAGAGTGAGAAAAAATCTCTAGGATAAGAAAATATATTGAACAATATAAATATAATAAAAATAATTAGTAATTTCCAAGATTTTATCAAAAAATAAATTTTTATTTACTCTTAAATCGTTTTAGTTACACTACATCTCTTTGTTTCTCTTAAGGTACCTTCAATCCTTTTAAATGTTTTGCGATCTGATAAATTTAATACATTAAAAACATTCAACTACAAATATCTTGAAAACCGTTGAATCTATAATTTAAAAAAAAAAATACCATTTTTAACCGACTTCTAAAAAAAGGAGGTTCTCAATTCGTCGCGTATGTATTTTTTTATGTATGTACACCGATTTCTCCGGAACGGCTGCACCGATTTGAATGAAATTTTTTGCGTTATGTTCAGGAAGTTACTGCGGTGGTTACATGTTATTTTGTCCGAAATTGGTTCAGTAAAATCCAAGATGGCGCTAATAACATGGCGGACAAAAAATTAATTTTGTCGAATTTTCTCCAAAATTGGTATGGGGGAGTTTTGGGGCCGCACATAAGGAATCTAAAATTATTTTTAAAAATTTCAATATGGCGGATTAAAAATTTTACATCCCTCGATTTTTTCCAAAATTGGTACAGGGGGGTTTTGGGAGGTGTAAATTACGAATTTAAAATTGTTTTTAAAAAATCAGTATGGCGTATCCAATATGGCGGACTAAAAATTCAACATGTTTCGATTTTGTCCAAAATTTGTTGCGGAGGGTTTCTATAAATGTAAATAACAAATTTAAGATTGTTTAAAAAAAATCAATATAGCAAATGCAATTATGACGGTCTAAAAATTTTATATTTCCGAATAATATACAAAATTGATTCTGGGAGTATTTCGAAGGTGTAAATTAAGATCAGGTTAAGAGTTTAAAATTATTTTTTCAAAATTCATTATGGTGGTTTGAAAGTTTTACGTTATTCACATTTTTTAAAAATTAGTATTTATTGGGATTTTCGGAGTCATAGGTTATGAAACTAAAGTTAAGTTTTTATAATTTAATATGGCAGATGTAAAATGGGGACGAAAAATTTTACATTTTTTAGATTTTGTCCAGATTGGTAATGGGTGTCTTGAGACGTATTTGGGGACATAGGTTACGAATTTAAAAATAGTCTATTAATATTCAAAATAACGGATTTACTGCAGTAGTAGAATTTTATTTAAAACTGGTATTTGGGGAACTCTCAGAATCAAAGAATTTTTTGTTGCTCAATTTAATGTGGTCTAAAGCTTCGGATTAATTAGATCAGATTAAAAGCTCAACTCAGTTCAAAACTAAAAATCGAAAAATAAAATATTTATAAAAAAATTAAACCAACTTCTAAAAAAAAAGCGAAAAATAGCAATACAAATTTTTATGTTAAATTAAAATTCTTGAAGTCGGCGCCATATTATTATCAAAAGAAACAAATAACTTCTAACACGAGATGAGGTAAGAACGCAATTACATATGAAGTATTTATCAATCTCTTTATGCGAATCACATTTTGTCAAGTATTTAGTAGTTATTTTCCTCTTTTAGAGCTTTTTTAGAAATTGGTTCAATTTTTTTTTACAAATTTTTTATCTGTACTTGTCCATTCTTCTCAAATATTGAATTGAATCTGCAAAAAAAAATCAAACTAAAAAAGTTATCATACAAAGCATTCCCCACCTTCAAAATTGTCCATTATATTTAACATCAGTGCACAAAATTTTATAAAAATTGTGTGTTATTACTAGCTATGATAAGATACATGTTCATAGGGACTTTTTTCCTTATTATGATCAGTACAATAGACCCTAGAAATTTGTTACACTATATTTTTTATATCCTGCTTGCGGTTGCACCGGAATGAGTGAAAAATTGTTTCTTATTAAAAATAAGTTTCTTCAAAGTGAAAAGTCCGATCAGGGTCAGGGTTACAACTTTCACCCATGAAATCATGACTATAAAATTTGTTTAATAATTTCTCTCTATGAAGGATGATAATTTTGTGCTCCCAATTTCATGGACATCGCATACATAATTACCAAAAGATGATGCGACGATTTCTCTATGATTAGAACCACTTTCCCTTCATTCTTGAGGCTAGCACGCATGATTAATGATTATAATTGATGGTAATATCTTTATGATTAATACTGGATCAAATTTAAATGTTATTGTTATGATGTATGGTGTCCTATATTTATTTATTAAAAATGTCTAAGCGATTTTACCTTCCGAATTTTTTATTAACGCCAAAATACTTAGCAACTTCTTCAGTGAAAAGTGGCCTGGTCAAATAACCTGAATTTTTATGATGTAGTTTATGTTATTTTTGTGGAATGTTACCCTTGTTAAACCTGTTTTGCATTATCAGTAAAGAAGTTCTTTCAATTTGATTTTAAAACACATCTTTATAACTTTTAATAGTTCTATTTATTATAATAAATACGTTATTTCCAGAAACATTAGCATTTTTGTGTTTGTTAATTGCAAAGACAGAAGACATAGTGGAGCTTGTTATTTATGAATAGGCTACTTATAAAAGACAACGTGTTTTTAGGCAAGGAATTAGAAGGGTGTTTAGATCACAGTCTAGTTCGCAATAGCCAGCGGCGTCACCGTGTCGAAACTTTTTCAGATTTTTAAGGTTACCGTCGAAAAATTTTAAGGGGACCTTAAAAACAACTCTGGCGGCGCACACTTTCAAAAGAAACAACTAAATAAAAAATATTTACACAAATAAAATAAAAGATATTAAAAATAAATTGTTATTACAAAGGCAAATAACAAGACTTTCTGGCAAAAAAAAAATAAAATTAAGTTTCATTAAGATTTATTTCTTTTAATTTTACTGCTTTATTTGGGTAAGTAATTTTCTTGACTGTTATGAATAGTTTCCATTAGTAGAAGCGAAATTTCTATTCTGTGGTGAAATAAAATATAAAATAACCTCAAGTAAAATATATTATGTTAAAGTACTTACAAAATATTTTGATAATTCAAAACTTCACTCTCACAGTAATTTCTTAAAATAAAAACTGAAACCAGTATTTAAAAACTGTAATAAAACTAGTAAATTTTAAAACTAAAATATTTTTATAACCTTCAATTATATTTTTTACATACATTTTCGTTACTTGTACAGTGAACTTGCTTTTTTCTTTCTTTTAATATCTACCAGTATGGACACCGAAATATCTTAGGCAAAATATAAAATCTGTCATTTTATTAAAATGATATTTTTTTAGATTACCTACATTATGAAAATTTTAATGAATCTTCTTCTTCTTCTTCCTGTGCCGTGTCGGGTCTCACTGACATTGGCAATTACAATGGCGAGTTCGTCACGGTTCTCTGTTATTCTAAATAGCTGTTCAGCACTGTGCAATCCTGTCCACTCTCGGGTGTTCCTTAGCTAAGAGATCGACTTCCTTCCAACACCTCTACGACCCTCGATCTAAACCTTCATTCAGGGGCGGATCCAGCCTCTCTCCTTGGGGGGGGGGGCGGTGATATTACAAAAGTACAGTATGGCAAGCGAAAGCAAGTTGTCCCCGGGGGGGGGGGGGGGAGGGGGGACACCGGCAACATTCCCATTTCTAGTGTAAAAGGCAGGGACGGGGCTATTTTTTTGAATTAGAAGCTCTTGGAGAGGGGGGGGGGGCGATCACAAGAAAAAACAAGTTTCCGACAGGGGGTGGGAAGATGCGATCAACATACACATTCCTAGTATAACAGGCAGAATCGGGTCTATTTTCCTGAGTTCAAAGCTCCTGGGGGGGTGGGGGTGCTATCGCAAAAAAAACAAGTTGTCAACGGAGGGGGGGGGGTTGCCAGCAGCATACACATTCCTAATATAAAACGCAGAATCGGTTCTATGTTCCTGAACTCAAAACCCTTGGTAAGGGAAGGGGCGATCGCAAGCATACACATTCCTATACTCTATTCAAGAACTAGAGACAGTAATAAAACTGTTACCGAAACCTCCAACGTACCTGCTTCAGAGCCCCCGGTAACTGAGAACTGTCGTAAATCTAATTATATTTAAATATTATAAGCTTTTATAAATTTACTGCAACAATAAAATTTCTGATAATTCAATTTAATTTCTGTCAGTGAGCAAAGTACACCTTACAGTGTATCCTTAGTGATTTATTTTGTTTGTGCTTGTTTTTATATATTATTTGAGATTAGTGAGATACCCAAAAGATGGAGGGCATTTTTTCCTCAATGAAAAACTTATTACGATGAATGTTTATGATGCCTTAAGATATTAATATCTAGATAATAATGTTAAAAGCTCTGTTGAGATGTGTTCCAATATAACAGGAGTTCGAAAATCTATCATGTACGGAACACTGACGGAGAAAAACACGACTGGAATTGTTAGTGATTCTAAGCTATATTCGATCACAGGCAGACGAAAAACCTCGTTGGAAGAAGAGATGTAAACTGTAATAAAAGGAGTTGTACATACAGTTTATTATGAGAAGCAGATCTCAACCGTCGACGAAATTCTAACTAAAATCAATAAAGATCGGGATTTGCCTGAAATTAAAAGAACTGAGCTCTGGAAATTGCTCAGAGAACTTAATTTTTGTTGGGAAAAACCAGATAGGAAATCTGTTCTAATAGATCGTTCGAAAATGTCCGTTGGTGAAGGATATATCTCTCTCAAATAAAAGGTAGAGTTGCTGGAAATAACACAACTTACAAAATTAATAATTTAACTGGACTTTTGAAAGATTTTTTTGAATAAAGTTACTGCAGATAATTGCGAAAAATCCATATAATAAAAGAATAAAAGAAGATGTGGAAACTCGATCTCATGATCGGTGAGAGAGGAATCAATTATAATTAATTTGACCGAAGATAGCTTCACTGACTTTGATGACGAATAAGATACGTAATGTTTACCAGCGTTAACACAATTTGTTATTTAAATTTTCTGTAACAGATAAAAATTATGACATTTGAATCCCTTTTTAGTGTTTAAATTGTAATTCTGCAGATGGTTTAAGAAATAAATAAACTAGAACGTCAAATATCCCAAAAATGTTTTTAATTAATAATAAAATGACCGATAGCCCCAAAAAAAATTTAATATTATATTGACGAATTTACTTTTTTTATATATGTTTAACTTCTTGTATTTTTGATAATGGATATTTTGTAAGTATTTAAATTATAACTTAGACTTTTTTGAGAGACAAAGGCTACGTTTTAGTCTGAATGTGCCTAAAACGGTTTCTATGCCAAAATTAAAAATAATGAAACTACAGTTGTGATTTGCGTTAAATATGTCAAAATTATCTATATTTTCTAATATATGTATATTAAAAAATCATAAGAAATAAAATAATTTTATAAAAACTTTTTATTTTAAGTTTATTTCTGAAATTATACTCTATGCCATAAATATTTAGTGACAAAATAGACCTCCTTTTGACGCCTTCCGATGCCTATGATAAGGATTAAAATCCTTTTTAACACTTCACACATCTAAATATCTATTGCTATCCAACCCAAATAGTCCACTATTATAGACCAGTATTTTTAATTATAAAATTTCTAACCCATTCCTATGAAAAATATATGTGTCTAACAGATTTTGCCAAAGACACCGGACTAAAGAACACAGGTAGTTTGCGAAGAAAAAAAAGGTAAGAAATGAAAAACTCTCCCTAGTTCTTGAATAAACTATAGTATAAGAGGCAAAATCGGATCTATTTTCCTGAACTCCAAGCTCTTGGGGGGGGGGGGGCGATCGCCCCCACCGCCCCCCCCTTGAATCCGCGCCTGCCTTCATTATGAGTTAAAGAATGCTGCACTGATCCCCTCTGAAAACATGGCCAAGATATGCTAGTTTTCTGCATTTGACAGTTATCAGAAATTCACGAGTGGTATCTGCTCAGTCTAAAACTTCTATATTAGTCTACATAGCTACCCAAGGTATTCGAAGCATTTGTCTATAAAACCACATCTCAAATGCCTCCAAACGATTGGTCTTGGTAGCCTTCAGTGTCTACACCTCCACTCCATACAACAACACTCACCAGACGTAACATTTACCCATCCTTTGTCATTTATCTCATGTCTGTCACCAGGCGCGGATCCAAGGGGGAGGGGGGCGGTGGGGGCGATCGCCCCCCTCCCCCAAGAGCTTTGAGTTCAGAAAAATAGACCTGATTTTGCCTCTTATACTATAGTTTATTCAAGAACTAGAGAGAGTAATAAACCATTTTTTACGCTTTTTTTTTTCTTCGCAAAATAGCTGTGTTCTTTAGTCCGGTTTCTTGCCAAATCTGTTAGACATATATATTTTTCATAGGAATGGGTTAGAAATTTTATAATCAAAAATACCGGTCTATAATAATGGACCATTTGAGTTGGATAAGAATAGATATTTGGATGTGTGAAGTGTTAAAACGGATTTTAATCCTTGTCATAGCCATCGGAAAGAGATTTATTTTATCACTAAGTATTTATGACATAGAATATTATTTCAGTAATAAACTTAAAATAAAAAGTTTTTATAATATTAATTTATTTCTTACGATTTTTTAATAATTCACATACGTTACAAAATATAGATAATTTTGACATATTTAACACAAATCACAACTGTATTTTTATTATTTTTAATTTTGGCATAGAAGCCGTTTTAGGCACATTCAGAATAAAACGTAGCCTCTTTTTCTCAAAAAATTCTAAGTTATAATTTAAATACTTACAAAATACTTATTGTCAAAAATACAAGAAGTGAAACATATATAAAAAAATAAATTCGTCCATATAATATGAAAATTTTTTTGGGCTATCGGTCATTTTATTATTAATTAAAAACATTTTTAGGACATTTGACGTTTCAGTTTATTTATTTCTTAAACTATCTGCAGAATTACAATTAAACACTAAAAAGAGAATCAAATATAATTAATTTTTATATGTTAAAAATATTTAAATAATAAATTGTGTTTACGCTGGTAAACATTACGTATCTAATTCGTAATCCAAGTCAGTAAAGCTATCTTCGCTAAAATTAATTATAATTGGTTCCTCTATCTCACGGATCATGAGATCAAGTTTCCACATATTCTTTTATTCTTTTATTATATGGATTTTTCCAAATTTCCTGCAGTAACTTTATTCCAAAAAATCTTTAAAAAGTTCTGTTAAATTACTAATTTTGTAAGTTGTGTTATTTCTAGCAACTCTACCTTTTACTTGAGAGAGGTATTTCTTTCGCCAAGGGACATTTTCCGGACGATCTATAAGAACAGATTTCCTATTTGGTTTTTCCCAGCAAAAATTAAGTTCTCTGAGCAATTTCCAGAACTCGGTTCTTTTAATTTCAGGTAAATCACGATCTTCATTGATTTTAGTTAGAATTTTATCGACGGTTGGGACCTGCTTCTCATAATAAGATGTATGTACAACTCCTTTTATTGCAGTTTACATCTCTTCTTCCAACGAGGTTTTTCGTCTGCCTGTGATCGAATGTGACTTGGGAGTATTAACAATTCCAGTCGTTTTTTTCTTCTTCAGTATTCGGTACATAGTAGATTTTCCAACTCCTGTCATGTTGGAACACATCTCAACAGAACTTTTAACATTATTATTTAGATATTGATATTTTAAGGCATCATAAACATAATAAGTTTTTCGTTGAGGAAAAAATGCCCTGGTTTAACGATTTTAGAATAATTATAGATGTGGAAGCCATATCTTTTGGTATCTCACTAATCTCATAAAACCTAAAAAAACAAGCACAAACAAGATAAATCACTAAGGACACACTGTAAGGTGTAGTTTGCTCACTGACAGAAATCAAAAACTCTATTGCTGCAGTAAATTTATAAAACCTTATAATGTTTAAATATATTTAAATATAATTAGATTCACGGCAGTTCTCAGTTATTTGCGACACTGGAGCAGGTCAGTTGGAGGTTTTGGTACCAGTTTTATTACTCTCTCTAATTCTAGAGTATAGCAATGTGTTTGCTTGCGGTCGCCCCTCCCCTTCCCAAGAGCTTTGAGTTCAGGAAAATAGAACCGATTCTGCCTTTTATATTAGGAATATGTATGCTGCTAGCACTCCCGCCCCTCCCCCGTTGACAACTTGTTTTTCTTGCAATAGCCACTCCCCCATGAGCTTTGAGTTCAGGAAAATAGACACGATTCTGCTTCTTATACTAGGAATGTGTATGCCGCCCTCATCCTCCCCACCTGTCGACAACTTGTTTTTTCTTGTAATCGCCTCCCTCTCCAAGAAATTCAAATTCAGAAAAATAGATCCGACCCTGCCTTCTATACTAGAAATGGGAATTTTGCTGATATCTCTCCCCCCCCCCCTCTCGTCGACAACTTGCTTTCGCTTGCCATACTATACTTTTGTGATATCACCCCCCCCCCCCAAAGAGAGAGGCTAGATCCGCCCCTGTCTGGCACACATTCACTGAATTCGCTTTTTATCGTACAATATCGTAAAAGCAATTTGTGGAGTTGCGAGATTTAACAGTTTATCATACCATTTAGAAATCTAAAATTTTCATCAAAATAAATGGGAGTAATATTTTCAAGATATTAAGTTAACATTGTAGCAGTTTTAAGTAATAAAATATCAAATATATCGCTATAACAATAAATTTATCTCATGAAAATTAGATATAAACAAGGTATAAAATTGATATACACTTTATCCTAATTTTTTGTCACAACAGTTGGCAGATATCTGTTGACCGTGACACTAGACATTTTTTCTTTGTAAATAAACAGTGTCCATTCTTTTCTACGTCTGTGATTAATTCCAACGTTTTAATTATTTTAAGTAGGTTCTTCTTAACATATTTTTTGAAGTCGGTTGTAAAAGAATTATTACATTCAACATGTAGAATTCCAAAAACTTTCGAATAATTAAATATGCATCTGAAAAAACTTAAATTACTAATTTTAGTAAAAAAAACTGCATGTCTATCTAGAGGAAGAACCTTAACTTTTTTTGTAATTTCGCTTCATATGATATATATATATATATATATATATATATATATATATATATATATATATATATATATATATATATATATATATATATATATATTTTCTAATATTTTCTTGGGTATAGGTTTTTCATTAGAGAAACAAAGGACAATAATTTTCTTTCTGACGTTTCGCTCTACATAGCGAGCTTCTTCAAAAGAGCTTGGTATATTTATTTTACATCTACAAAAATTACAGAATTTTTTATATAATAAACATATATCACAGTAATTACACTTTTATATTTTTAATTTAATTAAAATTAATAAAAACAAAACAGATTTTAAAATAGTCTTAAAGTTTAAAATTTAAAACAATACAAACAGGTTAAAATAGTGAAGATTATAAAATGGTACATACCTTGAAAGTAGTTTTGTGTGTATGTTTAAAAATAAATTCAATTATGATCTTTGGTATGCAATTTGTATGGATAGATTTATTTTTATAAAAAGCAAAAAATAGGAAAAAAGATTATTATTTATTTTTTAATGACGTTCTTTCACCTGTATGAGTGTATATGAAAACGTTCCAAGCATCATTACATTATTTCTCATATTTATTATAGAGTCGCTTCAAGCATGTTTTATTCAAAAATCAAATTATAGTATATCTGACTTAAATTTTTGACATCTTGCTTGTCATTTACAACATTTTTATCTTTTTTTATGTGTATCATTTCTTTGATGACTAATTTATGATAATTTCTGTCAGTATCTAAAATATGGGTGTTTTTAAAATCAAATTCATGCTTAGATGTTTGTTCATGCTTATGTAAAGATGTCGATGCGTTTTTAGTATACTTGTGTCCATTCACTCTATTTTCAATATATTGTGTCGTCATGCCAATGTATTTCTTAGGACAATTTAGGCATGGAATTGCATATATTACGTTAGATCTTTTTTTGGTGGGAACTTTGCTTTTTAACTTCGTATAAAATGACCCAAGTAAATTGTTCGCCTTATGGCATACCGTTATGTTATGTTTATCCAAAATATATTTTATTTTTTCAGACAGTTGGTATATATACGGTAATGCAATGAAAGTGTTTTGTGTTTTGGTATTGTTAATTTTATTTTTTTTGTTTGTGTTATAATGTAAATAGGTTCTTTGTTTAATTATTTTTTTTATGAGTAGTTTAGGAAAATGGTTCATTATTAGGGTCTCTTCCACTTTTTTTAGCACTTCTGGGCGAAATTCGGGTGAAGATAATTTTATAGCTCGATCAACTAAGCCGATTATGACACTATTTTTTTGTTTATTTGGATGTTCAGAGTTAAAATTCAAATACCGGCCCGACCAAGTATCTTTCGTGTACCATTTTGTATGAAGACTATTATCAGTCTTATTTCTGTGTATAGTTAAGTCTAAAAAGTTTATTTGTTTTTTCTATTTCAATTTCAGCTGTAAATTTCAGTTTTGGGTGGAAATTATTAAAATATTGTAACAAGCTATCTATTTTGTTTTCGGGTACAGCAGCCAAACAGTCATCTACATAGCGTTTAAAAAAGATTATATTAAAATCCAGTTTTTTCAATACTTCTTCTTCTACATATTCCATAACTATTTGTGCTATTGTTGAGGAGATTGGTGAACCCATAGCACAACCATCTAATTGTTGGTACAAACTATCTTTGAATTGGAAATAATTATTATTTATTGTAAGTTTTACGAAGTTAAAAAGCAAAGTTCCCACCAAAAAAAGATCTAACGTAATATATGCAATTCCATGCCTAAATTGTCCTAAGAAATACATTGGCATGACGACACAATATATTGAAAATAGAATGAATGGACACAAGTATACTAAAAACGCATCGACATCTTTACATAAGCATGAACAAACATCTAAGCATGAATTTGATTTTAAAAACACCCATATTTTAGATACTGACAGAAATTATCATAAATTAGTCATCAAAGAAATGATACACATAAAAAAAAATAAAAATGTTGTAAATGACAAGCAAGATGTCAAAAATTTAAGTCAGATATACTATAATTTGATTTTTGAATAAAACATGCTTGAAGCGACTCTATAATAAATATGAGAAATAATGTAATGATGCTTGGAACGATTTCATATACACTCATACAGGTGAAAGAACGTCATTAAAAAATAAATAATAGTTACATTCCCGTGAGAAAGGCTTATGTCGCAATATTACGCAACCTTGCATAAGCAATTCTCAGATTCTTAAAGCGTCTGTTCCCATGTAAGATCAGCATATTTAAACTTATAAATATACCCAGTATGCATAATGTTAGTTAGTCTTATACAGTTTGTATCCCATTCTTGCAATAAAGTTGGTTTTTTAAAAAAATTACATCAACCCCGAGTTGAAAAGTGGCGCAGTCGGTAGGATTCACTAGGCGGCTCATCGAACGAAAATCGAAGAAAAGTTTTTGTCTTAACAATTAACTAGTGAATCGATCAAGAAAAACAACCTGGGAAGAAAAATAATCAAACCATTAGTAAACTGCATCGAGCAAGAGAAAGTGGCTAGTGTCAACCCCAGAATTGCAGAGTGTGTGCAAGATTGTGTGGCTCACCGACCAGGGAGAAGACGAAGTTCTACGTCCTATTGGTGCGAGAAGAAAGGAACAAGCATCGTCCTACTTCTCATAAATAGACTCCAGGGAAGAGACAAGCATCGCTCATCCTATTGGAACCTAGGCTAAGAAAACAAGAAAAGAATCAGATGAAACCAGTAATCATCACCCTCATCGGAATTACACTGTAAGTGCAATCCATTCATTCCTTCCATAAAACCCCATTGAAATATTGATAAACAAATAAGTTGTTTGATTGTTATATCGAACACATTACCAATTAATAAGCTAATCAATCAAATAATTAAAATACTGTTGATTGTTATATCAAACGTATCATAAAAGTTTAATTGTTATATTAAACACTGAAATAATTAATCATAAACTTTAGAAATCTTTTAATTTTAGTAATAGTAGTAATAGTAATAGTAATAACTGTATAATGGCAAACCCTGACTACCAACTAATAAGATTTCAAGCAGACAACATCCCTCTGTTTGATGGTAATTCTAAACAAATAAACAGGTTTATCAGTGCTTGTGATAACTTTTACAAAAATCATAAAAATGAAACAAATGCTAATGCACCTATAAACATTTGTCTTTTCGATACAATACTAAGCAAACTCGTAGGCAGAGCAGCAGATCTAATTGCCTCGCGCATAGAATTAACCTCGTGGCCTTTAGTTAAAGACGCGATTATTACCACCTTTGCGGATCAAAGATCGATAGATTGCGTAGTTCAAGACATAATTACCCTTAAACCAGAAAAAAATGAAACCTCTCACGATTTTGGCTTAAGACTACAAGACGCAAGAAGTCTTCTTTTTTCAAAAATAAATTCGTCGAATGACACGCGAGAAATAAAATTATTAAAAATCGCAGAATACGGCAATCTAGTTTTAAAAACATTTATAAACGGCTTAAACTACCACATGCAACTAGTAGTAAGGTTAAAAAAACCCCAGACCTTAGAGCAAGCCATGAATTTCACTTCCGAAGAAGAAAATTTTCTGTACTATAAAAACCGTAACAATTCTTTAAATAGAACAGCTACAAATCCCAATACAACGAATAAACCAAAACCAAATAATTCGCATTATCCTGCTTATACACCCAGACCACATTATCCTGTTAATGTGCAACCCTTAAACCCTTATTATCATCAAAAATCACCCCCACCTTTTAATAACAGACCTCAATTTCTAGGATTTGGCCAGTGGCGTTACAACCCCTCAAATCAAAATAATTCTGGACAACAACCCAATTTTTATTCACGTCCAAATATTAACCCTCAAAATATTCCAAGACCCTCGACTTCGGGAATTTCACGTTTTACGTCCCATCGAAAACCTGAACCAATGGACACGTCCTCAGCGAATTCCAAAATAAATCAGAAACCACAAACTTTACAAAATAAACCGAAATGGATAGCCGAAGAACTATTCAACCAAGCAGTTGAAACCGCGAATAATAACGAAAATATCCCCCTAAATAATGACAAAATAAATCACCCTCAATACGATGAAAATACTTCCTTAGGAAACTATTATTATGACGAAGAAAACCCTTATGAAAACCAAAATTACTATGATGACGAAAGGTCACATGAAAATTCACACGAAAATCAAAATTATCTTGATTTCGAAAATCAAAATAACTATTGTGACGGAAATTTTCCAGACAGTTTTACCCTCAACAACCCACCTTAATATATCTACATAACCATACCAACGTCGATCTACCAACTATCTATATTCCCGAATTAAATGCAAAATTTCTCATAGATACAGGTAGCGGCAAAAGCTTTATCAAACCCGACCTTGCTTACTCAAATTACCCTAATTCCATATTTCCAGAAACATTCACTGTAAAAACAGCCCATGCAATTTCAATACATAATGAAGTAGCAGATATTCCAATATTCCCTTCTTTCAGAATCGCAGAAAATCACAAATTCTATCTTTTCGACTTTTCACCTAGATTCGACGGACTTTTAGGTGTCGATTTTCTAGAAGCTACTAAAGCAGAGATAAGTTTTAAAAATCATGTCTTAAAAACGCGAAATGTCACTTTACCCATACAATACAAACTCGAGGAAAGGTTACACAATTTTGAAACAATTGAATTAATAATACCACCACGTACTCGTCAAAAAGTCAAAATACCAGTCAATCAATCGAACGGTATCGGTATTTTAAAATACACAAATTTCGGAGAAGCTGAAATGCCAGAAGCCTTAGTACAAGTCAGTGACTCATTTGCTACAACCCTCGTAACAAATACACGCGATAGTCCAATAAAAATTACCTTTAACGAATCTTTAGACATCGAAATCGTGAATGAAAACGAAATAAATTTTATCGAAAAAATGGAAACAGACACGGAAATTAACGAGTATATCGACGGCTTCCAAAAACAAAATCTAAAAAACTTACGTTTAGCTCACTGTAACAAAGAAGAATATCTAGCAATTAGAAAACTTTGTTATGAATATCGAGACATCTTTTATACAGAAGGTACCCCTCTCACCTTTACTAATCAGATTAAACATAAAATCAATTTAACAGACGAAACGCCGATTTTTACTAAAACATACAGGTACCCAGAAGTTCATAAACAAGAGGTAAAAACGCAAATTAACAAAATGCTTGAAAACGGTATTATTCAAAACTCAAATTCACCATGGAGCAGCCCAATATGGGTAGTACCAAAAAAATTAGACGCGAGCGGACAGCGCAAGTGGAGAATTGTAATTGATTACAGGAAATTGAATTTAAAATCGATAGATGACAAATTTCCCTTACCCAACATATCGGATATCCTCGATAAGCTAGGGAAAGCACAATATTTCTCAACCCTAGACCTCGCGACAGGTTTTCATCAAATAGAGATGGACACTACCGATATTCCCAAAACAGCCTTCTCTACAGACACAGGTCATTACGAATTCAAAAGAATGCCCTTTGGACTAAAAAACGCCCCTTCAACCTTTCAAAGAGTCATGAATAATGTCCTCCGTGGTCTTCAAAACGAAATATGCTCAGTTTACCTTGACGATATAATTATATTTTCCACATCACTCCAAGAACATATTGACCGATTGAAAAAAGTCTTTAATCGACTAAGAGAAGCAAACTTTAAAATACAATTAGACAAGTCAGAATTTTTACACAAAGAAGTTGCCTATCTAGGACACAAAATTACAAATGAAGGTGTCAAACCAAACCCTGATAAAGTAAACGCAGTAAAAAATTTTCCTATTCCCAAAACTCAAAAAGAAATCAAATCCTTTTTAGGACTAGCCGGTTATTACCGAAGATTCATCAAAGATTTTGCAAAAATTACTAAACCCCTAACACGATGTTTGAAAAAGGGCGCAAAAGTCGAACATTCACCAATGTTCATTCAGTCTTTTAACAATTTAAAAACCCTATTAATAAACTCTCCTATTTTAAAATATCAAGATTTCGAAAAACCTTTTGTACTTACAACCGACGCCTCAAATGTAGCCCTTGGCGCCGTTTTATCACAAGGAAACCCACCCAATGACAATCCTGTTGCATTCGCATCACGAACGCTAAACGAAACGGAACAAAAATACTCTACCATAGAAAAAGAACTTTTAGGGATAGTATGGGCATGTAAATATTTCAGACCATACCTTTTTGGACGGAAATTTAAGATTTATACGGATCATCGACCCCTTGTTTGGCTATTTAACCTTAAAGAACCCAACTCAAAATTAATAAGATGGCGACTTAAACTCGAAGAATACGATTATGAAATAATCTACAAGAAAGGAAAACAAAACACCAATGCTGACGCACTTAGTCGAATATCATTAAACGCGTTAGAATCAGACTCAATTTTAAATAACCCTGGCGACATCAGTCAAGAAATCGATAAATTTTTAGATGAAAGTTATAATCAGTTCAATCCCGAAAATTTAGACCCAGACGATGCAAGTCGAAATATTAATCAAACCCGCGAACAACCAATCGAACCAATAAAAAATCAAAAACCCAAAATTAGAATCCTTCAAAACATTCAAATAAGACCCCCAAATAATTCTCAAGAAACTAACACAGTACACAGTACTAATGCTACAGAAAATTATTCTAACATGACTTTATTAGACGAAATAATCAATAATAAACCTCATCAATTTATAATCAAAAAATCACCCTACGATACTTATATCAAAACAGAACGCGAAAACTTTGACGGAAACCAAATCATTCACGCAACCTTACCAACAAACATGTCAACAATAAATAAATTTCTAAAAGAATTTTTAACTAATAAAACTACTCACATTTATTTCTTTTCAAAGGAATTACGGCCTTATTTTCAACAATCAATGAGTAATCTTTTCAAAAATCTAAAACTAATAGAGTGCACAAAGCTCATTAATAATGTTAAACCAGATGAAAGAGAATTAATGATAAAATATAGACACGAAGGTAAAACAAACCATCGCGGAATTGAAGAAACTCGAAATTTTCTAAAACAAAATTACTATTGGAAATCGTTAAAATCTGATATCGTAAAATACATTAACAATTGCGAGATTTGCCAAAGAGCAAAATACAACAGAAAACCACCGGATCAACCCCTAATATTAACAGAGACACCAAGCAAACCCTTTGAAATAGTCCATATAGACACATTCATTATCGGAAAACAAAAATTTCTTACTATTATAGACAAATTTTCAAAATATGCTCAAGCATTACCCTATGACGGAAACGCTATATCTTGTTGTGAACAACTAATAAAATATTTTTCATTTTTACGTATTCCAAAGCAAATAGTTTCTGATAACGGATCGGAATTCAAAAACGAAACTGTCAACGGATTACTAAAAGCACATAATATAAAAATACATTTCACTACACCCTATCATCACGAATCGAATTCTCCAATAGAAAGACTCCATTCCACATTGATTGAACATATTAGAATTTTAAAGGAATCGGACCCCAACGCGGACATTATTAATCTTATGCCTTACGCAATTATTGCCTATAATAACACGATACATTCAAGTACAAATTTTGCACCTTACGAACTTGTTTTAGGACATACGGATTCCAGAGATCCTATGAATCTAATACCATCCCACGTATTCACCGAATATATAGCCAATCATAAAAATAACACTCAAATTTTATATGACAAAATCACCCAAGAGACTAAAGAAATGAAACAAAAAATTATCGATAAAATTAACGAAAATAAAAAATCGAAAGATTTAATTATAGGTTCTCAAGTTTACAAGAAATCCACTGACAGGTCGAGTAAAATAAAAAATAAATTTTCCGGACCCTTCACTTTAACAAAAATACTAGAAAACAATAAGATCGAAATCGAAAATCCGAAAACAAAAACGAAAGAAATTATCCACATAAACGAAACTAAGATAATACCCATTGTTCCAGATGGAGCTGGACCAACACAAACGCAGTAAAATTCCACAACCTGAATGATCACCCAGGAATACTACCCTATAGATTAGGAACGGTACAAATCAAGTCTAACCATTGGACTTTCATTCAGAAAATTAATCTCGCCCCTTTAATCACAAAATTTGAAACCCTAAAAAACCATGCGAAAAGTGTTACCACTAATATCCAAAACAATACCAATTACCACGAAACATATTTTAATTCACTTATCTCCTTAAAGACATTCGAACGAAGAATAGTAAATCTAATCGAACAAATAATTCCGTTTAAATATACACACAGAAATAAAAGAGGCCTATTTAACCCATTAGGAACATTTCTGAAAAGTATTACGGGAAATCTAGATCAAAACGACGCGGAACAAATCAACGCGAAAATCAAAAATCTACAAGAAAATCAAAATAAATTAAAAACAAGTATTAGCAACCAAATTACAATTCTAGATTCTACAATCGGTAAATTCGAAACAATGATAGCAAATATCACGCATAACGAATACGTGTTAAAATCGCACATTTTACAAACAGAAACAATAATAAAAAAGGTTGAACTTCAACAAGCTAAGTTTGAACAAAATTATTTAATATATAATGTAATAAACCAAATTACATTACTCTATCAATCCATTTACGATATTCTCGAAAAAATCGAAGTATCAATAACTTTCGCAAAAATTAACGTTCTTCATAATTCAATTATTAAACCGGAAGAACTACTAAAGGAAATACAAAAACTAAATAACTATCTAAGCACAGATAAACTACCCTTAGACGGTACTTCTGAAAATTTATTAGATTTTGAAAAAATCTTAACTATTAAAAGTTTTCTAGAGGACTTCAATATAATCTTTATAATAGAACTTCCACTTGTCGAAGAAAAGATATATCAATATTTCAAATTGTTCCCAGTACCAGTCCCCAATAATAAATCATTCCTTGTAAACATCCCCTTTAAACCATACCTGGCACTTAGCACTGAAAAATATGCATATATGGATCAAAGTTGTTCCGAAATCCAGCCAGAAAGTTACCTCTGTAAGGAAGTCCACACGTCTCATATAGAAAACAACCCTTCCTGTGCTGTTCAACTAATCAAACACGAGAAGAACATTACGTCTTGCCACCCCTTTGAAGTTCAGCTACACGAAATTCAAGTAACAAAAATCATTGATGGGAAATGGTTAATTACAGTACCCACCAGTTTAATTAGCACAGTAAATTGCCGAAAGACAGAAAATAACCAACCCTTATTTGGATCCTACCTACTAGAATCCACAGCCGAATGTAAAATTCGAATAAAATCAATAATATTCGAAACCTATAAAACAAGTCAATTGGATTTCTCCAAAGTCAATCTACCAGTATTGAATTGGAGCTATATTAATCAGCAAAAATCGATAAATTACGAACCATCCACGATGGACCTCAATTTCATAAACCTCAAGGCAACCAAAGATATCAAGACCAAGTTGGAAGAAGAAAGAAGAAAATTGGAAGAAATCAATGTACCAATTTATACTGATAAGTCCAGTATTTGGACAATATTATTGTATATCATTATTGGAATTATTATTATATATTTTATCTATTATAAAATTGTAAAAGAATCTAAGAATGCTTTAAAAAACGAGATAAGTCACGAACAAGATAGTAACCAAATATTTTGAAAACATATACGAAGTATAAGTTTTCAACTTCAGCGCGGAGGAGTTACATTCCCGTGAGAACGGCTTATGTCGCAATATTACGCAACCTTGCATAAGCAATTCTCAGATTCTTAAAGCGTCTGTTCCCATGTAAGATCAGCATATTTAAACTTATAAATATACCCCATAATGTTAGTTAGTCTTATACAGTTTGTATCCCATTCTTGCAATAAAGTTGTTTTTTTAAAAAAATTACATCAACCCCGAGTTGAAAAGTTAATAATCTTTTTTCTTATTTTTTGCTTTTTATAAAAATAAATCTATCCATACAAATTGCATACCAAAGATCATAATTGAATTTATTTTTAAACATACACACAAAACTAATTTCAAGGTATGTACCATTTTATAATCTTCACTATTTTAACCTGTTTGTATTGTTTTAAATTTTAAACTTTAAGACTATTTTAAAATCTGTTTTGTTTTTATTAATTTTAATTAAATTAAAAATATAAAAGTGTAATTACTGTGACATATGTTTATTATATAAAAAATTCTGTAATTTTTGTAGATGTAAAATAAATATACCAAGCTCTTTTGAAGAAGCTCGCTATGTAGAGCGAAACGTCAGAAAGAAAATTATTGTCCTTTGTTTCTCTAATGAAAAACCTATACCCAAGAAAATATTAGAAAAAAATATTTAACAAAAGGTTTAAGATTCAAAAATAAATTATATATATATATATATATATATATATATATATATATATATATATATATATATATATATATATATATATATATATATATATATATATATACGGGCGGACTAGATAATAAAAATTCCGAGTGGCTATTAAAAAAAGATAAACAATTTCTAAAAGTCCACCATTGTTAATTTATTCAAATTAAGGACTATTTCAAGCATTACTTAACGATTTGATTTGTTAGGTACTTTTAAGCATTAGCGCTTTTGAGAAACTACGATTAATGAGATCCTAAAAAGTCTTTAATGAGAGCCACTTTCGAACGTATTACGCTTCTATGATTAAGTTTTGACCTTTTACTAATTTGTTTTGAACTGTCAATAGTAAAAGTCAAGTGTCTTATTAGTTCAAAAACATAATAGGTCGATTACAAGAGATTTTTTTGTGACAAAAATACTATCAGGATAACAATTGTGCCATCCTACTAAAAATAATTCGTAATGATATGATAGATAAGAAAGCATAATACAAAAGTGATTAAAGACACGATAGAAGCTAACAAATCAATGAAGGTTCTCAGATCTCAATTGGGTAGGGGCCGGACAAAAATTTCCGGACTTAAAACTAAACAAGGCCAATTAGTTAGTACCCGGGAGGAAATCACGATGGCTGTCCAGGACTTTTATACAGAGTTATACAGTCCAAAAACTCAAGATCTTTACTACGAAAGAAAGGTAGTAAGAAATGTCGGTTCAGAAGAGATGCCCGAAATAAATACCGCAGAGTTAATGAAAGCGCTTAGTCAAATGAAAAATAATAAAAGCCATGGCGAAGATCGTATAACGGCCGAAATGTTAAAAATAGGGGAAGAAGAACTAAGAGAAAGCGTGAGAATTTTGTTGAACAAGTGCTTAATGTATGGAAAAATACCCGAGGCATGGGAAAACGCAGAAGTCATCATATTATACAAAAAAGGCGATAGAAATAGCATAGAAAATTATCGGCCAATTAGCTTACTGTCCCATTTGTACAAACTTTTTACAAAAATAATAACTAACAGACTGACGCAAAAGTTGGACGCATACCAACCTTCAGAACAAGCCGGATTTCGCAGGAACTTCAGTACAATAGACCATCTACAGACAGTACACACGCTTATCGAAAAAAACACGGAATATAATATACCTCTGCATTTGGCTTTCGTTGATTACCAGAAAGCGTTCAATTCTATCGAGTCATGGGCAGTTCTCAAAACACTGGACAATGCTCGGATTGATTCAAGATACTCTGCTCTGATTCAGCATATATATGAAAATGTATTTAGGGGTTTGGACTGGCATGACAAGGGAATTAACATAGACGGAACACGATTAAACCACTTAAGATTTGCTGATGATATTGTTATAATCAGTGATTCACCAGAACAACTCCAATGTATGATACAAGAACTTCATCAAGCATCAGCTAGGATAGGACTCAAAATGAACTTGTCAAAAACAAAAATAATGAGTCTAGAACAAATACAAATTAAAGTTGAAGATAAAATAATAGAAAACGTAAGAGAATACATATATCTAGGTCATAAAATACAAATAGGGAAGGAAAACCAATCGGCTGAAATTCCTATAAGAATAAGTCTCAGCTGGGCAGCTTTTGGCAAACTCGGATTCATTCTTAAATCCAGTAACACCCCCATAAGTCTGAAAAGAAAAGTCTACGAGTCGTGCATCCTTCCAGTTCTTACTTATGGTATTGAAACAACCTCCCTAACATGTAAAGCCATTAATAAGCTTCGGGTTACACAACGAGCAATGGAAAGGGCTATGCTGGGAATTAGTTTACGAGATAGAGTTCGAAATGAAGAAATCAGAAGAATAACGAAAATAACAGATGAGCTCTTAATCGACTCAATCGGATCACTAGTATTGGAGAAAAATAGGAAAAACATATCGCCATCATTTTTTAAGGTGTAGCGCTGGCCTTTCGCGAAATAATAGTAATTTATATGTACTTTATACATGCTAAAACCAGGAGATGTCGGTTTGTTAAATTTTGCACAATTGTGATTTTAGCGCGCCTGAATGCGTCATAGATGGTCCGATTTTAATGTTATAAAAAGATTTTCAAAGCAGAAGAATCATGATGTCTGTGAGATACGTGGAAAATGCTAACAAATGCGATTCCCCACGGCAGCCGCGTTGCCATTTTTTCCCCGAAATACAACACAGTGATTAAAACAATCTACATTTATGGCTACTACTCAGAAAATGATCACAATGCAATTGGAGTTTCACCGAAGTCTCGCGATATAAACATCAATATAGTCTAAGCCTAACAGGTTGCAGCTTAGGCTGTATCACCACCGACCTGTCAATTGCTGTTGCAACATATAATACAATACCTTTGTATAAAATATAGTCTTGACATGTGACAGTATATTTAGAAATAAAGACGTTTTAAAATAAATGAATAATGAATGTCCCCACTACTTTTCTACTTTCACACGCTCAGCCTTTTTGGTCATGTTTGCTAGAATTTTTCACGTATTTCACAGTCTTTTTAATACAAAATGAAAATATAGTCTTGAAGAGTGATACTTCTACTTTCAAAATCTTGTTACAAAATTGAAATCGGACTACGATGATGATCGAGGTGCGCGGAGAGATAGTGAAGTAAAAATTCAAATGGCAATTGTGTAAAAACTAATTAACTGTCTGGTTTTGGTACGCATAAAATACATATAAATTACTATTATTTCCTGATGCGCCAGCACGTCAACTTGAAAAAATGGGGGAAATGGGAATTTTTAAAAAAACACTGAATTTTTCTTTTTTTTCATTACCAATGATGTGATTGAGTCGATCCAGGGTTCATTTTGTTGGTATTTTTATTCTCTATAGGTTATTTGTTTGCACCATCCAGATTACTTCATTAGTTTTGATGTTATAAGCAAAAAACAAAAAAAAAAAGAAATATTTCGAGTTTTAATTATTTATAGCAAATTAATGAATCATAGTAGACCGTGGAAAACCTAACCAAATGTCAATACGGATTGTTTTTAGTGTGATGAAACATCTTGATAGTATTTTTGTCACAGAATAACTTATCTTTTTCTGTATTTACTAGCCTATATCTATATTATTTGATCACGTTCCTACCAAAAATTCAGAGTAAAAAGTAACTTTTTATCTTGTGTAATTTTTTCAAGTTTTTCTAGAAACAAAATTAAAAATTCTTATTCTCTTTAGGTTCCTTTAAAGCACAGCCTAAAATGCCTCAGATCTACATCTCAAAATACAACAGATTTGTTGACGCAGTCCTTAACAGAATCAACAGACTTTTGGGAAAACAATACGATCCTGTTAGAGTTAAGCTGTTGAGTCAACTACACAAAAGCAATGTAAAAGTTAAGACAAATCCTGCAAAAGGAAAGAAAACAAGACCTATGAAGAAGACAAATAAGATGGGAGAGTTGGATATAGCAAGGTATGTATCATATCTTAAAAAATATATTTATCTAATTATATATATATATATATATATATATATATATATATATATATATATATATATATATATATATATATACGTTGTTGCGTAGTGTTTTATGAATGGGAACATGTGATTTAGTATTGCAGACGTTTCGCCAAAATCTCATTTGGTATCTTCTGTGCTTGCTGGTTGTTGATCTACAACCGGCAAGAACAGACGATACCAAATGAGGTTTTGGCGAAACGTCTGCAAACTTCTACAAGAAACCAAACAAACGAAGGAACGGATGTATTTCCGGATATATATAGTAATAATTTTTCGACCTTGATATCTGTTTATAGGACGTAGATGCGAGGTGGTGGTTTGAACTGAATGCAATGGCCTGATGGGTCCCATATTAGAACGAAACAGCGCTGTTGTCATTTTTAAAAACCGGAGTTTTTCCATAAAATTTCCACACGTCTTAACATGAGATATACCGTCAAACAAAAGATAAAAAATTCTTTGGTTTTGAGAATTGTTCAAATGTCAGTTGGAATAAAATTGTACCAAACAAATATTTAGTCTGCCGTAGTAAATCTGCTATCCTGAATTTTAAGAAATTAATTTAGATTCGTAATCTGGGCCCACAAGACACTCCAATACCGATATCTAAAGAACTAAATTTTTTAGTTCCCCATATCCTTTGAGAAAAAATCGGAAAAATGTAAAATTTTTAGTCCCCAATATTGTATGTGCCATATTAAATTGCAGAAAATGAACTTCAGATTCGTTACCTACGGCCCCCAAAAGCTTCTAATGCCAATTTTGAAAAAAATATAAATAATGTAAAATTTCCAACCTTAATCTACACCTTCGAAACTCCCTAGCAAACTTTGGACATAATCGGGAAATATAAAATTTTTAAGCTGCCATTTTGTCTCTGCTATATTGAATTTTTAAAAAATAATTTCAAATTTGTTATTTACACCCTCAGAAACCCCTCCTCCTCCCCAGTTCCAATTTTAAACAAAATCCAAAAACGTAAAGTTTTTAGTTCGCCATATTGGATCCGCCATATTGATTTTTTAAAAATAATTTAAATTTGTAATTTAAACCAACAAAAACCCCGATATACCAATTTTGGAGAATATCGAAAGATGTAGAATTGTTAAAACGCCATATTCGATCCGCCATACTGAATTTTTCAAAAATAATTTTAACTTCTTAATTTACATCTACAAAAATCTCCGATAACAATTTTAGACAAAATCGATGGGAGAAGAAGTAAATTTTTTTATCCGCCATGTTGAATTTATTTAAAAATAGTTGTAGATTCGTTTTGTACCCCATATTATAAACACCATCTTGGATTTTACTGAACCAATTTCGGCCAAAATGATATGAGAAAACCGTAGCAACTTCCTGAACATAACACAAAATTTTTTATGCAATTCGGTTGAACCGTTCTAGAGTAATCAAGGTACATACATAAAAAAATACATACCGGGCGAATTTAGAACCTCCTTCTTTTAGAAGCTGATTAAAAATAGAGAACATTCTAAATTTATTCACTTATAATTTTCAGATCTCAATACGACAGCGGTTCCTCCACACCTAAAGCTGCAGAATCAGAAACAAAGGAACCCGAATTTGTTTTAATATCGAAAGTAGGTAGCACATCTGAGAACACTCCTGCCAAATCACAACCTATCGATCAACTACGAGCTGCTCCGGTGAGACAAAATAACAAGAAAAAAGTTAATAATAACACGAGAAAGAATACCACTACAAATAAGAAGAAAAACAATACGAAGGTAAATTTAGAGGTATTTTTAAGCCTTATAAAAAAAGTTAGTAAAGAAATCCTTAATTGAGTATAGACTTAGAAAGGTCATGTTTATTTGAAAAAAACTAATTTTTGGTTCAAACCGGTGACCGCAATTTTGTACACTACTAAAATATTAAAATTATATAGTAAAACATGATTTAAAAAAATCTAGTATTTAGTACTAAAGAAAGATTCCGTAAATGCCAATTTGCCTTAACTTCTAAACAAGACCCCATATTACATTGTAATGTAAGATAAAAACCCCATTGCTTTTAAATAATTTTTGAAAAAATCTGAGGAACACCATTTTACTCGAAAAATTATTGTTTTTACAGAAAACTGGAAACAAAACCAAACAAGCAACAAACAACAAAAACAAGGCCAAAGCAACTCTGTTTGGTTTGAGCACGTTGAAACGGGATGGTGATGTCACTGTCAATATGCAACCTGAGTACACCACTGTCAAGACTAACTTCATACTAGGACCGCTGAGGCTAAGAGTCGAAAGAGAAGTAAGTTTTTAGTTAGTATTTGATACAAATATAAAAAGTCTGTAATAATCATGGACATAAAAGTTAAATGTATAGACTGCGGATCCTATAGAACGTTGGCTCACGGAGGCAAAGCGTTTTTGATGAGTAATACCTCTCTTTCTAACAGGTGACAGGCTTGTCCAATGACATTTGGGGTGACGTGCTTAGAAGGAAAGGTACTATTCGCCGAAAACGCTCTGTCTCTTTATAAGCGTGAGTCAACTTGGTTCTATAGGATCCGCAGTCTATACACCCATCTTTTATGTCTATGGTAATAATCAAAGAGTAACTAGGAACCTAATATATATATCGACGGGTTTTCTTATAAAATTAGATAATTTTAACAAACGTATCAATCTTACTGGGGGGGGGGGGGGGGATTTATTGAACTACGTTTATGTCTATCTCAAACTATCTTCCTATCAGTGGCGTAGCCTCGTGGGGGCAGAGAAGGTGCTCATTTCGGGCGATATTTTGCCAGGAGCGACAAATTTTTATAAAAATTTTACTAGAAATGGGAAAAACAGAGGAAATTATCTATCTGCGGGCGAGTATGAAAATCTCCTTTTTTACAGCCTTGGTACATCTTTTAAAAAATGAGGCAGTGTTGCCATATGTACGAATTTCTCCGTATTTGTACAGATTTTCAAAGTCTAAAACGCATTGGCAAATTTACAGGATTCTCTAACTTTTAAAGTGATAATATTTCTTTTAATAATTGATTAATATAAGAATTTAAAGCATATACAGGGTGTTTTTTATAGAGGTATAGAACTTTTAAATGGAATAAAACAAAGATGAATTTTTTGAATTGGCATGAAATTTACTTTATTCGAAAGATAACCTTCTGGCATTATAATTTAAATATGACTTCTGGCATATGACCGCCACGGCTGGCTCGGACCTAGTCTAATCTGGAGGTCCAATTTTCGATGACTTTTTCCAACATTTGTGGCCGTATATCGGCAATAACGCGGCGAATGTTGTCCTCCAAGTGATCAATCGTTTCGGGCTTATCGGCGTAGATTAGCGACTTTACATATCCCCACAGAAAATAGTCTAGCGGCGTTAAGTCGCACGATCTTGGAGGCCAATTCACGGGTCCGAAACGTGAAACTATGCGGTTACCAAACGTTTCCTTCAATAAATCAATTATGGCACGAGCTGTGTGACATGTTGCGCCGTCTTGTTGAAACCACAGCTCCTGCACATTATGGTTGTTCAATTGATGAACGAAAAAGTCTGTAATCATGGCTCTATAGCGGTCACCATTGACTGTAACGTTCTGATCAGCATCGATTTTAAAGAAGTACGGACCAATGATTCCACCAGCCCATAAAGCACACCAAACAGTCAGTTTTTCTGGATGTAACGGTGTCTCAACATACACTTGAGGATTATCATCACTCCAAATACGGCAGTTTTGTTTATTGACGTATCCATTCAAACAAAAGTGAGCTTCTTCGCTAAAAAAAATTCGCTTATGAAAATCGGGATCAACGGCAATCTTGTTTTGGGCCCATTCACCGAATCTACGCCTTGCTAGGTGATCGTGTGGCTTCAATTCTTGCACGAGTTGGATTTTGTAAGCACGCAAACCAAGATCTTTCCGCAAAATCTTCCATAAAGTGAATGGACACATATCCAGTTCCTGTGCACGATGGCGGATAGACTGATTCGGGTCTTGCTCTACGCTACGCTCTACAGCAGCAATGACTTCTTCTGTGCGCACTGTACGACGTCTCTGTGGATGCGTATTATCATTTAGAGTAAACGTGGTGCGAAAACGTTCCATAGTTAATCGAATTAATTGCTCTGATGGACGATTATGTTGACCGTAAGATGGACGTAGTGCGCGATACGTATTTCGAACAGAACCATGATTTTCAAAATAAATTTGCACAATTTGGAAGCGTTGTTCAGACGTCAGTTTATTCATGTTGAAATGCCAAACCAAACTAAACATAAATCACTTGACAGCTGACAAAATGGCCGCCAGTTAAAAAAGTGTTGCCAACTTAAAGTTCTATACCTCTATAAAAAACACCCTTTATTATTTTGCGATTACTGTAATAATTGTGAATATATTTATTTATTTACTGAAGACTTTTTGACGTAAAAACGGCAGTAGTTCAAAGGGGTTAGTTTAAAATTAGTTCCATATTATTATTCCGTTGTTTACATACCTTTTGATCTGAGTTCCATTTCTTTTTGGGCATTTTGTTTCCCAGTGACAAGTCTGTCTAAACAAAATGATTTTAATTATCTTAACTCCCCAAGGTTGCTAGAAGTGGTAAAAGAGAAATAAGGAGTGCAACTGCAACCACAGCGGAAATGTATGGAAGACTGAATCTACGATTAGTACATGGAGGTGCAGCTACACTACATTCTATCAGAGTACTACAACCCAAACAAGTAAGTCTTCCCAGCATAAATTAATTTTATTTATTTAGCAAAAAAGTCTATACAATTAAGTTTATCAACATAGAACTTTTAATAATTCTATAAATTTACTAAAACTTGATGTTTTCTTAGTTCTATTTTAGTTTATGTAATTCGTATTTTACTTCACGTTTTTGCGAATAGAGGACGCTAGAATAGGGAATAGGAATAAAATAGAATAGGAACTTAATGTATCACTTCGGTGATTGAAAAGTTTTAAAGTATATTAATAGTTAATTAGTATTTTATTTATTCAAAATAGGAAGCTTTATTTTTTATTTATTTAATTATGAAAGTAAATTTAATATTAACAAATTATACTTAAATTTGTCACTTCTGTGAAGAAATGCTTACTTTATTTTGAGGATGTAAAAGTAAAGCAGTCAGTAATTAAGAAAAAGAAAACATATACTCTTAAATAAAATTGTCGAATATTTTTCCTTATTCACGTGTTGATCTTATTCATCTAAAAAGCACATATATTTAATTAAGAACGAGACTTTTCACGGCTTTGGTCAAGTTGGAAATCATGGTTCTTGAGTTTAGACCATGTCAAATGGGAACTATTTTCCGACGTGTCGCTTACGATTGCACGAGGCATCTTCAGGGATCTTCACTCCATAAGATTAGAACTCAGTCAGTGTTCTAACCTCGTGGAGTGATCTTTGAAGATGCTTCGGACATGAGCAGGCGAAACGTCGAATAATAATTCCATTTTGACATAATTTAAACCCAAGAAACATGATTTTCAATATATATTTAATTGTTTTAAAAATGTTATTCATATTACTCACTCTTTCGCGCATGTAATCATAAAAAATTCCTAATCTAATTTAAAAATAAATTAAACCATTTGTGATGAAATAAGTGAAATATCGTTCACTTAAAATGTGTGAAATTTTTCTGTTACAAAGTGTATAAATGTGTTAATTTATTAAAATTAATTTTTTCAAAAAGAAATTTTCAACATTTATAAATATTCGATAATTTTTCTCAGCAGTGTATTCAGAAACTAAACCGCTAAGTTAAAAGCCAAATTAAAACAAGAAGCATAAATATAAAATGAGGTTAAACGATTAAAGTTGGCAGCTAAGAGCAAAGATGGCGAAATGTTAGTTTAAAGGCAATGTGTTACTCCGGATGTAGAAAAACTGTTATTTTAAAAATACTATTTTTTTTTAAACACAGACCCAGGCATTATATTACATAATTTGTTTAACGCAGGGGTTTCCAAACTAGGGCCCACGAGCACCACCAATCGGCCGACAACAGCTTATTTGGATCATACAAAATAATAATCAAATGTTTTTATTTAACGATCAATTAAGAAACATAATAAGTAATATACATAATGTAATTGAAACTGTAATATGATATTTATTCTAAAAGCTTGCAATAGGTGACATACATAGGTAATTCACATAATAAAATTAAACATTATAATTATGGGACAGAATTAAACCGTGGACTCTTGCGAACGGATTTTTTGATAGCATATGTCCGTTTCGACCACGATTTGCTACTGTCCCTTATTAGTTAATGCCTATAATATAAACTCACTGTGACAAGAGCACTCTGGAAATCTAGTTGATTTTTTAAGGCTCTTGCAATTTTAGTGCTAAACAACAACAGGTTACTTATGCAACAACTTCAAGATTCCATAAAGCCGGTCAAGTCTTGTATTGAGCTCTCCCATCAGAGCGCCCGCGAGATTAGTCGCTTGAAGGTTTCTGCTAAATTAAACGAAACAAATTTCTCAAAACATGTAGATATAAATATATTTAACACAAATAAATAAAAACACAATTATTTTCAGTGAGAAACTTAAAATTAACTCGATAAATAATTCCAAAGTAATTAAAATAATTGCTCTTGTAGGTCGTTATTCTAACCCGGATCGTGAAATAAAACCGAATTTTGAAAATCTTACGTTTATATAGCTTTCCAAAGATTAATCAAGAAAAAAATAATAAATACCCGAAAAACAGCTATTTAAGTGGTTTAAACAAAATAGTACTAAACTCGCCCGTCTCCTCTGTAAAATAAAACAGAATTTCCTGTTAACTTTCCCGACGCAACGAATATAGATCCTGTTGTATGAACGACCGCCTATAGGTGCAACATCTTACCTATAAATCCCGTCAAGAAATGACTTCAAATATAAGATCCAAAAGTAATTTAGTACGTAGACAAGGGTGTCTGGGAAAGGCATTGGGGGAGCCCACTGACGAGTCCGCCACCAGTAATAGGACGAAACACGCCTCAAAAAATTTTGGTGGTCGAAAACTAGCCTGTACTTATGTCGTGGCATCGCCGGCATTTTTGCAACAATCCATATACCTATTCTTTTGAGTAATTATCAATTGATCAAAGTGAAAAAAGTGAAACTGATAACTTATTAATGTTCTTTTGAATACGCATTTATTTGTCATTGGGCTGAAGTGATCATGATTACTTCAAGTGATAGAAGTGAAAGTGATAATGACTCAAAAGAATAGCCCTCATATTGAACGTCGTTTTGATGGAATTGTTTAGGTCTTGACCGGCGCTCATTTACTACCCTCGATTCAAGAGTTTTAAGCTCGGGTGCATCAAACCCTGAGTAGCTCCGAGCAAATCTGAATAAAGCGGTTAAAGTGTTAATTTGAACAGTAAATAACCTACAAATTATTTTTTTTTTCGGAATTTGGGTTTTTAATATACATAGCGAAACATATTGAAGACAAAAAGGTAAAAATATTATATTACTACTTATTAGTTTTGAATTTTGTCTAGGGTCATGGCATTTTCGGCCATAAATATTTCGTAATTCGTTAAAAAAACTATGAGCATAAGTCCGATATCTTGTGAAATAATCTTATTTTTGTGTCTCCATTTCATGTATAAAATGTTTTTTACCCAAAAATGGTATCTAAAAATGATAACTGATAGCTGCTAGGGCTTTATACACCAAATATTTTTATTGGTGATTGAGGGGCAAGGGGAAAGTAGATCTGACAAGCGCCGAGGCATAATGCACTACTTAAATAAAATAAGCGTTTCTTGCACCTGAACAGCTCTGAGCTGCTCATGCCAATGAATCGAGGGCAGTAATTGTTTTGATGCTACCTCTCTCGCACGCTGCCCCCCACCGCGAGCGCGCGAACATTACATATAGATGCGCGAATATCATTGTGCTTTCGCGTGGTCTAATAAAACCAGATTTTATTAAAAATTTTTACATATTTATTTGTATTTCTGTCTATTTAAACCGTTCGTCGCACAAAAGATGCACATTTTTATTTGCTGAAAAAGATGATGCCGTTTGTGATGAAATATAAAATATAGATACAATATAAAACCGATAACAGCGGCGTTTCATTTTTAAATAGTTCGAGTTAAATTTAAATAAAATGGAAAAAAATTCATATTAACTTTAATAACATATTTTTATAGAAATATAAAAAAAATCTGTATGTATTGCAATTCAAACCTCACTTACATAAAATGCAAAATATAACTTCCCAACACGCCTGTCATCTCGGCTATGACGATATTTAATAACTTTATTTTTCACATTAGCTCATCTGGGAGAGTGGACTTGAAGAAAGATGTCTGCGCCATCTGCTTTGTGGGTACAACAACTAATCTTTGTGAACATTGATACCCACGACTGACAACGCTTTCTAACCAAAGACCACGCGTCTATATGGAATCTTTATTCGTTGCCCAAAGATAAATGAAAAATTAAAAATAAAAACCTTCCTAAATAAACCACTTACAACGCGAAAAACGTTATCTTCTCAAACAAATTTCAAACTGTATCGCGTCTAACGAGTTTCAACCCGTAAATGACGTTATGACCTTTAAAAAGCACCACTGAACTTTCGTCCCTCAGACTCTCTGCGATCCCCGTTAGTACCTATCTCGCCCTGTAAGGGTGATTAATTCCAGAAAGTTTCGGTCTTTCATTCGTAGAGTGCATTAGTCATCATATATATTGAATTATCAAGTTGGCCTGAGCATCTTAAAATTTAATACTTTTTATACAAAAAGTTAATCAAACTCTTCAACGTCATCTTATCAATCTTAGATCTTAAATCATGAAAAAAAACCTACTTGCTCTTTTATCTATTGTTTTTATTTTTTGTCAATAGGTAAAAAAATGGCCAAAAGACACAAGCTTTGCCCATGTAAATAAATGGATATATTTCATTATAGCAATTTTATTTGATTATTTTGTTTTCTTATGATGAGAAAACTGTTTAATATAAACAATTTCCTATGGGGTTTATGCCTTAACTTTAACCTTCATCTGTTTTCATATTTGACAAGGGTACAATGTGTTCGACATATTTTCAAATATTTATATGAGCTTGACCACTTATGAAGACCCGTAAAATGTTTAAATTTATGGTTCCAGAAAACAGACAAAATACCCAAAAGTAATAAAACTGGCGAAGTTTGCTAACTGATTTATTTTTTCCTTTATGGGCA
The DNA here is from genome assembly GCA_034092305.1 of Diaprepes abbreviatus. Lineage (NCBI taxonomy): Eukaryota > Metazoa > Arthropoda > Insecta > Coleoptera > Curculionidae > Diaprepes > Diaprepes abbreviatus. The sequence continues at coordinate 886,483 of JASJET010000279.1, forward strand.
ACGATTTTTAAGTATTATTCAAGATACAGATTTTCTTAGTTCCCTTAGTTAAAATCTATATACAGAATGATTATTTGATTCCCCTATTTAGTGAAACAAACTTTACGTCAAACAATATTTAATAAGATTAATCATAATTAACGTTTGTTTCATTACAGTTATGATTGAGATTTCTGTAGCTGCAACTTTCCACCGACAATTGTTTGCAGTTGTGGATTAAGTTTGATAGTGGAAGTTTTTATTTAATTTGCATCTGTACAGGGTGAGTCAACGATTGGATGAAGTAGGTTTGTGCCTTTTCGGTGAAATTAACAAAGAAACTATATTTATTGTTTGATACAGTTTATTTTTACGCAGATTTTAAAAATATTTAGGACTCTACAGGGTGAGCCAAAAAACTAGGACAGCATAAAGTTGTATTTTTTTAAATAGAACACCCTATATACGAATCGTATTTTCGATTTAGCTTATAATTTTAAATCTTTTTTATTAAGGGTTTACTATAACAAAACTTTATAGTTTCTGAGATAATTAAGTTTAAAGAAAAAAAGTCACATTTTCAAGCATCAATTCAATCCTAAATAACGTTTTCAATTTTGTGACAAATATATTCAAATTTGGAATTTAGCAAGGCCAAGGACAAGTTAACACAATTTTTACCTAATATTTGCAATAAAAGCTACAGGGTGTTGAACACATCGGCTCAAATTTGAACAAGTTTAAATGAATAAATATCTTTTTTTTTTAAATGGTACACCCTGTATATTTTCATGTTATTTAATAGAGTAATAAAAACCCTAAAAGTTTTGTTCAATATATCCTATACCTATTTATAATAGTTTTTGAGATATTTCAGTTTTTCTTATTTTCCATACTTTTTTACAGAAATAGTCTTCATTATCATAGTAGCCATGTAAAATAATAAAAAGAAACTACAGAAACAAACAGAATGTGGTTAAATATGATGAAATACATTATTCGTTATATTACAACGGCAATAGTTTAATTAAACATAATGTGAAAAAATTAACACAACAATAACGACAAGGCAAATACATATTTACTTTTATACTAAATTGAAACAAAAAAATTACCTATTAAATACTGAGATTAATTATTTCTTTTTAATAAGTGTTCGAATAAACGACCCTCTTGTGCAATGCACAAATTTAGTCTTTTTTGCAGATTTTCTCGGACCCTGGACAAAATTAGTGGCGTTATTGTTCTACAGGTATCCCTAATCCCATTTTGCATATCTTCCACTCCATAGGAAGAAATCTAATGGGGTGATGTCGCAAAACCTTGGTGGTCACTCAATGAAACCCCCACGTCCAATCCATTTTTGCGGATATCGTTGATCCAAAAACGCACGAACCAGCACCATCGTGCTGGAACCACATACTGTCGAGCTCATCCCTATCGAGACCTTGAAGCAATTGGGGTAGTTCTTCTTGTAGAAAGTTCAGGTAACTATGGCCATTTAGTGGTTCATTAAAAAAGTGGGGTCCAATAATTCGATTATGATGAATATCACATCAAACATTTAATGACCAGTGGTTTTGATGTTGCACCTCTCTAATCCAAAATGGGTTTTCTGTGGCATAATAATGCATGTTGCGTCTATTTACGGCACCGTTACTTCTAAAAATAGCTTCATCACTAAACATTACCTTGCATAATAAATTTGGATTTAATTGAATCTCCGCATTTATTGTACGGCAAAAGTTTACACGACTTTCAAAATCCTGTCCGTGCAATTCTTGGTGTAATCTCATGTGATATGGATGATACCTATATTTCTTGGTAGTACGATTAGCGGTGGCTTGTGATGTTTCACATAATGCTGCTAACTGACGGCTACCAATATAAGGATTTTCCTGAACATTTAACAGTACTTGTAGTTCTTTTTCTTCATTAGTTACTGGTTTGTTGACCACTTTACGTTTTGGATAATCAACAGTACCAGAAGAATCAAATTTTTGCATTAAGTTTTGAAAAGTATGGGTATTAGGCTGGCGTCGATCAGGATACTTCATTTTGTAAATTCTTTGAACAAGAAGGCAATTTTTTTGAGCCTCTCCTATTGTATAAATCATATCTATTAACTCATTCTTTGGAAAATTCATTTTACAATATAAGATGAATGCAAAAAAACCAAACTACACTACATAAAAACCAAAAGAAGCGATTGCGGTTATAAATTTGACACACAGAAAATAAGAAAAACTGAAATATCTCAAAAACTATTATAAATAGGTATAGGATATATTGAACAAAACTTTTAGGAATTTTATTACTCTATTAAATAACATGAAAATATACAAAAAGATATTTATTCATTTAAACTTGTTCAAATTTGAGCCGATGTGTTCAACACCCTGTAGCTTTTATTGCAAATATTAGGTAAAAATTGTGTTAACTTGTTCTTGGCCTTGCTAAATTCCAAATTTGAATATATTTGTCACAAAATTGAAAACGTTATTAATGATTGAATTGATGCTTGAAAATGTGACTTTTTTTCTTTAAACTTAATTATCTCAGAAAATATAAAGTTTTGTTATAGTAAACTCTTAATAAAAAAGATTTAAAGTTATAAGCTAAATCGAAAATACGATTCGTATATAGGGTATTCTATTTAAAAAAATACAACTTTATGCTGTCCTAGTTTTTTGGCTCACCCTGTAGAGTCCTAAATATTTTTAAAATCTGCGTAAAAATAAACTGTATCAAACAATAAATATAGTTTCTTTGTTAATTTCACCGAAAAGGCACAAACCTACTTCATCCAATCGTTGACTCACCCTGTACAGATGCAAATTACATATTTTTTGTATATTTTGTCTTGCAACATGTTTTTCACACAGATAAGTAGTGCCGAAAGTGAAAAAAAAATTATGCAACTAATCCAACTGTGTGAATGAGACTAAAATTCCAGCCATAATGACTTTTAATTCCGCCGCATCCCACAAGATGGCGCTGTACTACTGTAGCATTACCACGTTCACTTGCACTTAACCTGTATATTCCCCGCGAAATATCATTACTATACATTTTGTAAATAGTCGTAACAATACGCAAGACAATGAAATGAACTTGACACTTATCTGTAAGTACCAACCGAAATTGCGAATGGAGCGAAGTCCACACCCGGCTAGGCGGAGAAATCAGTGTGACTCTCAAGCTAGAAAGTTTGGATACCCCTGGTTTAATGTAAAAAATAAATATACAAAATTATACTTGAAAATCTTGAGTTCATTTTTTCCTCTTCCAAGAAGTTACATCACCTTCCGTGATATTAACTCATAAAAATTTATTTCAGGTAAGAATAGATTCGCCTGACAACCACGACAAGACAACGGAGTTTATGTGGAAAAGAAGCCCCCAAATAGCATCGATAGTTTCGCAAAAATTGGGAGCGGTTGCCAGATCTTTGCTGAAACCACCACCTCAACCCAGGCCTTAAAAATGTTTTTTTTTATATATAAAACTAGGTTACAAAAATAATTTAAGGAGAAAAAATATTGAACATCATTACTCTGACAGTACAAATGAGGTATAAAATTTCTTGATTTCTTGTTAAATGCATATCTCGTGTAACGCAGCAAATTCAACTACCAAGGTAGAAATGTTTTTTAATTATTTTTTGGTAAATGACTATATATATATATATATATATATATATATATATATATATATATATATATATATATATATATATATTATATATATATATATATATATATATATATATATATATATATATATATATATATATATATATATATATATATATATATATATATATATATATATATATTGTATTCGAAAACAAATAATTACAAAAATGCAATCATGTTTAAAACGGGGCAGGATTTTACATATAGAAATAACCTATTTATCAGGACAGGATTTTAACCAACATAACCACCAAATTTAGTAGAACTATCTACAAGGTTGTTGGTTATAAATATGCCCATCTTCTGTAATCTTCATTATCTTTATCTTTTATATGGATAGAAACAAGATTACTGAACTAACCTTAATTGCACATAAATTTGAAGTCATATATTACCCTACCTTTATATTTTCATATCCGCATTTCCGCAGCCACATAATAACGATTTTTCGAAAAATATTGAGCTACCTAAGTGTTCACAGGTAGATAGATTGCTATATTGATCTGATACAGATCACTTTACCATATTAGAAAAAGCAATTCCCGTTGGTACACAAAACTAATATATTTATTGGTTTTATTTGTTTTTCGATTTTTATAGCAAAATAAGAATGAGTCTATATGCTGAAATAAATGTAGTAGTATAGACTCACCTCTCGTTTCCTGATATTGTTTTGAACACTCAGTATATAATATAACTTGTTAACCGAAATTTCATTGAAATTTTATTATATATAAGTAAGATATTGTGAATAAGATTTACTTGTCGGACTTCCATTGTTTATATTTTTAGAAATTATCAGAACATTTCGACTAATATATATGTATTTACTGCTCGTTACCAGCAGAAACTGTTTTTATATAATGGAAGCCTGACAATTCGATGTTGTTCAGAACAAAATAATGTTTTAAAATTATTTAAACAAATTTAAAGTGCTCTATTTTACATTAATCAATAATTTCGGTGCAAAACTAAGATAAGCAGGTTTATGGAATATGTTTCCGTTTTCAGCGGTTTAGTGTTTAGTTATTTATTATTTATTTATTTATTTATTTTTACAAATTAAATACTTTGGAATAAAACTAACTTTGTTTCATTTACTAAAACATTTTTATTGATCCTTAATAGAAGTTTAAAAACTTAATATACATATACAAATTTTAAAATATCCATTTGATCATTATTTCGAATAGTTTATAAAATTATAAATAAGTATTGAGAAAAACACTTAATAATTAGGTAACAATATTTTGTAGGTTCTGTGATAAAACACATGTATATACAATAAATCTTTGGAACTTACAAACTATAATACTTTGGATTAAACTTATACCGGATGTTTTCAAAGTTGGGACTTTTTCGTAATGGGATCTTTTGAAATTATTATTTTATTTACGGTGACCGGCACATATAGTACCACATTTATGCTGCTCATTGTATATATTTTAAAAATAACGCAAAAGAAATATTTTTTTTTTAATATTGTTACAGGTATGGCTCAATTAAACTATTTCTCTACCTTCATTTTTTTTTTCGTTTTCGTATTCGTCAAGATAAAAAATAAACATTCCTTATACGTGATGAAAAAGTTCCAACTTTAAAAATTCGCAGTATTTTTATTGCAGAGGAATACGATAACTATAGTTAGTTATTTGGTTATTTGCTTACTGTCTAGAAGGATTAAATTAATGTAACAATAATAACATAAAGTAAAATAATATTTAAAAAAAAAAAAACTTTAGCGAAAATACTTTTATGCAGTTCAAATGTTTGATTAATAAATTGTTTTACTAATAAGGAAACATCAATAATGTTATAAAATATCAAAAAATATTCGATTCAAATTTTTTTGTTAATAAAATTATAGAAAATTGAAAAAAGGCAACAACAAATCTATACGCATATTTTTTGGAATTACAAATTAAAGGAAGTAATAGTGAGTTCGTTAAAATGGCTGCTTTAATTGTGACAGAATATAAATAAAAAACAATGACAAAGATGGCTCAAAAAGTCAGTTACAGTTGGTCCAGTGAAAGAATACCCACACGTCATCAATCTATGAGCATATCAAAGACAATTTTAAAACATGTTTATTTTTATTTTTCTAAAGGGTATTTTTTAGAGGTTTGTTTTTAAATTGGCAACAGTATTTTTAATGACTATAAATTTGACAGTTGACAGTTGATTTGTAGTCGGTACGTCTTGCCATTTCATCATGAATAGACTTACGCTAGAATAACGCTTGCAAATCGTGAAAATTTACTTTGAGAATCATGGTTCTGTTCGCCAAACTTAGCGTGCGCTACATCCATTTTACGGTCGACATAATCGTCCATCCAAGCGAGTTATTGGACAAACCATGGGTCGTTTTCACAGAAGAAGTTATTGGAGCTGTGCCCATCCACTTTGTGGAAGATTTTGCGGAAAGAGTTTGGATTATGAGCTTACAAAATCCAGCTTGTGCAAGAGTTGAAACCGAAGAAAACCCAGAAGTCCTTGTTGAGACGTCCTTACATCTATCAAAAGTCACTTTTTGGTGTACTTTATGGGCAGAGGGAATCATTGGCCCATATTTCTTTAAAGATGATGCCGGCCAGAATGTTACCATCAATGGAGAGCGCTATAGAGCCATGCATGCTGACTTCTTCGTTCCTCAGTTGAATGGTATTGATGTCACGGAGCTTTGCTGCCAACAAGATGGCGCTACATGCTACACAGCGCGCGACACCATCAATTTATTACGGGAAACTTTTATTGAACGTTAATTTCGCGTAATAGACGTGTGAACTAGCCCTACAATCGTGTGATCTCACACCTATTGATTATTTTCTTTAGGGATATGTAAAGTCACTAGTCTACACCGATAAATTACAAACGTTGGACCACTTGGAAGTCAGAATTCGTCGCGTACTTGCTGATATACGGCCCCAGTTGCTCGATAAAGCAGTCGAAAATGGGACTTTCCCATTGCGCTTCATTCGAGCCAGCCCATATGCCCGAAGTCATATTTAAACACCAATGACTTACAATTATTTTTAAATAAAGCCAAAACCATAGTTATTAAGCTTATTTATTTCATTTTAAAATTGGATACCTCTAAAAAACACCCTTTATAAATAAAAAAGACGAGAAAACACAACATAGTTCCTTTTTCCAAGCCATAGATCACGAAGAATCTCACATTAGGAGTAAAGTAAAACAGAAACACACAACCGTATTTTTGAGCAATTTAGGGCATATAAGTGAATGTAAAACAGAAGGCTATTTTATATAAGAGCTATTAATTACTGTTTTATAGTTTATTACCGGTCAGTACGTACTTATTTTTTTATTGGAAACCAATATCTAAACATATTAATACTTCTAACCTTCAAATCTGCCACCCACGTCTAAAATCCCATCACTTCATACGTGATTTTAAAATGTTTATCGCACTATTTTGATCAATTACAATAACCAAGCATTAAAAATTAGAATAAAGTAACGGGATTCGATTTGCCCATTTAGATACTGCGTGATGACATTCTTAGGAGGCAAGCACAAGAGCCTGTAGTTAATTTATATGAGTTTTTCGAGTTGGAAAAGAAAAACTGTAAAAGAGGTAAAAAAATTTTGGAAATAAATATTTCCAACCAAGTAATAGTATTTCTAGAGAGTAATCGGTGATCTTAAAGTTCCAAGGAAACAATTTAATTATTTCCTCTCCTACAATATGTACAGACAGTTAGAGTATAATATCTATTATAATATAAGCTCATTTTAAACTTAGAACCTTTAATCTATATGAAGAGTAGATATATATTACTATAAAGAGCCTAAACACTGAATTCACCAACACACAGACTGTGTCTAGGGGAAAATTATTTTTAAGTTTTTTGCTTAAGGACCTGGGATTCAAATACAATAAAGTTGACAAGAAGAGCACTACTTGAGAGAATAAACACTGCTTCATCAGGAACTCATTTTTTAATGTTTTTATCCAACCTATAGATTTAGGAAATACTAGTTTGTGCGTTCCCACAGTACGAAAGAGAAAGAAGAGTGAAATCAGTAATCTCATCTCTTTCTAATTGACGGTGCATAGAACCACATGACCCCAAATGCAATTAATACTCTATATTTTATTCTATCCTCCGCCTATTAGAAAGAGAGAAGATTACTGCTTTCACTTTTTTTCCTCTCTCGCACTGTGAGATCTAATATTTTCTAAATTTATGATCCAAATGATATGCTGTTAGAGGCTTTGTTTGCGGAACAAATTTATTTGACTTTAGATTATTATGGTGAAATGAACAGTGATTTTTTTACAAAATAGGTAAAGGAATAAGTTAATATTTAGTCTAGAAGAATCGTCATTGATAGTAGTAGATAACGTACCATATCGTACAGTTCTCACAGAGAAACAGCCATCCACATAATTTACAAAAATTATTATTAAAAAGTAAACACATAATATAATACATAAATATTACGAAATTTTCAATATAACATTCCTTTCATCGGTATAACAGATACGCCTTTATGAACATAAAAATTTTATTGATTAATTAATTTTGACTTAGTTCAGACGAATATTATTCGAGTATTCTTTCACTGGAACAACTGTAGTAAATTAAACTTAAAGAAAATAATTCCAGTTAAAAATTATGGTTTTACAGAAGATTTTTTCGCTAAAGTTTCCATCATTTTAGCACAGGACAAAACTGATATAAGAAACTTTCTCTCTTACGTAAAATATCCTTTCCATGCTAACTTCAATCGGACGAAATAACAGTAGTAGATAAAATTCGTACTGCTATTTTAAGACATAACTTTGTAGAGTTAAAGTCATAGATGGCGCTCTATCTAAGCACTATCAACTAAAAAATTTCAAATGACAACTGGAGCCATATTAAAAATGTATTTTAATTTCTTATTTGTTATTGTTTTTTTTTTGAATTTTTTATAATTTGTTGCAATGAGCAATTAAATTTGGTTAAAAGTTCAACTCTTGTTCAGGTTAACTCTGCAACCATTATTAGAATCTCCAAAAACCGGCTGCCATTACATAAAGAATTAAAATGGCTCTCAGGTAAGGTACAACGTAAAATTTCTTGATGTCAAGACATCTTCGACTAAAAAAGTTAGGGTGTGATGACAGTTTAGATGTACGATTTATTTATTATATTCTGGGGATTGGCAAACTCTCCACGTAATAAGTTTTCGACCTTCAAATCCGTCAAATAACAGAGATAGGATATTTTTCCCATCTACGACACTGGTTATTACTCATGATGTTCCCGGCGTAATGACTGAACTTAAGATAATTTATTGCCTAACCGAGTTTTTATAAATTTTATTGATATTTTGGATATTCATCGAGTCTGCAAAATTTTAAACACCTTGCCCATCTCATAGTCAAAATAATCAGTATATTTAGTGTGACATAGTCATACACAACTTAAAAACGTATCTATATCGACGGTGTCGAAAATTACGTCTCAAAATGTGCGGTGTAAACTGAATGATTTAATAAAAATTTCGGTATAAACAATTACATTTTTGTAGTCTCGAAGAAAATAATGACGCCTCCAAAAGTGAGCTGAAAATTATTACGATTCCAAACATGCGGCGAAAAAATTACGCATCTGAAAGTAATAAGAAAAATTTTTAAATTTTGAAAATGAAGCGAAAAAAATGAGACCGTTAAAGTGAATCGAAAACTATTATGATTCTTAAAATACGGTGAAAATAAATTGCCTTACATTTTAAAAATATAATTTTCTTCGTCGCACATTGTAATTTTTAACGCCGTATTTGTTAATGATGTAATTTATTTCGCCGCATTTATTAAAGATGCAATTTTTTTTCGCCGTTATACCGTTCGGCATTCTAGTTTTTGCCGCATATATGAAGAAGTGATAAATGTATTTTTTTCCACCGCAAATATTTGGATGCTATTTTTTTTGCCCATATTTCAACGTCATTGTCTTCGCTATTTTTTATGAATAATTCAGATTATTCTTAAAAATGTCACTTTTTTTTTCAACGCACTTTTAAATTTTTGAAAATGGTGGGAAATTGGTGAAAATTATCAAAAAAAAAAAATTAAATGGTGGAAAATAGTTTTCGTCACACTTTTTGAAGAATAATTTTTTTTTCGCAAAGTTTTGAAATGCAATTTTTTTCACCGCTCTTTTATAGCTGTAATAGTTTTCATCGCACTTTTTGAAGTGTCGATCTCTTCGTCGCAATATTTTTACTGTAATTTTTTTCACCGCACTTTTATTGTTGTAATAGTTTTCGTCGCAATTTTTGAAGTATTATTTTCTTCGTCGTAATGTTCTGAAATATGATTTTTTCACCTAACTTTAGTAGTTGTAATAGTTTTCACCGAACTTTTCAGTAAGAGGCTTTTTCGACGCATATTTATACACGTAATTTTTCTCGTCATATTTTTAAAATTGCAATAGTTTCGTCGCATGTAATTTTTTTCGCCGTTATGCCGTTTGGCATTCTAGTTTTCGCATATATTAAGAAGTGATGATTTTCGCCGTGGTTTTATAAATGAATTTTTTTCACCGCAAATCTTTGGATGCTTTTTTTCGCCACATATGTCAGCGTCATTGTCTTCGTGGACATATTGATGTATTTTTCTAAAAAACGAATATATAATGTATAACATTATAAAGTATGATATATTACACGATGTGATGAATAGTTCAGCCAGTTGTAATGTAAACTTTGTTATCTCATAATATTTCGAGCAGATTGGCGAGTAGAACTCATAATGAAGAATCGGCAACGCTGTAACACTAGGAAAGCGGGAAAAAATTGCATTATTTACTAATGGTTGGCACGTGATCAGTGGGGATTTAAGTATAGACAGTCATTAATATTGTGTTACTGGTTTTTACATACTATAAAAAAGGGTATACATACGTCTTCTAAACTTAGATTAGAGACTGAAAGTCGAAAATGGTCCATTTGTGTTAATTTACTTCGCGAAACTTATTTTTCTAGGAAACAAAAAAAATACCTAAGATTATTGGTTTAATTTTGGAAAATATTTAGGAATTCTGTATTTTCGATACTTCTATAGTAACTTTTCTAGGAAAACAAGGAAATTACAGCAAAAATAGGAAATAATTGTCTATGTCAGAAATACAAGATTCTGAACTTAGAGACAGAAAGTCAAAAATGGGCCGTTTACTTTCCGAAACCCATTTTTCAGGGATATACGAAAAGATCTCTGAGATTATAGGTTTTATTTTGTATAATATTTAAAAATCCTGCATCTTGAAACTTCTGTTACAACTTCTCTTGGGAAACAAGGAAATTATAACTCTAAATACGAAATAATCATTGAATTTAGACATTTTGCCTTTATCTCGACTAAATAAGATTGTACATCTTGGTTTTCGTATTAGACGTACAAGATTTTGAACTTAGATTATAAACAGAAAGTCAAAATGGACCGTTTGTATAAATATACTTCAAGAAATTCTTTTTTTTTGAGGAATTTTGGAAATCTCGAAAAAACCTAGTAGGTAGTAGCTCTTGCTGTATTAGATCTAGATAAAAGGTAAACAAATATAAAATAAACTTAATAGGTGACATAATTTATTGGAAAAAGTGTTATAAGCAGTGTTGCCAAATCATCGCTTTGGTACTTGTACACGATTCGCTCATGTGAGAGTGTGTAGTCAGTGTGAAAAATTCAGGGGAGCAGTAGAGGGCGTATTGTACGAATAGCGCGTACTACTTGTGACTACTATTTAATCCGATGAATTACCTGAAGCTATTTTAAAAGCCTGTTTGGTGTGCAACGCAAATGAACTGTCTGTAGTTCACGAAGCAAATATGAAAGAAAATTTCGGAATATTCTAGTATGACTATAAAATATAAAGTACCTAGAACAGAGATCTGAACCAATTTGACAGTAATTTGTTACAGGAATAAAAAGAGAATACGCTAAATATTGTTGCCTAATATATTTTAAAGCAGCGACAGAAAATATATACCCGAAAAAGTACCAGGAAAAAAGAAAATGTTTTAAAAATGCAGGACAGTGTTAACAAAACATCAAAAAGAATTAAATAATTTTTCAATTTCCCTTTCTATTTGAAATTCTTTACTTGATTGTACTCCATCTATGATGTTATGTCAAAAAGTAACCTAAGTGTAATTAAAAATGTCTCACACAATCTGAACTGAACATGAAAAGGAGTTAATTTTTTTCGCACCATTTGAACCTTCCATATTGCCCTATGCTTAGGTAACTACCTTCTGTCCGGAAATTAGTGGAACCCTTGAACTTAAACTTCATGCGTATTTAAATTTGCATGTGTAATATTTTTTAAGTTGGTACAATTATAAGTGTCGATCATGTGAAATTTCATAAGGCTATACATATTGGCACATAAGTTACCGTGATTTTGGCTGGATGTTGTATGTGCTTCGTAACGATTTTTATCATGTCGAAATCAATTGAGCAAAGAATCTACATTTAATTTGATGTTTTGAACATAATTAGCTTAATTGTGTGAATATTACCTGAAGGATTGTATGTCGCGTATAAAAGTTCTTGAGTGACATGAGGGCATACCGAGGACAGTGAAAAATTCGAAGGTAATCCGACGACGATCACGCCACTCGGGCAAAGGCTATGAGGCTCAGAAACCCTTGTATCTCCGTGGAAAGGTTATCACATGAGTTGGGAATGATTTTTGTAGAAAAAGTGGGCACAAAACTTGTCGCTTCTAGCATGGTGCCATGATCACAGAATTTTTCTAAATACACTATCAAATGTAGCGACTTCCAACACTGCCAGCTGTCCAAATTTTATGAAACGAGTTTGACATGGAAACATCGCAATAATCATCGAATGAAATGGAATTTGCTGCGCCCGGGAGTCCAGTGGGTTTTCGTAGCCCATAAAGCGCTTTTATATGTATTTTGACCCAGTGATTACGAATATCGAGGCTGGATTCCCGAAAATCGTCAGGTAATTTGCTATAAACAAAATAGTTTATAATTGAAAAAATTGTTTGTGTAAAATAACAAATACTTTGGTATTCCTCGCTCGATTCTAAATAAAAAGTGTCTTGTGGTTTTGACATTAATAACTTTTGAATAAATAAATATATACAAATTCTGCTCGCAACAATTAATAATGCAAGTTAAGAACTACAAGCTGGGTTTAATAGCAATGCGAAATTTAACGTTTTTCTTGCTTTTTAATGCTGTAAACAAATGACGTTTCAACAATTATAACGTACGTGCTGTCGTGTATGAGGCATCTATTATTTAATTATAAGCATCTAAAGCATTAGAAACTTCAGTTAATATACATATTTTTGCATGTGTTGATATTCTGCTTCAGTTTTTTAATTTTTAAAGTATTTTATGTGTATATTTTTTATATCACTCCCAACAAATCTAAAAATTACATCAATCGCATTCAATAATCACATCTTATATTGAATTAATGTTTATTTAAAATTGTTTAAAATTAAACAAAATGTTTAAGTCTAGAATTATATGCATAAAATTTGTTATAAAGTAATTTTAACTTTTTTGTCCAGATGCAAATCTGCAACGTCGCGTTATTCGATAACTACCTAAGTCAGCACTCGTTAAATGTATGCCTTTTTTATTTTCTTTACAAATATTGCATAAAATTTACTCATATTGCTACCCTCAACAACTTTATTTCGGATATATTACTCTGCGCAAGAACGAAAGTACAGGCAGTAGCGTCATTAACAAGATGAAACCTGATTGGTTATTAGCTCGTGAACACATCAATTCGATGATGATTGTTATAACCGCTGAATCTCGGCTAAAAAATAGTATCTAACTAATGTGCTATTAATAAAACGTATACAATATACTTTCTACAGTACGATATTGCATTTTATTCATTATACCACATTTTAAACACGGAATGCAATTATGCAACCCGCCCAATCTAAAACAGTTATAACAACTGAAGTTCCTTATGGTATTTTACTGTTTATTTTATGATAATATAATTTTAATAAATAAAAATAGATGTAAATTAAAATATTTTTAAAGTACTAATGTAATGATCCGCGGAAACTATAGTGGATTATGTGCACTGGGAGAGCGCCTGTAAGTAGACTTTCACAATCCTCCATACACGGGGGCACGAACGTTATAACTGACGAAACGTTATTTGTTTATAGCGTTAAAAAGTAAAAAAAAAACAAACATTACATTTCGTATTGCGATTAACCCCAGCTCTTGACTTGAACTATCAATTGTGTTGTAAAATGTCAAAAATATATTGATGCTGGTAGCCGTTACTATGTGGTAGTTAATCATCTTCGGGAAATGTTTAAAAAGGAACTACTATGTTTTATACTACTAAATTTATTTAGAAAAACAGTGACTGCAGTTTCAACTCACAGAGTCACTAAGTATTCAATACAGAAACATGAGAAAATTTAACAATAAATAAAAACTACCTGAGAAATTACATTATTACAAAGGGGGGGGGGGGGTACTAAATTTTAGGAACTAATTATTATTTGGCGACAACAAATAACGGGGAAAACACAAGTTCTGTCTGGTCATTAAGCAAATTTACATTTTTATTTTTACTATGTTTATTTACTTCTAAAGATTCGAGAATATTTAACTTTTGGCCCCCATATTACATTATTCAACAAAGGGCCAAAAGTTAAAATGTCTCGAATCTTTAGAAATATATAAACATAGTAAAAATAAAAATGTAAATTTGCTTAATGACCAGACAGAACTTAGATTTTCCCCGTTATTTGTTGTCGCCAAATAATAATTAGTTCCCAAAATTTATTACCTCCCCTTTGTAATAATGTAATTTCTCCGGTAGTTTTTATTTATTCTTAAATTTTCTCATGTTTCTGTATTGAATACTTAGTCTACCTTTGTAATTCAGTTTGAAAATGACTCTGTGAGTTGAAACTGCAGTCACTGTTTTCTTAATAAATTTAGTGGTATAAAACATAGTAGTTCCTTTTTAAACATTTCTCAAAAATATATTATTATTGTCATATACAGATCCTCTTCTGGGAATTTTGATCTATTTCTATGGATCTTTGAGGAGATACTCCTTAACGTAAGTACTGAAAATGCAATACCCGTTCTGACTGGTGACTATACATTCATCTATCGAAAAAACTAAACGGTTATTGTCATTTCTAGATCTTTTACAGCCAGATTCACGAACGAAGTTTTAATTTAATACTGCCCTAAATTGACAGCAGAGGGCTTAAACCGACAAGAGCAACAATAAATCAAGCAATTTTTAAACCCTAAAAATACGAGAATAAAAAATCATTTCGTTTTACTACTGAGCCCGCAAAAATGGAGAACCTTATTTATTTTCGGGATACAACCATTTCTTTTAAATATTGCAAAGCTTTATCATAAGGTTCTTATCCTTAATATCTCTATATAAGCATTAATTTTTTGACAGTGTAATATAAATTATTTCAATATCACAATCAAAACAAAACTGACCAACTAGAAGATTTAAATTTCATGATAACCAGATTTGGTTTAAATCTTAAATATTCTTAGTGAATCTGGCTGTTAAAGTATTTTGACATTGAACAGTAGATAACTGAAAACACCTGGATAACTGTTAATAATGGTACATGCCTGGACAATATAATAACAAACAGATCCTTAATTACATATAGTAAAATTCTGGAGGCATCTCAACTGATCAATTTAAAATTAGATATAAAGGTAAGTGCCTTTCCAATTTATAAGAGCTCATATAGATATGCTGATATACTAGGTTTTGAGGAGGTTTTAAGTGACAAAGGGTGGACGAATGTTTATGTGGCTGATAATGTTCATAAGAAATGGGATGAGTTCTTTGACACATTTTCTCACTATTTTAATCTATACTTCTCTTTAAAAAAGTGCCACTTTAGGAATGGCGAAAAAATAATATTGGACAGTCCAGAAATAATTGAATGTAAAAGACAACTTGACCTTTTTAGCATATTGTCAAGATGTAATAACGAAGCTAAATCCATTTTGAAGATTTGAAAACTTCTACAAACTGAAAAAAGTAAATATTACACTAGTAATATAAATAATTTTCAGAATAAAACTCAGGTCACCTAACAGATAGTAGGAGAATTAACGGGCAAAAAAAGTCAAAATAATATGGTACCCTCTGGTGATCTACAGGACAATGTGAAAGAGTTTAATCATTTGTTTATTAACAACCCAAAAAGCTGATTAAGTCTACAAATTTCAGTATACCATTTTATTTACCAGTTCGTGAGAACTCGATGTTTTAACACCAGTTACCAAGGAGGAAGTTCTGAATATATCTAAGGGTTTACGGAACAGAAGAAGTTCTGGAGCTGATGAGGTTCCAGCCTTTCTGCTTAAAAAAGCTATCAAAGCATTGGTTGAGCCAATACGCTACATAATTAATGAGTCATTTGTAACCAGAATTTATCCAGATGAACTTAAAAAAGCTTTAGTATTCCCTTTATTTAAAAAGAGTGAAATTAATACACTTTCAAACTATAGGTCAATAAGTCTGTTATCATCATTTTCCAAACTTTTTGAAAGAGCTTTCTATAATCGCTTATATCACTATTTTTCACATGCGAACCTTATTGCAGAGTTCCAACATGGCTTCTTAAAAAACAAAACGACAGGGATGGTGATGTCTGACTTTCTGGCAGCAGCACATGAGGCACATGAAGATGGTTAAATGGTGACCTCTCTAACGCCTTTGACTGCCTGAGCTACTCCCTGCTCTTCAAAAAACTATCTGGATATGGTGTCAGGGGAAACACATTGGACCGGGTAAAACCATATCTTACTAAAAGATCACAACGGGTTATTCTGAGGGGAGAAGACAATGGCGTAGTATACTCTCATTCAAATGAGACAGAGATGGGTGTGCCTCAGGGCGGTATATCGGGACCAATGTTTTTTGTAATTTCTTTAAATGATTTCCCAATAATAAACCGTATTAACCTAATATTTTTTAACTATGCAGATGACATAAATCTTATTCTTAAAAATAAATCGATCCTTTTGAACCAAATAGATGACAATTTTAGACAACTTAAATTCTGGTTTTCTTGTAATCATCTGCATTTAAATACTGAAAAAACTCGACGAGTTATGACAGCCTTTAAAACATCTCAAAGAAATGTTGCGTTACCATCCTCAGTGACAATAGATAATACAAAAATCGTTACAGGCGATAGCAGTAAGATGTTGGGAGTGTGGCTGGATTCTAATTTAAGATGGACCATACATATAAACTTTTTGTGCAGTAAGCTTTCAAGTATTTGCTACTCTTCGAGGGTGATATCTAGGAATCTTGAACTTACTGCCTCTAAGGCAGTGTTTTACGCAGGTTTTAATTCTGTTATATAATACAGTGTATTCTTTTGGGGAGAAGCGTCTGTTTCTGAAAAGGTATTTAAAATACAGAAAAGAGCCCTTCATATTATTTTAAAATTAAATTATAAAATCTTATGTAGAGGAAAATTTTAAAATCATAATTTAGTAACAGTGACTGCACGCCTTATATATGAATGTATAAAGTTTTTCATAAAATACACAGACAAAATCAAAGAGCTTGAAATATCTCATTCGTGTAAAACTATGAGAAAAAAATACATTTAACATACCAGTCCATCCACTTGCACTAACAGAGCAAAGCCCCTATCATAATTATAGAGTTCTATATAACTTGCTTATACCAGAAATTACGATATTTGCAGAATGTAGAGCGCTTTAAGGACAGTCTCCTTAATTACCTTTGTAATCTTGAGCCCTATAGCTTGAATGAATACTTAAAGCTACGTCAATAACTTATTTTCTTTTTAATTTGGTTGTTTTTTTTTAAGGCATGTACATACAGGCTTGCACTTGGATCTAAACTGTTCTTTTAAAATTGTTTATGTACATACACACTGTGTGTAATGTGATGTATTTTTTTGTTCTAATATATAATTTTATATCACAAGTGCACATAATTTATTTATATTTTGCATATAAATATATTTATGACGTATTTCATACTTTGTGCTGACGAATTGTTTTGAAATAAATTCTATTATTATCATTAATTACTGGGCGCAGAATTTGAAAATATTTATTTAATGAAAATTTATTCAGGAAATGTTTAAAAGGAACTACTATGTTTTATACCATTAAATTTATTAAGAAAACAGTGACTGCAGTTTCAACTCACAGAGTCATTTTCAAACTGAATTACAAAGGTAGACTAAGTATTCAATACAGAAACATGAGAAAATTTAACAATAAATAAAAACTACCTGAGACATTACATTATTACAAAGGGGAGGTACTAAATTTCGGGAACTAATTATTATTTGGCGACAACAAATAACGGGGAAAACCCAAGTTCAGTCTGGTCATTAAGCAAATTTACATTTTTATTTTTACTATGTTTATATATTTCTAAAGATTCAAGAATATTTAACTTTTGGCCCTTTGTTGAATAATGTAATGTGTCAGTGTTGCTTAAATCGGGAAAACTGTGGCTGTGTTCTAAGCAATGGTTGGCAAAGCTCGAGTCTGTTTTTTGTAGTCTATATGATCGGTGGTGTTCTGAAAAAAGAGTTCTAAAGCTTCTACCACTTTGTCCAATATACAAGCTATCACAGTCTGAACATTTTAACTTATAAACTCCTGATTTAACAATTTATTAATTTTATCTTTAGCATTGTAAAGGATAGTGGACAGATTGTGTTGAGATTTAAAGGCTACTTTTATGTTATGTTTGGAAAGAGTATTAGCTATGTTTTCTGATAAGGTACCACAGTATGACAAATATATATATAAGATGAACTATCTTTATCATTTTTTATTTTGGGATATAGTGAATTAAAAGCTAGTTGTTTTTGTTTTTTAGTTATTAATTTCTTTATGGTTTGTTGGGAGAAATTGTTTGATATTGCAATCATTTCAATGATATTTGGTTCCTCTTGAAGATCTTCTTCAGAGAGAGGTAAAGAGAATGCTCTATGTATCATTGAATTGTATGCAGCTATTTTGTGTTGTAAGGGGTGAAAAGAGTCATTAGATATAGTATTACCTGTAAACGTTGGTTTTTTAATTTTTTTTTTAATTTTTAGAAAACCAACGTTTACAAGTAATACTATATCTAATGACTCTTTTCACCCCTTACAACACAAAATAGCTGCATACAATTCAATGATACATAGATCATTCTCTTTGCCTCTCTCTGAAGAAGATCTTCAAGAGGAACTAAATATCATTGAAAGGATTGGAATATCAAACAATTTCTCCCAACAAACCATAAAGAAATTAATAACTAAAAACAAAAACAACTAGCTTTTAATTCACTATATCCCAAAATAAAAAATGATAAAGATAGTTCATCTTACATATTTTTGTCATACTGTGGTACCCTATTAGAAAACATAGCTAATACTCTTTCCAAACATAACATAAAAGTAGCCTTTAAATCTCAACACAATCTGTCCACTATCCTTTACAATGCTAAAGATAAAATAAATAAATTTGTTAAATCAGGAGTTTATAAGTTAAAATGTTCAGAGTGTGATAGCTTGTATATTGGACAAAATGGTAGAAGCTTTAGAACTCGCTTTTCAGAACACTACCGATCATATAGACTACAAAAAACATACTCGAGCTTTGCCAATCATTGCTTAGAACACAGCCACAGTTTTCCCGATTTAAGCAACACTGACATATTACATTATTCAACAAAGGGCCAAAAGTTAAATATTCTTGAATCTTTAGAAATATATAAACATAGTAAAAATAAAAATGTAAATTTGCTTAATGACCCGTTATCTGTGGTCGCCAAATAATAATTAGTTCCAAAAATTTAGTACCTCCCCTTTGTAATAATGTAATTTCTCAGGTAGTTTTTATTTATTGTTAAATTTTCTCATGTTTCTGTATTGAATACTTACGTCTACCTTTGTAATTCAGTTTGAAAATGACTCTGTGCGTTGAAACTGCAGTTACTGTTTTCTTAGTAAATTTAGTGGTATAAAACATAGTAGTTCCTTTTAAACATTTCCCGAAGATGATTAACTACCACATAGTAACGGCTACCAGCATCAACTTTTTGAAAATTTATTCAATATTCATGTGACACTTTTATACGAAAATATTTTTTACTTTATTAAAAAAACAATTTTTTCATTTATTACAAACTTTCTTTTTTATAACAACTTACCTAACCATTTTTCAGGAATTTATTCTCGATATTAGTAATCAGGGGGCCAAAATACATATAAAAAAACTTTGGTGACGGGGGCGTTTAAAGACCAAAAAAAAATATTGGCATATGTATTGCTCCGAATGGAGAATATTTTGAAGGCGATAAAATAAATATTGATGAATAGTAACGTTTGATGTTCCATTTATTTCCGAACAGAAGGTACAAAAAATAATAATGTTTAAACAAACTATACGCAAATTACAAAAGCCGACACAATTAGACCAATTTTTTAAACCAGAAATCATTTCCACAGGCTTTTGACGCGTTAAATCCAAATCCGGAACCTGCTTCAGCATGTCTAGTTTTCGAAATAATTTAACTCAAAATTGCAAAAAAAAAGTCATTTTAGGCCATATTGCAGGTTACTTTTTAACGCTAGGCGACGTTCCTTCACAAAACTCAATATAACATCTTAAAGTAGTACTCTTCTCCTTCAAAATCGTTTTTCAATGACCCCGATATCTTTTTTTTTTCGCCGAGATATCTACTGTTGAAAATATCTAATTTAGTGTTTTTGTCATCACACGAAAATCGAATAACATCAGGCGAACGAAGCGAGTTTGCTCACAAACCCACATAACCTGGGCTTAGCGAAATATTTTAACGAAAACACTCAATTTGATATTTTCAACAGTAGATATCTCGGCAAGAAAAAAATATCGGAGCCATTGAAAAGCGATTCTAAAGGAGAAGGGTAGTACTTTAAAATGTTATATTGAGTTTTTTAAAGGAACGTCACCTAGCGTTAAAAAGTAACCTCAAATATGGCCTATAATGTTATTTTTGTCACTTTTAAGTTCAATTATCTCGAAAATCTGACATGCTGAAGGAATTCGTGTTCCAGATTTGGATTTAGCGCGTCAAAAGCCCTCGGAAAAGTGTAGTCCGATTTCTGGTTAAAAATTCTATCGGCCTGTATTATTGAGATGAAATGACTAGTAAAGTCAGAAAAAAAAACAGGAATGGATTGAATCACAATTAAATTTTCTACAAACATCATTTACAAATAAAGGCGAATTAACAAAGTACATCTTACAAAGTAGAGTAAATACTCAGGGAATCTATAAATTTTTGAACTATTTAATATACTAATAACAACTAATTGCCCTACTTCAAATAACAATTTAAATCGATAAAACAATTAAAACGCTTACTAAGGTACAAACTTCAACTTTAAACTAGGTAATATTAGGATTAAGATAATTAAAGAAAAAATCTACTTTTGTCTCAACATTTTTCTTCTTAAACAACGGTAATTCATAAAAAAAAAGGAAGTTTTTTTGGTAACGTTTTTATTTTACCCATCCATAATGGACAAAAGAGCTAAAATTAGTCCGGTAACCTTTTTTGTAATTTTCATAAATAATAAATAGACATTTTTTCAGAATTTTGAGAAATATGAAAAATACAAACGAGCTCGTTAGCAACTGGACTGCACGAGATATATTCTTAGTAGCATTTTTTACACATTAAAAAATACTCAATACAATTGGAGGTCTTCAATAAGTATTTGAAAAATTCTAAAAAAAAAACAACAGTTATTAAAGTTTCAGTCAAGGTAACGACAGAATATGTTTTTTTTCATAATTCTAATTTTATTTTGGACAACTTTGATTTTGATTTATTTCACTTATTTTAGACACGTGTTATAAAACAATAACTTTTAGGTTGTTTTTACTGGGTTGTCGGATCAAACATCTTAATTTTTAATGTTACTATTTATTGGAGATTAAATCTTCAGAACTACGTTATATATATATATATATATATATATATATATATATATATATATATATATATATATATATATATATATATATATATATATATATATATATATGTATATATATATATATATATATATATATATATATATATATATATATATATATATATATATATCAAGTAAAATGCGAACAGTAAATGCAAACTTCGTTCCAAACATATCCTTTCCGTGTTAGAGGTTGCACAGTTGGCACAAATTGCTAAGGACACAATTTATTCTATTCCACCACCATCGAGATGATGGCCTACCTGTACCACCAAACCGAGAAGAAAGTCAAAACTTACCCCTCCCCGCCACAGTGATACGGCAAAGGTACATGTTTCGTCTCTACTAGACTCATCAGAGTACCGACATGCACCTGGCTGTGTAAAAGACAGATCGGAATGAAGTATGCAAATACTGAACGCGGCTTCGCCGGCTTCCCGCCGGATGGCGTATATATGTTTATGCGGCTTTCACGGATTCCTCCGTGTGAGATGCAATAGCAGTGGATATATCCACATTATGCCGTTGTAGTGCTGAAATCACATTCAGCAAACGTACAACTATATGCAGCTCCGTAAATGAATGAAGTAAAATGCGAACAGTAAATGCAAACTTCGTTCCAAACATATCCTTTCCGTGTTAGAGGTTGCACAGTTGGAACAAATTGCTAAGGACACAATTTATTCTATTCCACCACCATCGAGATGATGGCCTACCTGTACCACCATATGTGACGAAACATGTACATTAGCCGTATCACTGTGGCGGGGAGGGGTCAGTTTTGACTTTCTTCTCGGTATGGTGGTACAGGTAGGCCATCATCTCGATGGTGGTGGAATAAAATAAATTGTGTCCTTAGTAATTTGTTCCAACTGTGCAACCTCTAACACAGAAAGGATATGTTTGGAACGAAGTTTGCATTTACTGTTCACATTTTACTTCATTCATTTACGGAGATGCATATAGTTTTACGTTTGCTGAATCTGATTTCAGCACTACAGTATAATGTGGATATATCCACTGCGATTGCATCTCACACGGAGGAATCCGTGAAAGCCGCATAAACATATATATATATATATATATATATATATATATATATATATATATATATATATATATATATATATATATATATATATACGAATTTCAAAAAGTTTTACTTTTGGGATATAGGTGGATCTAATATAGTTACTTTTTAAAATTACTTTCATATTATACATAACAATTTTGACCTTGTTTTGCCTTTTTCTCAGCAACAAATAAAAATATCGAGATCGGTAAAAAAACAGTTTGTAGGTTTTTCAATTCTCTAAAGGTGGCTATTTCATTTTGTCCAAAAATTTCCTTAGTTTATGCTGGTAAGCAAAAAAGTGCATTTTTGACCTTTAATTGTTTACAAAAAGTTTATGACACAAAATATCGTGCAGAAAACGTATACGGTTTATTTTCATAGGCCTATATTAACTGAAAATCCGGGTCTCTGTCTGGATGATTGAGTGTCCCGGCAAAATGCTTATTTGACTGATGTATTACTCCGCACTGTGCATCGATAGTCAGTTGTCCGATTTCATGACGTCTATTAGACATATTCATAATGAGTACAAAATGTTATAAATGTTTCGAAGCAATTTTTCTGTGTAGACGCGAAAAAGGACCAAAAATAAATTATCATTGCGAGGTTCGGCAATTTTTAAACGTCAACTTTCGAAACAGCTGGATTGGGAGAGACGGATTTTAAAATTATCCCCCGAGATCTCCGCACTTAACTCCACCAGATTTCTTAGGTTAGATTTTGTCAAAATTCAAATTATTTAAAAACCCTTTAGGTTTAGGTACTATAAACCTTACTAAAATAGGCACTTATTTTGATCGGACAATCCAAAAATGCGATAATATACAGAAGGTTCCATTTAAAAAAAAACACAACATTAGACCCCATATATCCCAAAAGTAAAACTTTTTGAAAGTCATGTATTTTGGCAGCAATATTCCGGGTTTCAATCCGTTCGTTCAAAAAATCGATTTCACGACGTTTCGCCTAAAATCTCATTTGGCATTTTCAAGTGCAGTTCATCTCATTACTCGCTGAGAACTGATGGTGGCCTCTGAAGAATTTCGAGTTTTGTTTAGCTGGCTCGCTTCCTGATTGGATGAGCGGCTTCGTAGGCTCCTCCCCTCTGCCGAGTGCGATATATTTTGTTCTTGTATGCTGGTCTCTCGTGTACTAGTTGATTTTTGTTGTTTTCTTTCTTGATTTTTTATTAATGTTTTCTATGTAGTTGGAAAATGTATAGCATCGTCTCGTTTATTTAGCTGTCCCGCTTTTTCGATTTCTAGGGCCTCTCTTATGACGCGTATCTTGTAGTTCTGTACTGGTGCTATTTCTTTTGCTTTTTCGAAATCGATGGTATGTCCGGTTGTTTGGTGAAATAGGGCTGAGGTTGGCTATTTTTATGTTCTTGGATTCTTACTGATATGCGCCTGTTTTTCCAATATAAATTTGATGGCACTTTGCACATGGAATGCTGTTCACCCCATGATTTTCAAGGTTGGTCTTATCTTTGGAATTTCCCAAGATGTTGGCTATTGTTTTTTGTGGTTTAAATATGGGCTGTATATTGTGTTTTCTTAAGATTCTTCCGATTCTGTCTGTTATTCCTTTTATGTATGGCTTTATGGCTTTGTTCCTTGTTTGATATTGGTCTTTGGTCTTTGTTGTAGTCTGTGTGTGTGATGTGACGCTGCATTGAGATATCGGTCAGTATGTGTGCGTTTCCGATCTACGCTAAATCCCAGGGTGTTGTTGAGTTTCCTAGTTAATAGCAGGTCCAAAAAAGGAAGTATTTTTCTTGTTCGATTTCTAGCGTGAATTGGATTCTGTAGTGGATATTGTTCAGGTATATGAGGAAATCGTCCAGGTGTTCTTTTCCATGTGGCCATATTATAAAAATATCACCAACATATCGTTTCCAAAATTTCGGTTTTAAAGGTGCCTTTTGCAGTGCCTCTTGTTCGAAATATATCATAAAAAGGTTGGCTATAACTGGTGAGGACCCCATAGGTGCGTCATCTGTTTGTTTATATATTTGGTTATTGAACATGAAGTATGTGTTCTTTAGGCAGTGTTCTGCAAGTTCAATTGTGTAGGCTGGAATCCAAGAACATAAAAATAGCCTCAAAAACAAACAGACAACCTCAGCCCTATTTCACCAAATAACCGGATATACCATCGATTTCGAAAAAGCAAAAGAAATAGCACAGTACAGAACTGCAAGGTACGCGTCATAAGAGAGGCCCTCGAAATTGAAAAAACGGGACAGCTAAATAAACGAGACGATGCTATAAATTTTCCAACTACATGGAAAGCATTAATAAAAAATCAAGAAAGAAAACAACAAAAATCAACTAGTACACGAGACCAGCATACAAGAACAAAATATATCGCACTCGGCAGAGGGGAGGAGCCTGCGAAGCTGCTCATCCAATCAAGAAGCCAGCCAGCTAAACAAAACTCGAAATTCTTCAGAGGCCACCATCAGTTCTCAGCGAGTAATGAGATGAACTGCACATGAAAATGCCAAATGAGATTTTTGGCGAAACGTCGTGAAAACGATTTTTTGAACGAACGGATTGAAACCCGGAATAACCAAATCATTCAAATATATATATATATATATATATATATATATATATATATATATATATATATATATATATATATATATATATATATATATATATGATGTTTAAGTAAACCAATATTGTACTAAAAACTGGGCGAAACTCCATGAAAACGAACCTAAAATATACAATAAATGGTTAGAAAAAAACAAAATATTACATAACAGATAATTGAACGTAAAAATTATACTAAAAAAAGATTTTTAAGTACTTTTGGAGACAAAATGCATAAACATATAAGTTTATTTAGTTCTCTAAGACCGGCTAATATTCAACCCACCGGGAGACGACACACTGATGATGTTTTATTTATCGATCTATGTATTTTTTAAGGAAAATCCTGATAAAAATAGTCAAATTCCTGACAAATATTCCAATTTATTTTACGTAGAATGATTCATACAAAAAGACACAAAATGGCAAGAACCAACAAGTGGGATGCCACCTTAAGAACCGATGTATTCCAGGTTTGATTTTTTGACATATAACTACATATGACATTTATGAACTGTTACAGGCCACATTTTTTGATCTAATGTGGTGCCACCTGTCTTCGAATATGAAAGGATCTGCATGTTGCCACGAGGTTTTTTGCACTATAATTGACATTTGTGTTTAGTAAGGTAATGCCTTATATACTCAAAGTACTGAAAAAACTTGTCGATTTGACAAATGACGTAAAAATGACATCGAAATTACCCTAGATCAGTAGAGTGCCGAAAAGGCCGAAATTCGCTAAAATTATTATTTTATTGTAGTACTTTGAACTAGTTAATAATTTTATGTGTAAATAAATATATAAAAAAAAGTTGGTATTTCTAATACTTTAATGTTTTACGCTATTTAAAATTTTATGGAATAATTTTATATCAAATGGAGAAAGTCTTGAACTTAACATTAACATAATTCCAAATGATAAGAGTTATATAAACCGTAGCCTCGCAGGCCTGTCATTAAAGTCATATATCATTTCCAAGTTTATTCATTACATTGACTACATCATTTTTTCTTTATTCAAATTAATGTGAGAAAGCTTATATTCTATTACTCATTATATCAAGTGACCCATCACCGAATAGTCGTGAATAATGGACCTTAGTCACTAACAGCTGATCTATGTCAATAGTTTTAAAAATAGCTCAGGTTACTTCAAAGGGAAATATAATTCCTATTAGAAACCTAATATCTTTATATTTCTTTGTGTAATCTCTTGCGAATTACAGAAACTACAGAGTTACTAAAACCAAAATATATCTTAAAAAATATTTTAAAAATTCTTAGATAGACAACTCTACGTACGTATAGAACAGCTTTTTAATAGTAAATGTCGTCTCCGAATCTTCAAATCTCCAATATTATAAAATTTATATAACCCATACTACCAAAAAAATTACCTTCTAACACAGCAAGCTTATCTGTCCATTATCGGCGCCCAACAAAAGTAACCTGTTCAAAGGGAGCATTCCCATCGCAGTCAGCAATCCCTTAAAAGTATCGCTTCTTAACTTGGTACTGCTGTAGGACGCGTCTGGTGACACCTCAGTATGTACCCCGACTCTGTTCGCTGTGGTGGCGCTGATCAACTCGGTACCGTCGTAGATACAGAGACAGTGTGCAGGTTCCGTGGTTCCCCTAGGAACGCAAACGGTGCTAGAAATATGGGGGTGTGGGTAGTGTGCGTGTGAGAAGGTGTAGCGTGAGTATAAGCATAATAGGAAAAAAGCCCTTCACCATAATATAGCTTTTAAATAGAATAAATTTATAAAGTAATTTAAAAGCTATTTAAATAAAATAAAATGTAACTGCCAAACCTCCGACTATATTTTTCTGTTTATTTATTCGTCAGTCAAACTATCTAGCGACAGATAAAATAACCGATATAAATATTGCAATATAACATATAATTTATCAATCGTCCGAAACAATGTAGACGAAACGTGGGAAACAATTAAAAATTCAGTAATACATAGTACTGAAACCACCATAGGAAAAAGAAAGAGCTCTAAAAAGAAGAAATGGTTTGACAACGATTGTGAAGGAGTCTTAAAGTCAAGGAACCAGGCCCGACAACGAATGCTGCAAGATCCAAATGAGCAAAATGCACAGAAATACAGCGAGGCCAGAAAAATAGCAAAGAAAACAATAAAAGCGAAAAAAAAGCATACGAAGAAGGTATTCTTGAAGAACTAGAGTCAAATAGAAGGAACAACAGAACTAGACGTTTCTTCCAAGAGGTAAAGAATATAAAAAAACGGATTTAGACCCAGAGTTGGAACAGTAATAAAGAATGACGAAGGTAACCTTATTACAAATGAGGCTTAAATGATAGAGACCTGGAAAAGATACTTTGACGAGCTACTGAATGTCCAGGCAGATGAAGCCCGGCCTGAATATACATACCTTACCCATAGTAGAAGAACCTACAGTGGAAGAAGTGTCACGAGCTATTCAAAAACTTAAAAACAACAAAGCCCCAGGAAACGACACTATACCGGGAGAACGTTTGAAAAAGGGAGGAGAAACCTTGAAACGTGCTTTCTTTCAACCCATCTGTCAAATATGGAAAGAAGAAAAAATACCAACCTCCTGGAAAGAAAGTGTGATAATGCCAATACTTAAGGAGGGCGATAAAACGTGCTGCTCCAATTATAGGGGTATATCCCTTATTAACACAGGATATAAAGTAATGATCTTAGAACGATTGGCTGCGTGTGTGGAGTATCAAATAGGAGATTACCAGTGTGGATTTAGAAAAAAACGCTCAACTGTAGATCAGATTTTCATGATTAGGCAATTAATGGAGAAATGTTGGGAATAAAACAGAACATTGCACCAGCTATTTATAGATTTTAAACAAGCATACGATAGCATCATAAGAGTGGATTTGTGGAATGCCATGACAGAACTAGGCATACCGAAGAAGCTAATTAACCTAACAAAAACATGTGTAGAGGGATCTACAAGTGCAGTAAGACTTGAAGGAAGATTGCCAACCTTCTTTACTAGTGGTCTCCACTCCTCTTTAATGTCGCCTTGGAGAGCATCGTGCGAAAAACCAACACAAAAACGCTCCTCTTTAGAAATCAAGGTCCGCGCATAATATTGGCGTTCGCTGATGATATCGATATTGTAGGTAATACAACTACCAGTGTCAAGGAAGAGTTCTTCAAACTGGAAAATGCCGCAAAGAAAGTTGGCGTACGAATCAACGAAGAAAAAACAAAATATATGGCTACAACAAGAACGGAACGGCGAGACAGAATAGGACAGAACGTGACTATGGACCACTACAATTTTGAAAGGGTCCATCAGTTTAAATATTTGGGAGCTACGATCACCTCTGCCAACAACATTACACAAGAGATTAACAACAGAATACAAGGAGACAACCGCTGCTGGTATGGGCTGCAAAAGATAATGAAATCGAAAAATATATCCCGCCGCACGAAAATAAGAATATATCAAATAGTTATAAGACCAGTAATGGCATATGCATGTGAAACATGGACGTTAAAAAAAAAAAAAGAAAATGAGAATAGACTGAAAATCGCAGAAAGAAGAATGCTTAGAGGGATATACGGACCAGTCAGGGACAACACCACACAGCAAGGAATTGGAGGAACTATACAACCAGCCAGATATAGTGAAAATAATAAAAGCAGAAAGATTAAGATGGGCCGGCCATGTTATGAGACAAGATCAACGTATCGTCAAGTTGGTATGGGAAGAGAACCCAGTAGGAAAGCGGCCGCTAGGAAGACCAAGGATGAGGTGGAGAGATAACGTTGCAGCAGACTTACAAACCCTAAACGTCGAACGCGCGGAGGAACTGATGATGGATCGCAGCAAGTGGAGGCAGATTGTGAAGTCAGTAAAGACCCACCCCGGGTTGTAATGCTAGAGAGAGAGAGAGAATTGTCCGTTACTTTGTGACAATATTGCATTTTAAATGTAATATAAACAGGAAATTTTTTGGCATTTCTTAATACCAACTACATCTTCAGACGCTATGATCAACAAACTAAGTTAGTGCTTATATATAAGTATAAAATAGGAGATAGTCTAATAATTATTTAAACTTTTAAAACAATCCGCTGTAATTTCGGTTTTTTTTGGTCCCAAACTTCAGAAAGATGGTCTAATTTTATTGGTTTACAATACCCTTAATAACGGGTAATTTCCCAATTCCAATTGACTGTTGAGAGAGTTTGTATTTTAGTCCTTTTTCTGTTTATATATTTCAATATTTTCTAATATGTTTAATTTCTGTCCTTTCTGTTCAAAAGTGTAATATTTGAAGGCTATTTAAATCTGGAAATTCACAATTCGTGTCCAAAAACTAATTTGCGAAATTGGACGTTTTTTAAAACTCTATAACTAGATTTGAAATTAATTAAGTCTAGTTTTAAAATTTCTTCCTGTCTGTCCAATGTAACAGTTACTGTATTGATTATATTTTAACTTATATACTCCCGATTTTTTTATATTTATTATGTTTGTCTTTAATTTTAAAGATTAGGTTAGATAATTGTTATATTTGTCTTTGCAAAAGATGTTTGGTATTTTCCAGGAAAAGAACGTCTAAATAGTAAAACGTTTTTTAGAGACTAATCATGAACGACAACAGCCATCCCAAAGCCAGAGGACAATAGTTAATACGTCTGCCAAGAAATTAATCTTAGCGGAAAACTCACTACTTGCCAAAGGTTTGAACTTCACGGTTGCTCCCAAAGAGGTTCCCATTCTCGATATAATCAGTACCGCGGATTCAGCAAACATCGAAGACCCTTTTACAGATGAGTTCACGTGGAAAGTAAGAGAGATTCTACAAAAAACTGGAAAAACGAAACCAAACATCAGTAAAGACGAGAAAACTGCCCTAGCTAACCTACAGAAGGATTCCAGTATTAAAATTCTACCAGCGGATAAAGGGAATACCCAAATAAAGGCTGAGACATGCAATCAAAAAATTGACGAGGTTTTAAGGAAAGGAAATTATACATCTCTTGCTAAAGATCTCACATCAACAATCGAAGGAAGAACTTATCGCGTTCTTAAGAAACCTAAACGGTATATTCCTGAGAGGACTCGGACTAATTTGCCGCCACACCACAGTAAAATTCCACATCTTTATGAATTCCCGAAGATACATAAACAAAACATGCCTTTACGATCTATCACGAGTTTCCAAAACTCTCCGACTTTTGAGCTTCCCAAGTTCCTTCTTCCAATCTTTATAAGGAAATACATCGTCCTGAGTCAAGAACACAACATTTTATAGAAATTATACGCGAAATAGAACTACAACCGGCAGACCATTTTATTAGCTTTGACGTGGAAAGTCTATACACCAACGTTCCAGTTACGGAGTCACTAAAAATTATAAGAAAGGACATCTTTACCACCGCACACCGTCATGGACCTGTTGGAAAGTTGTTTGACTAATTCCTATTTTCAGGAAAAGGAAAAATTCTACATCCAGGATGATGGACTACCGATCGGATCCTCACTTTCACCAGTGGTCGCAAATATTTTCATGCAATGGTTCGAGACTTTTGCAATTGTAACCGCAATTAAGAAACCAAAGTTATGGCTTAGATACGTAGACGATACCTTTATTATCTGGAATGGAAACAACGGAGAACTTCCAAACTTCCTTTCTCATCTCAACAATATCAGCTCAACCATTAAATTCACCGTGGAGAAAGAGGTACAAAATAAATTACCCTTCTTAGGTGTTTTGGTTGAAAGAAATGGTAGATAAATTCGAACCTCAGTTTATAGAAAAGTCACACACACAGGACAATATCTAACCTATTAATCCAATTACTCCAACAATACCAAACAAGGAATTATAAGAAATCTCGTAAATAGAGCCTTAACTCTCTGCAACTCCAACGAGAACTTGATGAAAGAGATAGATCACATTAAAAATGACCTGACATCCAACGGATACCCAGTATATCTAGTGGATAAATTTCTAGAACAACGCAGAAATAGGACAATATCGACAACGAACGAAGAACGAAAACCAATACTGAACATCCCTTATGTTAGAGGCATTTCGGAAAAAGTTAGGAGAATAGAAAAACGATATTAAATCAACGTTGTTTTCAATTCAAGTAACTCTCCGAGAAGTCGGCTTACTAGGGTCAAAGCAACAACTCAAAGGGAGACGAAGAACTGTGTGTATCAGATACCATGTGAATGTGGCAACTCCTACATTGGAGAAACAAAAAGACCCCTTGACGTAAGGATCAAAGAACACCAAAAATACACATCTCGAGGAGAAACAGAAAAATCTGGTGTCGCCAACCATGCCTGGACTCATGGACAGCACACAAAATGGTCTGAAGCTAAAATTCTACACAGAAAACAACACTGGAGAAAATGAAAATTCAAAGAAGCCGCGGTTATACATCAGAACTCGAGCTGCTTTAGTAAACCATCTGTAGATATAAGATAAATGTGGAAACCACTTCTTAATAATTGTGAATGTGAATTCACTTCGAAATTTTCTTCATTTTGATATGAATATTCGTTAAATACCGTGCTACTCTCGCGGGCAGATCTTTTTAAAGATCTCGGAGTCACTTACGATCCCAAGCTTTCATTTTCTTTTCATATGAATAATATCGTTTCTGAGGCCTCAAGGGTTTTTGGGTTTATCTTGCGTTGTATTCGCGATTTTTATAACACTGACGTCATCAAATTACTGTATTTCTCATATGTGCGGTCTAAACTAGAATACGCATCAGTTCTGTGGTCCCCAGGCTACAATACCCACGTCAATACTTTGGAGAGGGTCCAAAGAAGGTTTTTGAAATACCTCAATCATAAGAATTTTGGGGTTTATCCTAAGCAAGGTTTTTCACATGAACTATTGCTTCAGAAATTCTTTATAAGGTACTTAACAATTTTATTGACTGTCCTAATATTTTAGCTAGGATAAACTTCAGTATCCCTCGTATAAATTGCCGAAATTTTAACGTATTTTATCTCAGAACTCCTAAAACTAACATGCTCAAATTTTCGCCTCTATATTCCATGTGCGACATTTATAACAAGAGTAATAGCTTTGATATATTCAGCTCATCTCTAGGAACGTCTGCCGGATTTTGGCACATTGACCTTGGCATTTCTTTATTTTTTCTCTTTCTCATCCTTAATTGATTTGTATGTTCACCTTTGTATATGAAAGTAGATAGCATAGCATTGTATTATACATTTAATGTTAGAATTAATTATGTTAGTTAAATTTTTATTTGTATTTAAATTGATATATATTTTTGTCGTCTGATGCTAATTTAAAATTGTTCGTTTACGTATTATTTGTGTAATCACTGCCTTGTAGTTGGGTCTCAAGACCTGTAGGGCA
Source organism: Diaprepes abbreviatus (assembly GCA_034092305.1). NCBI lineage: Eukaryota > Metazoa > Arthropoda > Insecta > Coleoptera > Curculionidae > Diaprepes > Diaprepes abbreviatus. The sequence goes on from JASJET010000279.1 coordinate 919,272, forward strand.
ATTATTGTAAATAAATAAATAAATTAAAACTCAATGTAACACAAATGGAAATCTGGCGTAGCACGCATGACTGCACCCATCTCAGTCATACTCCAATGCATTTACTTTTAGTATAAATAGTAGTGTAGCTTAGGAATTTATTTAGTTTCACTTGAAAACGGCTAGAGATAACTACTAGCCGAAACGTCAAGATATTCAATAAAAAGACAATGGAAGTCCAACAAATATCTACTACTTCACGCACCACGAATTTCCAGATTTAAATAGCTTAAAAATATTACACTTTAAACAGAAAGGACAGGACTTAAAAATATTAGAAAATATTGAAATATATCGACATAAAAAAGGCCAAAATACAAACCTCAATACTCAACTGGAATTGGGAAATTCCTCGTTATTAAAAGTATTGTAAACCAATAAAATTAGAAAATTTTCCTTAAGTTTAGGACCCACAAAAAAAACGACATTACAGTGGGTTATTGTAAAAGTTTAAATAGTTATTATACCATCTGCTATCTTATATTTATAAATAAATCTAACTTGTTTGTTAATCATTGCGTCGGAAGATGTAGTTGTTACTATGAAACGGTCTTAAGGCCAAAAAATTTTAATATATGTGACAAAAACAAAATTAATATTGTTTATATTACATTTAAAATATATATTTTATTGTAAAAAGATTATTATATTTGGACAACTTTCATAGAAAACATTTTTGTAGGTCTACTTATGTAGAAAAAGACTTTGTGAGTAAAACTTGATAGTTTTTGGATTTCGGACCAAAAAGAAACTCTCACGGTGCTCGTATGTATGTCACAGTAATTTTTTCTTAGGAACTAGACATTTTAATGTCTTGAAACTTGCTTGCCTGATTCTTGTCCAGAAGCCGGAATTACAAAAATTGTTTTATGTTTAGGAAGGAGATAAAAAATTATGATTAAAAAAAAAACTTTTCTTGTATTAGGTCAAGTGAGATGACATATCAAAGTTGACTTCTTATGGATCATAAAATGATTTCTATTTTTACTAAAAAAAAAAAATATTTAATGTTTGTGATTCAAAAAATTCGAAGTAATTCACACTTAATTGTGTAAAAATTATAGGAAAAATAAAATGATATGGTTTTGGGGAAAAATATGTGAACTGGAAAAGGAATGATCCATTTATATCTCCGAACTTTTTAAATTTTTATATCTTTAAAAAAAAGTAGCCCTGAGATAGTCTAATATTTTTGTATAGTCTATATTGGTACGGAACCCTCGGTCACACCCACACTTTTTTTTATTATTATGAAGAAAATGCGGCATTAAGAGACCTCTAATAATAAAAATTTCAAATTTGTTAACAATATACAGTGAACTGCAGAACTGTTACACTCTGAAAATAAAACACTCATAGAAATAAATTTGAAAATTTCTACCTTATACAGAGTAAAATGGGGGTACTTGATTTGTAAATTACCCTCATTTTAAAAAATATAGAAAAATAATACTAAGAAAAGTTGTTTGGCATTCACTTTTATGTCTAAATATAAAATTTCAATTCCCGATAATAAAAAAATTGAAAGTTTTTAACGTTTTAGTCAGTTTCTAATTAGAATAATAGATTAAAGTATTTATATGGTGCATTATCTCTGCCGGTTATTATATATCAATATACGAGGTGTATAAACTAAGTAATGAGACTGACAACGTAGCTTCGATTTGACAACACTTGGAACAAGTGACTTGGAGGGACGGTAGGTGAACATGTGATGGGTCCTCACTACGACTTTGGAACTCGCAAGTACCATTTGATCGTCGGTAGCGATTTTTTTGTTGAAACACTTTCTCTAGTGCGTTCTAAATTTAAGTGACATCAGGTTTTGCTTCAGACTTGGACACAACGCAACGGAAACTTTATAAATTTTGTCTAACCTACAGAGACACTGTTTTGTCAAAGGCCCAAGTTTTTCTGTGGTTTAAGGCATTTTCAGAAAGGAGAAAGTCACGCAGTGAAAGGCCTTTATCTTCAAGAACCAATGAAAATGTCGACAAAATCCAGGACCTTGTGAGTTTAGATCGTCGGTTGGCCAAATAGTAGGGAAAGAGTTGATTTGACTCTTCCCACCGTTCTTCAGATTTTGAGCAATGAATTCAGAATGAGAAAAAAATCTTTCGCAGAACCAAAGTACATCAGAAGCAAAAGGTGCCTTGACCTTTTTGAATCAAGTGAAAATGATCCCCATTTTCTGGAATGTATCTGTGACGAATCTTAAGTGCTCAAGTACAACCCGAACACCGAGGGCCAGAGCACACCTCAATCTCACCAAATTACAAAAATGCCAGAATGAGGAAGATCAAATGCATGCTATTTCATTACTTAATTTAGACATCTCATATACCACTAAAAAAATGCTGATAGTGACAAGGAACCGATTTAATTTATCTTTTGAACTAAAATTCTAACTTAGATGGCGGAAACTTGGCAATAATTTGGCTGCAACGACAAAACTTATTAATTTTTGTTAATTTTTACAAAAAAATATATATATACAAAAAAAAGCTAATTATGCTAAAGCAGTTAAATAACATCTACGAGAATAGTTTGATAAGTAACTTGGTTTCATATTAAATACACCAGTTTGAATCTCTTAACGTACTTTATTTTTCGATATAGTCAACGCACTTGTGCCAACGTTTCTACAGCTTCGCTGTTCCTTCGCAGAAATGAGTTTCTTCAACGCTTTCAAAATACTCTGACCTCCTATATGATCCTTTTTTTAAATATTTTTTTTCCCTGCTAGGAAGGTTCCGAGTTTCGGGAATAGATGGTAGGATGAGGAAGCTAGATCTGGAAAACAGGCAGTATGCGGAAAAAGTTCAAATTACTCAGCGATACGGCTTCAACGTACTGTTGCGTTGTCATCGTGAAACAACATCTTTTTTTGGCTAATCCCGCTCATTTATCCACTACTGCAGTCTTTAATCGGTCCAAAGTGTATTGTTTTTTTTCCTTTTCAACACAGCCAGATAAAAAAATTCATTTAGCGTTCCAAAAAACTAACATCACCTTTTCAGTAGATGGAACGCATTTCGCATTATTCGAAGCCAATTGTTTGGGATGTGGGGGATATAGTGGAGTATCCAAGTTTCATTCATTATCACAAAACAACGCAAAAACTCCGCTAGATTTTTCTCAAATACTTTAAAATTATTAGCAGATGTTCGCCTACGAATTTGCTTTTGCTCTAGAATAAGTAAACGCGGCACATTTTCAATAGTTGTTGCGCCATCTTATATCCATTTATTCAAAGTCAAGCAGTTTAAACAGAAAAGACATGTGTCATCCAACGTAGGTAAAATCCTCTCATGAATTTCTTTCGCTGTTTTCTCTTATAGAAAAAAGAACTGAATCACACCACAAATTCCAATTTTATAAATTTTTCACTGTTACTCAAAACACTTCTGTTTTTAGCAGTTGTTGAACAACGTATTTCTATTAGAATGACTAGAGACCGCAGGTTATCTATTTATAGGAAGGCAATTTTATGACTACGTATAAATATGACGCTAGCGCCATCTATTAGGATGCGCACCAAGTTACTTATTAAATCATCTTAATATTTTTATTGTTTGAAGGCAGAGTGTCGGTTTCCTAAGAAAGTCGGTCCCAATTAACACCAATTTATAAAGTCCATGATATCATCTTTCTTTTATCTAAAGTACACACGACACAAGATTCCATACAACACAATTTTTTTTGTCCTAATATTTCCATAGTAAAAAAATCGTTTGATATTATTTTTAGCTGAAATAACAGAAATGAACAATATTTTTCACTTTTGACAGTGTTCTTTGCAGACAACAAGGGCAGCAATTTAAATAGTTCAATTGACTGATTCAATGCTATGGCAGGCTAGAGTTGAGAAGCTCTTATACTGTAGCCTAGTAACTTGTGTCGTCTGTTATATCTGTTAATCAGGTTTAGCAGCCTGTCACTAGTTTGTCCTCTGGGTATAAGCCTTCCAGATTGATCGATCATCAAAGGATCTCCAGTAGGTTAGAGCTAAGCATTCGAAGACGACGTGTGAGACTATCTCGTCCTCGTCACATCGTCTACATTACAGATGCCCATTGGGTACAGTGTGCCGGTTATTAGTCCTATCACCAGCCTAACTTGTCAACTTAAACGTAGGATTTCGCGGCCGAATGTAAGGCTCAGCAGTGTCCATGGCCTGTAATGTGGTTCCAGTGTGACTGGTGTTGATGGTTTACCCTCTAAGACAATTAATTAGCAATCTTGGGAATGCTGATCTAATAAAAGGGGTAGCAAACCCTTGTCTTGTAAGTTGGTCCGCTTTTTAATTGCCCAGAATGGCTTTGTGTCCTGGTACCAATACAAGAGTCATCTTGTTGTGTTTTGCCAGAGCGATAAAATTTTGAAGACAATCTCAGACTTGATTTGATGTTATCTTAACTAGTTCAAGTAAAACGGTAACCTTTTATACACAAACATGTAATTAAAATAAATTTTTCTCGACATCTATCTTAGTTAAATCACCATGTACAGGGTGAGTCAAGGATTGGATGATGTAGGTTTGTGCCTTTTCGGTGAAATTTACAAAGAAACTATATTTATTGTTTGATACAGTTTATTTTAACGCAGATTTTAAAAATATTTAGGACTCTACAGGGTGAGCCAAAAAAATAGGACAGCATAAAGTTGTATTTTTTTAAATAGAACACCCTATATACGATATATTAAGGGTTTACTATAACAAAACTTTATAGTTTCTGAGATAATTAAGTTTAAAGAAAAAAAGTCACATTTTCAAGCATCAATTCAATCCTAAATAACGTTTTCAATTTTGTGACAAATATATTCAAATTTGGAATTTAGCAAGGCCAAGGACAAGTTAACATAATTTTTACCTAATATTTGCAATAAAAGCTACAGGGTGTTGAACACATCGGCTCAAATTTGAACAAGTTTAAATGAATAAATATCTTTTTTTTTAAATGGTACACCCTGTATATTTTCATGTTATTTAATAGAGTAATAAAAACCCTAAAAGTTTTGTTCAATATTTCCTATACCTATTTATAATAGTTTTTGAGATATTTCAGTTTTTCTTATTTTCCATACTTTTTTACAGAAATAGTCTTCATTATCATAGTAGCCATGGCAAAAACAATGTAAAAGAACATTTTTCTGTGTGTCAAATTTATAACCGCAATCGCTTCTTTTGGTTTTTATGTAGTGTGGTTTGGTTTTTTTTGCATTCATCTTATATTGTAAAATTAATTTTCCAAAGAATGAGTTAATAGATATGATTTATACAATAGGAGAGGCTCAAAAAAATTGCCTTCTTGCTCAAAGAATTTACAAAATGAAGTATCCTGATCGACGCCAGCCTAATACCCATACTTTTCAAAACTTAATGCAAAGATTTGATTCTTCTGGTACTGTTGATTATCCAAAACGTAAAGTGGTCAACAAACCAGTAACTAATGAAGAAAAAGAACTACAAGTATTGTTAAATGTTCAGGAAAATCCTTATATTGGTAGCCGTCAGTTAGCAGCATTATGTGAAACATCACAATCCACCGCTAATCGTACTACCAAGAAATATAGGTATCATCCATATCACATGGAATTACACCAAGAATTGCATGGACAGGATTTTGAAAGTCGTGTAAACTTTTGTCGTACAATAAATGCGGAGATTCAATTAAATCCAAATTTATTATGTAAGGTAATGTTTAGTGATGAAGCTACTTTTAGAAGTAACGGTGCCGTAAATAAACGCAACATGCATTATTATGTCACAGAAAACTCATTTTGGATTAGAGAGGTGCAACATCAAAACCACTGGTCATTAAATGTTTGGTGTGGTATTCATCATAATCGAATTATTGGACCCCACTTTTTTAATGAACCACTAAATGGCCATAGTTACCTGAACTTTCTACAAGAAGAACTACCCCAACTGCTTCAAGGTCTCGATAGGGATGAGCTCGACAGTATGTGGTTCCAGCACAATGGTGCGCCTCCGCATTACCATCGTGAAGTTCGTGCGTTTTTGGACAAACGATATCGGCAAAAATGGATTGGACGTGGGGGTTTCATTGAGTGGCCACCAAGGTCTTGCGACATCACCCCATTACATTTCTTCCTATGGGGTTATATTAAAAATAAGGTGTATGTTAATCCACCAACAACAGTGGAAGATATGCGAAACAGGATTAGGGATACCTGTAGAACAATAACGCCACTAATTTTGTCCAGGGTCCGAGAAAATCTGCAAAAAAGACTAAATTTGTGCATTGCACAAGAGGGTCGTTTATTCGAACACTTATTAAAAAGAAACAATTAATCTCAGTATTTAATAGGTAATTTTTTTGTTTCAATTTAGTATAAAAGTAAATATGTATTTGCCTTGTCGTTATTGTTGTGTTAATTTTTTCACATTATGTTTAATTAAACTATTGCCGTTGTAATATAACGAATAATGTATGTCATCATATTTAACCACATTCTGTTTGTTTCTGTAGTTTCTTTTTATTTTTTAACATGGCTACTGTGATAATGAAGACTATTTCTGTAAAAAAGTATGGAAAATAAGAAAAACTGAAATATCTCAAAAACTATTATAAATAGGTATAGGATATATTGAACAAAACTTTTAGGGTTTTTATTACTCTATTAAATAACATGAAAATATACAGGGTGTACCAACACCCTGTAGCTTTTATTGCAAATATTAGGTAAAAATTATGTTAACTTGTCCTTGGTCTTGCTAAACTCCAAATTTGAATATATTTGTCACAAAATTGAAAACATTATTTAGGATTGAATTGATGCTTGAAAATGTGACTTTTTTTCTTTAAACTTAATTATCTCAGAAACTATAAAGTTTTGTTATAGTAAACCCTTAATAAAAAATATTTAAAATTATAAGCTAAATCGAAAATACGATTCGTATATAGGGTGTTCTATTTAAAAAATACAACTTTATGCTGTCCTAGTTTTTTGGCTCACCCTGTAGAGTCCTAAATATTTTTAAAATCTGCGTAAAAATAAACTGTATCAAACAATAAATATAGTTTCTTTGTAAATTTCACCGAAAAGGCACAAACTTACTTCATCCAATCGTTGACTCACCCTGTACAAATTGAAAAAAGAAACTACGTAGAAGTGAAAACTATGAATATTGTTACAACAAACCTCATATAGTGCTTAAACCTTCCATCGTTGATATTCCACACACTCATAGCTTGATCTAAACTACTTGAGATTAGTACTTCGTCATTCAGGGCGACAACCTAAAAATTAATAATTTACATTACAAATGGGAAAATATTTTAAAATAAAGTGTCACGGTTCAATTTTGCGCTTAAGTTCACAATGGTTAATTCATTTGATTTAACCTTATTTTGCAAATACTGTCGTTATGGGCAACACGGTATCATTTTACTTAAGTATTTCCCAGGGATTCTTTGAAAGAAAGCATTTCATTGAGTACAGTTTCGATTAATTGTATTTACCATTACTTTGTCCTACTTTGGTATTTCACTACACTGTACTTAGGTATTTTCTTATCGATGTCGAACTTACTGTACCTTTTTTGTATTCAGAGAGATCTTGTTTTTTTCCTTTATATCTAGATTTAAATGGGATTGTATGTACACTGGATTGCAGAAATCAGGAAATTTGTACTAATGTATTAAAAAGATGATGCTGGTAGCCGTTACTATGTGGTATCTTCGGGAAATGTTTAAAAAGGAACTACTATGTTTTATGCCACTAAATTTACAGTGACTGCAGTTTCAACTCACAGTCATTTTCAAACTGAATTACAAAGGTAGACTAAGTATTCAATACAGACACATGAGAAAATTTAACAATAAATAAAAACTACCTGGAAAATTACATTATTACAAAGGGAAGGTACTAAATTTTGGGAACTAATTATTATTTGGCAACAACAAATAACGGGGAAAACCCAAGTTCTGTCTGGTCATTAAACAAATTTACTTTTTTATTTTTACTATGTTTATATATTTCTAAAGATTCAAGAATATTTAACTTTTGACCCTTTGTTGAATAATGTAATATGTCAGTGTTGCTTAAATTAGGAAAACTGTAGTTGTGTTCTAAGCAATGGTTGGCAAAGCTCGAGTCTGTTTTTTGTAGTCTATATGATCGGTGGTGTTCTGAAAAGCGAGTTTTAAAGCTTCTCCACTTTGTCCAATATACAAGCTATCACACTCTGAACATTTGAACTTATAAACTCCTGATTTATCAAATTTATTAATTTTATCTTTAGCATTATAAAGGATAGTGGACAGATTGTGTCGAGATTCAAAGGCTACTTTTATGTTATGTTTGGAAAGAGTATTAGCTATGTTTTCTGATAGGGTACCGCAGTATGAAAAAGATATATAAGATGAACTATCTTTATCATTTTTCTATTTTGGGATATATTGAACTAAATGCTAGTTGTTTTTGTTTTTTAGTTATTAATTTCTTTATGGTTTGTTGGGAGAAATTGTTTGATATTGCAATCCTTTCAATGATATTTAGTTCCTCTTGAAGATCTTCTTCAGAGAGAGGCAAAGAGAATGATCTATGTATCATTGAACTGTGTGCAGCCATTTTGTGTTGTAAGGGTTGATTTTCTAAAAATTTTAAAATTACACTGATTATTGAGGTGAGATATAGTGAGATCTAAAAAATTCATTTTATGGTTATTTTCAGTTTCCAGAGTAAATTGAATTTTTGGATGGCAATTATTAATGTATTGTAAGAATTTTTGAAGATCTTTTGAAGTCTAGTAGTGCCTTTAAAACATGCTAGAACATCATCCACATATCTGTACCAAATGGTTTTTGATTAAAGGGGAATTAAGAATTTTGTTTTCTATGTTTGACATGAAAATGTCTGCTAGGAGAGGGCTAAGAGGAGAACCCATTGGTAGGCCTGAATTTTGTAAATAAAATTTGTTATTAAACTGGAAATAGGTTTGTGTTAGGCAAAGTTCAAAACAGGACAAGATTCCAGTAGTAACTATTGGATTTATATTTCGTTCCTGTAAGATTTCTTGGATAAGTATAAAACATTCATCTGTTGGAATATTAGAAAACATGCTTTTTATGTCAAAAGAAACTAGTATAAAGTTATCTGGGTTCTTTATGTTTTTTAGTTTTTGGACGAGATCTACTGAATTATTTAAACTGTGACTTGGTTTAAAGTTGGTTATTTGTTTGAAGAATGAATTTAGTTTCATACTTAGTTCTCTCGTGGGACTGTTTATGTATGAAACGACTGGGCGAATGGGATCTCCTGGTTTGTGATTTTTTATAAGGCCAGAGTTTTGGAGCTTGTGGGTTCATATTGATTATTCTTTTTTTATCGAATTCTGAAAAACTGGCTGTTATGTTTGACAGGGTTGATTGAAACAAACTACGTAAGTATGAAACTAAATTCATTCTTCAAACAAATAACCAACTTTAAACCAAGTCACTGTTTAAATAATTCAGTAGATCTCGTTCAAAAACTAAAAAATATAAAGACCCCAGATAACTCCATACTAGTTTCTTTTGACATAAAAAGCATGTTTTCTAAAATTTCAACAGATGAATATTTTATACTTATCCAAGAAATGTTACAGGAACGAAATATAAATCCAATAGTTACTACTGAATTCTTGTCCTCTTTTGAACTTTGCCTATCACAAACCTATTTCCAGTTTAATAACAAATTTTATTTACAAAATTCAGGCCTACCAATGGGTTTTCCTCTTAGCCCTCTCCTAGCAGACATTTTCATGTCAAACATAGAAGACAAAATTCTTAATTCCCCATTAAGCAAAAACCATGTTCAATTTTGGTACAAATATGTGGATGATGTTCTAGAATGTTTTAAAGGCACTACTAGACAGCTTCAAAAATTCTTACAATACATTAATAATTGCCATCCAAAACTTCAATTTACTCTGGAAACTGGAAATAACCATAAAATAAATTTTCTACATCTCACCATATCTCACCTCAATAATCAGTGTAATTTTAAAATTTTTAGAAAACCAACATTTACAGGTAATACTATATATAATGACTCTTTTCACCCCTTACAACACAAAATGGCTGCATACAATTCAATGATACATAGAGCATTCTCTTTGCCTCTCCCTGAAGAAGATCTTCAAGAGGAACTAAATATCATTGAAAGGATTGCAATATCAAATAATTTCTCCCAACAAACCATAAAGAAATTAATAACTAAAAAACAAAAACAACTAGCCTTTAGTTCAATATATCCCAAAATAAAAAATGATAAAGATAGTTCATCTTATATATCTTTGTCATACTGCGGTACCCTATCAGAAAACATAGCTAATACTCTTTCCAAACATAACATAAAAGTAGCCTTTAAATCTCAACACAATCTGTCTACTATCCTTTACAATGCTAAAGATAAAATTAATAAATTTGATAAATCAGGAGTTTATAAGTTAAAATGTTCAGAGGGCGATAGCTTGCATATTGGACAAAGTGGTAGAAGCTTTAAAACTCGCTTTTCAGAACACTACCGATCATATAGACTACAAAAAACAGACTCGAGCTTTGCCAACCATTGCTTAGAACACAACCACAGTTTTCCTAATTTAAGCAACACTGACATATTACATTATTCAACAAAGGGCCAAAAGTTAAATATTCTTAAATCTTTAGGAATATATAAACATAGTAAAAATAAAAATGTAAATTTGCTTAATGATCAGACAGAATTAGGGTTTTCCCCGTTATATGCTGTTGCCAAATAATAATTAGTTCCCAAAATTTAGTACCACCTCTTTGTAATAATGTAATTTCTCAGGTAGTTTTTATTTATTGTTAAATTTTCTCATGTTTCTGTATTGAATACTTAGTCTATCTTTGTAATTCAGTTTGAAAATGACTCTGTGAATTGAAGAAAGAGAAATAGACGGGTTTTGTATTTCAGTGTATGTTTTATTAATATCGACCAAGCGCTTTCGGTCTAACTTAGACCATCCTCAGGGCTCAGACCTCGTCAAAGAGCCCACCTTAACCCTGCCAGTATGAGAGCAGTCGCCAGCCGTAGCCTCCACACAGAACAAATTTTATACAATTAAAAAATTTTTTAAAAAACTTTTTCACAAATTAAAATTAAAATCAAATTAAAATTAAAAAAAAATTTAATTGTATAAAATTTGTTCTGTGTGGAGGCTACGGTTGGCGACTGCTCTCATACTGGCAGGGTTAAGGTGTGCCCTTTGACGAGGTCTGAGCCCTGAAGATGGTCTAAGTTAGACCGAAAGCGCTTGGCCGATATTAATAAAACATACACTGAAATACAAAACCCGTCTATTTCTTGATTTCTTCGGTGTACAACCTGTTAATAACTTATTCTGTGAATTGAAACTGCAGTCACTGTTTTCTAGATAAATTTAGTGGTATAAAACATACTAGTTCCTTTTTAAACATTTCCCGAAAATTGATCTATTAATATATATTGCTTGATTTAAAAATAACTACTAGGATACTTATTATATTTACTATTCTTGTTTTGAGTGGAAAATACTAATAATTAACGAATTGGCTTAACTAACAAATGCGTTTCACCAACTGTTGGTGCCCAGTGTAATTCTTCTTGAACTGTCATTTCTTTCACACGTGGCAATTGAACGTGTCTAATGGAAGTCGATTAGTGCGCAAGCTGGTAGAGGTTATAAATGGAGGCCATTTTGCCTTAATTTTTCACTTTTTCCTGGTTTGATTAGGCTGAAGCTGCTGCAGACTTCTATCTCAATTTTTAGTTGCCAAATTTTTGGGCTTCTGAGATAGAAAGTAGGAAATTATCGATATAGAACACCCTTATACCATTCGATAGGTATTTAAAAGGTACATTTTCTGGTAAGTTAAAAAATATAGCGTTCTACTTACATTAATCAAGTTATAGCCACTTAAAGTTCTTATTTGATTAGTTTTAATTTTTGGCCACCCTGTATAATACAGTAAGTTTATTATAATTGGGATATAAAATATGATTTATTGTTACACTTCACTTGAAATTTCGAGTACATAACTGAAATACTTCTTAAGTATTTGAAATATGAAAATTAGATTAGATTTTGTCAAAATTCAAATTATTTAAAAACTCTTAAGGTTCAGGTACTATAAACCTTATTAAAATAGACACTTATTTTGATCGGAGCATCCAAAAATGCAATAATATACAAGGGGTTTCATTTAAAAAACACAACTCTGATACTTTCAGAGCTTTTGGGACACCCTATATAATATGAACATTTTAAAAGGTAACTATATTAGACCCCCATACAGGGTGTCTCAAAAGAAAGTTCACATTTAAAAAATCGATTTAAAAAATTTTTGTGTAAAATGAGGAATAATGATGACCTATGCCCATTTAAAGCAACAGCACGCTTACGAATCGAAACGTTTGGGTCGTCACGAACAGACTGAGTAACACTCTCTACGTTTTCGACCGCTCTCGAAGACCTCGGACGCCCGGATTTTGGTTTATCTAGTGTTGAACCGGTCACTTCAAACTTCTGAACCCATTTTCCAATAAGCTGAGCGCTTGGCGCATCATTTAAGTGACGAATATGTCGAAAATTGCAGAATTTTCTACGCGCTACAGTCACCGAATTACCGTTTTTGTAAAACTCACGTACGCACAAAGCACGGTCCGCTCCCGAGAAACGCTTCATAGCGACTAAATTCCCAAGAGCCAGGCACAAGCGTCTGGGTGCAGACCGCTACTGTCGATTTTAAAGCTTCGCGCATGCATCCAGTGCTGCTTTTTCCCGCCAATAGCGGCCTTTACACGGAAAGTATTAACCGCGCGATACAGGAACACGCGATTACGCTCGCGTTAAATTGCGCTCAAATTGTACATGCAAATCTGTAGTATTAATAATTGTCAGATTGAAAAGACACACGCTTGCATCCCGTCAAAACTGTTTAAAATAAATCGTGTGTGCAAATATCTGCGTGTAAATGAAAAACTGCAAAAAAAAACCTGCGTAACTGGTGTGGCGCGTGGAATTTATAAAATATCTTCTTTTCGCGCGAATTTAGGTTCTTACGATCAATCGCGCACGCAACTCTCCTGTGTAACCGACAAGTCTGAACGTGTGATTTTACAAGCGAATACTTGCGCGATTTAACTTTAATATTTTTAGTACGGATTGAATTGAAAAATGGCAGATGGTCGATGTTGGAGTAAAGAAGTCGTTACAGATTTTATTAATATATGTATAGAGAATATCCTTGCCTATGGCAAATTAAATGATGAATTAATGGCATATCCTTGTAACGGTATCTGTAATAGTAATGATTTTTACAAATAATTGTATAAATAAATGATTTTATTGCTCTATAAGAATATTAAAAAAACCGGTAATCTTTAATCCAAACGCTTTTATTACGTTTTTTAATTTTTTTCGGCATCACTGTTAATCCAGCTGCTACTATTGCAAGAATGTGTTTATTTGGTATATAGTCTGACATTTTTTATGAATATCGATACACAAACCTTTTTAAATTTTACAAACTCCACGCGCCATACCAGTCACACGTGATATATGAAAGTTTTGCGTTTACACGTAAATACTTGCATGCGCGATTTATTTTAAACAGTTTTAACTGAACGCAAAAATGTGTCCTCTAAATTTCAGTTTTTTTGGTACCAAAGTTTTGAACGCACAATTTGCCCGCCGTTTAACGCTTGCGCAATCACGCGTTACTGTGTGGCGCGGTTAACACTCCCCGTATAAAGGCAGCTAAAAAATATTAAAGTTCAATCGCGCGAGTATTCTCTTTTAAAATCACGCATTCAGATCTCTTAGGTATAACACAATTTACACAGAAAAACTTGCGCGCGCGATTGAATGTAAACGCCCATATTCGCGCGGTTAAATCGTTCCGTATAAAGGCCGCTAATGTCGACGAGATTGAACGAAATTCGAAACAAACATAACCCCACAATTTTAGTTTGAATTTAACGAATTCGAACGTTGGCTTTGTTCTGTATTCCTTTATATTTTTTAATGAGTTTGTGTATTTGACTAATTTCATTTGTGTATGTGTACTCTTCTACGCTTCGCACCCTAAATAATAAACTGATTTTCTATAATCAACTTGTCTTGATTTTCAAATCGTATCCAAGTGTTGTGAATCAAAAAAATGGCACACTGTGGGGAATGTAAAATGGATTTTTCCAAACCTTCCAATTTGAGAGCTCACGTTAAAAGAAAGTACCCAGGTATGTTTCTATTATACATATATGTTTGTAATAATCGTTAAACTAATATAATGTTTATTTATCGGTCAATACCTTTTAGATAAAATAGATATACTTTCGCCAAAAACAAGAACTCTATCTGGTGGTCATGTGTGCAATGAATGTAAAAAATGCTTTATGAGCCTTGGTAATTTGAGATTCCATATAAAACAAAAACATCCTGGTAAGTTTATATAACTAGAAAGTAATAAAAACTTTTTATATTATACAGCATTTTTCTGTTTTTTAGGCAAATTGGAAGAACTAGCTCCTATTGAAAGGAAAAACTATAAATGCAACCAGTGTGATTGCGAATTTTATCTGCTAAAAGAATTACTTTGTCATCGAAATTCACACTCACACTGCTCCTCTGAAACCAACCCTTGCTGCTGTGAGGAGTCAGCAGCAATCAATGAACTCGGTAATTTCAAAGTCGAGCAACAGTAACACCCCTCACAACAAAAATATACCGACTCGGAGGCGTCTATTTACTACCAAGAAGCAAAATAAAATAAAAAAGCAAACTCTGAACAAGCTCAAGCTCTCGGGTGATGAGGCGGACATTTTAGCACTAAACTTATTATATGAATGAAAAGTAATAAGTTGTGTGAAATGCCATAGCCAAATATGGATGGTAAATTTATCCCAAAACCGATTACATTATTTTGTTGAGTTGCTATCAAAATTAGTTACAATATGTCCAAATATTGTACTTTAACCTCATAGTTCTATATACTATGTAAATTTTTCTGAAAGTTGTCTAGTTACTGTTCTGCAAATTAGAATTTAAAAAAATATGTCTTAATACTTCAGAAAAAAAAATTACATGCCCAGATTTTCTGTCATGTTCCCTTGGAGTTAAATTTATCGATTTGTAAGGAATTTCCATGAAGATAGGCGATATATTTATTTATTAAAAAAATATATGTTTTTCACAAATTAATTTAAAGATTATGTAATTGAATTGATCCCAGAATAAGCTTAAAATAAAAAGTAGATGATCTTTTAGGAAGTGAGCAACCTGAAATAAAATCTCAAATATTTTTAAATAAATTATTTATAAAAAGCAGAGAGGTGTAAAAAGGGGGCTAGAGCTTTCAAACCCTAACATTTCAACAATAAAATTGATTTTTGAGTTATGTTGAGTATTTCGCCACTACGTTATACAACTAAGGAAAAAAACTTTTTTGTATTCTTTGATATTTCTAAATAAGAAACACTTGACGTTTCAAAAGCTAATCTGGTGTTGAATATATTTTGCCACTGTTATAAAAGTAATGAAAAATAATTAGGTGTTGAAACATCAAGTATCTGTTATTTAAAAATATCCAAAAATACAACGAAAAACTATGGATTAATCAACAATAATCAAATGTTTTGTATTACTTTTTATCAAAATAATAAATTATTACAAAACTGAAACAATGTGTTTTCATTTTAATCATTTTTTTTTACATCTCACATGGCTGATTATTAAAACTTTCATTGCGGTCAAGTTCTAAATAGTTCTGTATTTAGAATATTATATAAATAAAAGAATTACTTTGATTTTATACAAGCTACTATATTTTAATTCATACATTTTTCAGATGTCAAAATTTGTTTGATTAATAAGTAACTTGATATTTCAAAATTATCATTTAGTTTTCTTCTAAGTATTTATTATCCAATGTTTAATCATTTCCACTATGAACTAAATTATTTAAGACTTTCAACACCAAAACAGTTAAATAAATTTTAAGTATGGGTATTCTAAATCTTTTCTATACAAATCTTTCCTTTTTCAATGAAATTTATTCATCGTTTTCTCAAACCTTAACGAAAGCGGACCTGACTGAACAAAAAATTTAATATAAAACAAAATGTTGGGGTTATGTTTGTGTCAACATTGGCGGAAAAGAATAGCACTTGACGCATGTGCGAAGCTTGAAAATAGATAGCGACGGTCTGCACCTAGACGCTTGTGAGCCAGGCTACCGATTGACATACTCCCCGCGCCGCTCGGAATAGTTGCGTTCACGCAATAAGTAAAACAAATGTGAACTTTCTTTTGAGACACCCTGTATATCCCAAAAGTAAAACGTTTTGAAAGTCACGTATTTTGGCCGCAATATTCCGTGCCGTATATGGTGAATAACCCTGTATAAAGTAACCTGCACAAAAGGTAAATAATACAAAATGTCTGCGCCAAGGTTTGTGTGGCCAGAATAAATAAATGGCCTGGAGATATCAACAAACTTCTCTGGCTGTATATCATAATATAAGTAGTCAGTCCAAAAGCATTTCAAAAACATTGTCATGAGAACAAGGACCACTCACAATTCTGGTTGCATACAGGTTAAACAACGTTCTTACCAACTGTTTTATTACAAAAACCAACCATTTTTATGCATAAAGCTGTCAGTTTTTGATTTTGCAGTCAAATTATTTGTTTACTTGTTCATAACAGAACAGAAAAACCTTACCAATGGAATCAGTGATGGTTTTTACGCACATATTTATAATGACCTTTTAGAACTTTTGGGCCTGTTTATATTATTTGCAATATTTTTGTACCTTTATATGGAAATGGAAATTATATTACTTACTTGAAGTACTTCTCCCTCATGAGCTCTCCAACTCGATACAACCAAACCAGTTCTCGGGTCTAAAACAGTTATACAGCCCGATGATTGTCCTGCAGCCACCCAATTGCCGGATGGGCTGATGGCAAGGCAACGAATTAGGCCGGAAGGATTAACAGTTATCTAGAAAAACAAATATAATGCAACTACTTTAAAGAAAGAAATTAATAAATAAATAAGGAGTAAATTAACGTGTTTATCTATTACATATTGAGTCTATTAAATCTTAGTTTATTTATTTATTTAATTAAAAAAAAAATATATTTATTTCTCGACGGACAACACTGTCCATTGAAAAAATAGAGGTGAGAAAAGCATTAACCAGCTTTTCGAAGATTTTAGGAATAGTATTAATTATGCTGATAGGTCTATAGTTCCGAATGACAGACCTGCTGAGGGCCCTGTGAATAGGAACCCCAAAACTCGTTTTTCAAAATTGAGAAAAAATACTGCTGAAGTCTCATTCAAAATGTGATGAAGTGGGCAAGCCAGAACGAACGAGTAGTTGTTCAATAGCATTAAATGAACGCCATCAGAGCCAGGACCCTTATAGGGATCAAGACCATTCAGCTTGGCGTAAATGTCAGAAATAGATATGGCGAAGTTGGAAACACTTGTATCAGCTGAGACAGCCACCAGGCACTTCACTGTTACATCAGTGTACACTTCGCTGAAATATTTAGCAAAAAGTTCAGCAACTCCAGGACCTATGACCACGCTCTCGTTCTCCAAAAACAATTCAGTTTGTCATTCACAAAGTTCCAGAATAGCTTCAAACTCCGGCCGATACATTCTGCACTCAAACCTGTAAACATTTCATAGTCGTTCCGGGAACCACTCGACATAAACTGGTTATGACATTTTTTTTTGTATAGTTAACTGAACGAGCTTGTTGGAAAACTACCTAGGAAACTTTATCGTAGAAACTCTCTTTACAGGCACAAATACGTCCATGGCAGAATATAATTCATTGCACATCATCAACACTATACACAGAAGAAAAAAGGTTCTCCCAGTTAAAAAAAAAAGTAAAAATAACGTAAAATTCGCAAAAATATATAACTCCATTTACATGATTTAAATGCAAAATGACGTCAAGTTGACAAGAAAGAGTTTACAATGACCGTATCAAGTTTTGAATATTAAAAATACATGATTTTTGGCACATGAGACGTTCAACATAACCTCTAAAAAAAATGAAATACGAACCGAACTACAACAACTTACAGTCGACATATTTGTAATAACCGAGACAAAGAAAAAAGGTCAAGGATCAGATAATCTTGGAAAATATGACCACGTTTACAGTGGAGTAGCTAAGCAAAACAGAGCTCACCAGAAACGTCTATAACGGTTCATAAATGATTGAGAAAGTATATAACAACTTGTCAAGCAATAATCAAGAGAATAATTAAATTTAACATATTCATCCCTACACGGGTACATAATAACTACCATGGGAGTTTATACGGTAAATGAGGACACACTAGCAAACATTAAAGATTCCTATAGACATACACGTGAAATAACTTTACTTCGAATCTTAAACGGAAACTTCCGACATTAAACACTGAATACACGTAACTACAAGAATGTAATGGAACAAACACTAATTATTTGATGCTGATTAACGTGAAGTATATTCCTCTAAAATTATCCGTGAGAAAAATAAATCAATTATCGTATATAAGCATAATCCCAACTTTATTATCTTTGAGTCGTTTAAATGCTTTTTTTTTTTAATATATAAACTCAGAATTTATCAGACAGCTGGTTGAAAAATCTATCGAATACGATAAACCGCTGTTCATTTGTTTTGTGGACTTTACACAAGCGTTTGACCGAGTCAAACTGGAACACATAACAGAACTACTGCGAAGAAAACAAGTAGACGAAGCAATCATACGCACAATATACGAACTGAATTCCAAAAACACCATGGTAATTAAAACAAATAACACTCTAACAGAGGAAATCCCACTATCCATAGGAATAAGACAGGGTAATAGCCTAAGTCCAACACTTTTCAATGTAATCATGGACGAAATCATTGATGAGGTAAAAAGCACAGATATTGGGTACCCAATGGGACACAACACCGTTCAGATTATATGCTTTGCAGACGATGTTACCATGACAGCAGATAGCGAGGCCAACTTACAAAGAATGCTTTTCCATCTCAATCGAACATCCAAACAGTATAATATGAAAATATCTGTGGAGAAAACCAAAGCAATGGTAATAGCAAAAGAACCGGTAAGATGCAAACTAATGGTTGATGACAAACGTATCGAACAGGTTGGGAAGTTTAAATACCTGGGAGCACATATAACAAGTAACAGGGCAGTAACGGAAGAAGTACGCACACAAGCCAATAAAGCGGCCATGATATCAGGCCAACTAAGAGACATAATCTGGAACAATAAACATATGACGGTTGAGAGCAAAGCAAGAATTTACAAGGTCTGTGTAAGACCGATACTGACCTACGGCGCAGAAACAAGAAATGAAACCACAAAGACAAAACAAATTATGAGAACCACAGAAATGAAAACGCTGAGAATGATCACGGGAACAAATTTAAGAGATAGAATAAGAAACGCAAAAATACGTGAGGACAGCGGAGTGGGAGATGTTGTGAAGTGGGTTCGAAACCGTCGTAGGCAGTGGAGAAATCACGTGGAACGAATGGACGATGACAGACTAGCAAAAACCGTGATGAGAGAGAAACCAAACACCAAACGGCCGCCTGGACGGCCCCCCAAAAGATGGAGAGACAGCTGGATTTCGACCTCAAACGAGGATAGATGAGGCATTGTGTAGATAACAGAACTTGGTTCTACCTAGAAGAAGAAGAAGAAGAAGAAGAAGAATTTATGAGAACATAAACCAAAAGACCCTCTTTAAGATTTGTATATAAATTTGTCTGGGATTTTAAGTAGCCAATTTTTTTCTGTGCATTTCGCTCACGATTTGTTACTGCTCCGCTGATGAGACCATTAAGGTGGTCAAAACTAGTATGGAGAGAGATCCAGAGTGGAATTCGCAAAGAATATACTGTCTGTACCCTTTCTTAATGGTCGTAAGGAGAATAAAATAACTTTTCCATATATATATATATATATATATATATATATATATATATATATATATATATATATATATATATATATATATATATATATACAGTGCCTTCATTTCAAAACGAACCATCCTTAATAACTTTGTTAAATAGAAAAATTTTAAAAAAAGAAAAAACACGTTAATTTAGATATACAGGGGGAAGTTTAATTTTGCATTTGTTAAAAGTCTGTCAATCACCTCCTCACCTCCAGCTAACCTCACTTTGATATGTCAAATGGGAACCCCCACCTTGTGACACATCATTGTAAGCAGCATAAAATTGTCTATCCAACCGTATAAAAAAAATTAAATCGGTTGACGTACAAGCGAACAGTGTGCAAAAATGTCTTGTAATAATGCATAATATATCGGCCTTGAACTTTAGTATGTCAAATGATTACCCTATAGTGTGATACATCATTTTAAAGGGCATACTATCTCCTATTTAGCCAATAAAAAAAAACAAAATCTGTTGATGTACAAGCGAATAGTAAGAAAAGATGTGTGGTAATAATAGACACCTTATCACATTAAACTTTATTATGTCAAATGGCTACTTCATAGAGTAAAATATTATTTTAAATTTAAAATAAATATTTTTTTAAAATAATAAACAGTTAAAATATTTGCGAGAAAAAAACTAAGCCTGTTTTAAAATTCATCGCAAAATTCATTGCATTGCATTTTTCTATTTAACAAAGTTATTAAGGATGGTTCGTTTTGAAATGAAGGCACTGTATATATATATATATATATATATATATATATATATATATATATATATATATATATATATATATATATATATATATATATATATAAACTAATGAACGGAATAATTAAATTTATGGTACTGAATACTCAACACGCCAGTTTTATCAGTACTTAACTAAATTTGTGTAAATCAGATACGGATTTTTTTGCGATTTTAAATTCAAAACCTAAATAAAAACTTACAGACTTTACAGCATATCAATTAAATTACCTTTAAATCGAACACATAAGTCGCCAACCTAGCATCGATCACTTTGACAGTTCCTTCAGTGGTGGCGGAAAAAATTAAACTAGAAGGGGACGGCATGCTTTTCACTACATTAACTGGCGAGTATTTCGGAGACTCCAGCTGACCGACAACGGCTCCCAAAAATGGATCCCACAAATGGACTACACTATCACACGAAGCAACCTAGGAAAAATGTATTATCTACGGAATAACTAAATATATTTTGTCACAACGTATTTGAAGAAATTTCAATATTAGCACCCTTCCTAAAATGCAAATTAATCAACTTACTAATCTCATACTTTCTACAAACGTCAACGATAAAATTGACTTTTTGTGAGCGGTGTAAGTCCATTGGCAGTTCGACGTTGACGACCCATCACCTTGACTTCTTAGCGACCATAATTTAACAGTTTTGTCTCGAGATCCCGACATGAAGCTGTTCTCGTTGTCTAAGATGTATAGGCTTTTTACGCTGCTAGTATGACCTACAAAAAAGAATAGCTGAAATGATTTGAAAATTAGCATTGCATTTTAAAATAAAGTATGTTTATTTATAGCCAATGTTGAGGATTGACGGAAATGCACTTTCTAGACTTGCAATGTTTCCATTTTTATACATTTCGATTAAGTTTGATTTCCAATCTCTGTCAAGCATAAGCTGAAGGTTTCACCCTCAGATTAGGAGCTTGATCTGATTTGTGTTCATTGCAGCGTAAAATTCTACTTCACAGTACACTCCAAATGTGACCAAAGATTAGATATCCCTAAACTGGGTATACTGAATTATTATGGCGAACAAATTTGATGTTTCTTGCTTTCAACTTCAAGTGGAGGTTTGGTTTCTGTAATATGCATTTTAACACACTGTCACGGAACATTATAAGTACACTCTTTCTTGTCGCAACTCCTAGTTTACTTCCTGATTTAAAGGCTGTTTTTATGTTGTACCTACTGGAAATTCGTCTCATTTTCTCGAATGTTCTCCAGCTATACAGGATTTTGAAGAATGTGATTTTTGTTACTCAGTGTTTTCTGTCTAATGGTTGATTTGATATTGATTTGACTTTTTTGAGAAGTTAAGAAATTTTAATTTTTTTAGAATTTCTACTAAATTGACTTCGGTGCATTTAGTGAAAGGTTATAAGAAACAAATTTAGTCTTGAACTATTGTTTAGGTTTCATTACCAAAGGTTGGTTTCGTTGTGGATAGTAGCAGTCAATTTAAGTGCTAAAATTTTAAAAAAGCTAATTTTAATGCTCTTTATGGTGACCTTGCGTCCGCTCATTGGGCTGAGCTGGATCAGTACTCAGATGTTAACATGTGTTGCGACAGGTTTTATGAAATGTTGTATAAAATATTGGGTAGATCCGTGCCACTCTTCAAAAATAAGGGTCGCTCTTTTCCTGTATGGTATGACGCGGATATTATTCGTAGTTTGAAACGTAAGAATAACGTTTTTAGAAAGTATAGGAAAACGAAAAGTGTCATTTGTTTTAACGAATTTAAATTGCTGAGGGCGCGGACCAATCAGATGATAAAGGCCTCATATCGGCGTTACAGTGAACGTATAGAGAGAGATATTGGAAATGACCCTAAATCATTTTAGAGGTATGTTCAACAGAAAAAAAAAATTGCTGCGCTATTCCCGATAAAGTGTCTTATCGGGGTAAAACTTTCGATGGCCCTAATGATATTGTTAAGGCTTTTGCCGAGTATTTTAAGGGGGGCTTATAATGAAGTATTGTCAACTGAAGAGGTTACTCTGTGGGATTTGGGCAACAATACAGTTGTAGTTCCGGTCCTTACAAAACAGGATATAATAAAAATTACGAAAGGGCTTAAACCTAAAATGTCTAGCGGGCTAGATCTTGTTCCAAGTTTTCTTATTAAAGACACTATAAATGTTTTGGCTGCTCCTCTATGTAAAATTTTTAATGCCTCTCTTAAGCAGCTAGTGTATCCCCCGATGGAAGGTAGCTAAAATATGTCCCGTATTTAAGGGCAAAAATAGGACCGAAGTGGAAAATTATAGGCCTGTTTCTCTGATATGTGGTTTTTCAAAGATCTTTGAGATGCTACTATATAACTTCATTATCAACAAAATCGAACATTTGTTGTCTACAAAACAGCATGTATTTTTGAGGGGTAGGTCAACATCCACTAACCTGGCGTCTTTACAGCGGATGCGGGGGCCAGGTCGATGTGGTGTTTACCGATTTCTCACAGGCCTTTGACAATATGAACCATAGTTTGATTATGGCAAAGCTTGCGAAGTTTAATTTTACTGATCAATTTGTACTGTTTTTTAAATCATATTTATTTAATAGGTTTCAGTATATCCAATATAATGGCTTTCAATTAAAGTGTTTTGCAGCCTCTTCGGGGGTACCCCAGGGCTCAAATTTAGAGCCTCTTTTGTTTTTAATTTTTATAAACGATATCGCTGAATCAATTCATGTTGAATTCCTACTGTTTGCTGATGATTTAAAAATGTACGTCCAAGTTCAGTCAAAGGAGGATTGTGATAAATTGCAAAATAGTGTTAGTGCAGTCCAGAGGTGGTGTGTGAGTAATCAATTGTTATTGAATGTGAACAAATGTCCAGTAATGTCTATAACTCGTAAAATATCTCCAATTCTATATTGTTATCAAATAAATAATGACCTACTTAAAAGAGTTGATGCAGCTAAGGATTTGGGTGTTGTATTGGATTCTAAACTTAACTTTAACCTTCATTATAGCAGAATAGTTTCTGAAGTAATCAAATGATGGGTTTAATTATTAGAAACTGTAGATCATTTAAAAATATTGAAAGCCTAAAATTATTGTTTATAGCACTAGTAAGAAGTAAACTTAAATACTGTTCACTTGTTTGGGCTCCAATTTATAATATGTTTTGGCTATGGAGAACGTTCAGCGCAAGTTTATGAAGTATCTGTGGTTGAGAACTGAGTGTACTCACCGGTTGGAATAGACAATCGACTGTTGCTGGATAAATTTAGTTTGCAAAGTCTTGAAACGAGACGTAACTTCTATTCAGTTTTATTTTTATACAAGCTGGTCAACGGTCAGATTGTTTGTCCTCAGCTTTTGGGCGAGCTAAATTTTAATGTACCACGATTGACGAGGAGGCATGGTGTATACTTTCATTTAAGGATACTTAGGACTAATGTATATTGTATGTCGCCAATATATCGAATACGTTCTGTGTTTAATAGGGTGTCGCAATCGTGTGATCTGAGTATGAGTTATACCCAGTATTTTTGTAGTTCTGGGACTGCTACTGTGATATTATTTCTGTTACTTTGTAATAAGTCTTTTTTTTTTGTGTTATATTTTATTACGTGATATTATGATATTATTTCTGTTATTTTGTAATAGATATGTTTTTTTTTTGTTATATTTTAATACGGCCCTATTAATTACTGTTGTTGAGCTTTGATGTTAATAAATAAATAAATTACTTTTTACTATAATTTTATTGGCGTTTAGTGTGGGGGATAATCACGTGACACATTTTACTGACCCTCGCGTATTTTGGACAAATGTCAAAAGGGATAGTAGAAGTAGTAGTAGTAGTACATCAGTCATATAGTATAGTACTTGACGTATTGCACGTCTCTCGCCTTATTGAAAAGGCTTATCTCCGTTTTGCTCTTAAATATATTAGATCTTGCCTCAAAAACTACTCAGAAATATAGTGACCGTGTCCTCCATTCCTGGTTCTTGCATTGTGAAGTATAAGATTATTTTGGTGGCCACCGAGAAAAAATTAGTGAAGTGATTTCGACTACAAAGTAGGCCATTTTAGTATTTGTGTCACGCTGTCGCCGTATTTTGTCTTCGCATATTATTTGTATAATTTCACTACTCCGCAACCAACTTATATATAGTTCGCTAAATACGCTTTGTCTCAATCTCCTACAACTATTTTTATACAGTGTGTTAACAAAATTACTTGAAAAATTTATTAGCAAAATATACGTACCTACAAATGTTTGCAGTTTGATCTGATTAAAATTAAAACTATTATCTTTCTCAGGTCTCCCGATTTCATGAGCCCAGTAACTAAACCAGTTGCCCTTCAAGTGTCTGGTCGTATTCTCCATTCTATTACTCACTAAACTAAGTAGATCAGTTGTGGCGGGGGTATCCAAGGATTCGGCTTGAATATCTATCCTGTTGCCTTTAAAAAGAAAATAGTGAGTTAGATTTTTAGAAAAAACACAACTATCTATAAAATTAAAATAAAATAATAAAAATAAATGATATATGAAGAGTAAAAGCAGATACACAAAAAATGAATTAAAAATCTAATGTCGCGGGAAACTCCTACCTTATGTTCTTAAGTACAGCCAGGAAATATAAAGAAATAAAAACAATTTTTCATTTTGTAATGATGATATAGGTCAACTAATTAAAAAATGTATCGTTATTTTTATATATTTTTATATAAAACATCTTATCCTTTTGTCATACTATTAATTAACGCTTAAATAGCAAAATATATTCCTACGGAAGCCTCCGATAGCCACTTTTTATACAAATATATTTTCATATTTTGCCATACCCCGTTCTGGCACCGAATTTGTCATCAAAAACAGCATTGTCTCAAGACCCCGCCACATATACTACTGATAATTTACCAATAGTATTTATATTACTGCCTATGCTGCTAGATGGCGGCACACTTGTACTTCCATTAAAATCCAACGATTTTAACTAGCGGAGTTAAGTCGCACAATCTTGGAAGCCAATTCACGGGTCCGAAACGTGAAACTATGCGGTTACCAAACGTTTCCTTCAATAAATCAATTGTGGAACGAGCTGTGTGACATGTTGCGCCGTCTTGGTGAAACCACAGCTCCTGCACATCATGGTTGTTCAATTGATGAACGAAAAAGTCAGTAATCATGGCTCTATAGCGGTCACCATTGACTGTAACGTTCTGACCAGCATCGTTTTTAAAGAAGTACGGACCGATGATTCCACCAGCCCATAAAGCACACCAGTCAGTTTTTCTGGATGTAACGGTGTCTCAACATACACTTGAGGATTATCATCACTCCAAATACGGCAGTTTTGTTTATTGACGTATCCATTCAAACAAAAGTGAGCTTCATCGCTGAACAAAATTCGCTTATGAAAATCGGGATCAACGGCAATCTTGTTTTGGGCCCATTCACCGAATCTACGCCTTGCTAGGTGATCGTGTGGCTTCAATTCTTGCACGAGTTGGATTTTGTAAGTACGCAAACCAAGATCTTTCCGCAAAATCTTCCATAAAGTGAATGGACACATATCCAATTCCTGTGCACGATGGCGGATAGACTGATTCGGGTCTTCCTCCATACTACGCTCTACAGCAGCAATGACTTCTTCTGTACGCACTGTACGACGTCTCTGTGGATCCGTATTATCGTTTAGAGTAAACGTGGTGCGAAAACGTTCCATAGCTAATCGAATTAATTGCTCTGTTGGACGGTTATGTTGACCGTAAAATGGACGTAGTGCGCGATATGTATTTCGAACAGAACCATGATTTTCAAAATAAATTTGTACAATTTGGAAGCGTTGTTCAGGCGTCAGTCTATTCATGTTGAAATGCCAAACCAAACTAAACATAAATCACTTCACAGCTGACAAAATGGCCGCCAGTTAAAAAAGTATTGCCAACTTAAAGTTCTATACCTCTATAAAAAATACCCTTTATCTTCAATATGTTTTAAAAATTAGAAATAGACCGTGTGAGCAAGTTCCGATGTAAAAACCTGTCTTAATTCTTCCAAATCGAAAGTTTGAACAATCTTTTTTAGAGCACCAATGGGAACAAGTTCCCCCCATCTATACTACTGATAACTTACCAATAACATTTATATTACTGCCTATACTACTAGATGGCGGCATACTCCTACTTCCATTGAAATCCGACAATTTTAACTTTGAAAAGCTTAAATTGTTCGATTTTAACTCCTGCTCGTACTCCTGACACAATTCTCTAATTTTGTCGTGATTTTTTAAAGAAATATCCAGGGAATTCACTCCGACATGTTTTAAAAATGGAAGATAGGCCGTGTGAGCGAGTTCCGGCGTAAAAACTTCTCTCAATTCTTCCAAGGCAAGAGTTTGAACATTTTCTTCCCCTAAAAAAAAATGGATGTCAGATATATTACTGAGTGGACTTGAAACTGAATTGATCATATTGATGGTATTAAAATTACCGAAAATTAGTACTAACGGTATAACCTACCCACAGTGATTCCCA
Organism: Diaprepes abbreviatus; assembly: GCA_034092305.1. NCBI lineage: Eukaryota > Metazoa > Arthropoda > Insecta > Coleoptera > Curculionidae > Diaprepes > Diaprepes abbreviatus. Next base: position 946,604 of record JASJET010000279.1, read on the forward strand.
GAGTCGGTGATAAACTATCCAGCGATTCCGAATCTTTAAGTCTCACGTGAGGGATCGGAATAGGGCGACCTCCAATGGTAAAGTCAATAGAACTCGTCGGTATAGAATATGATTCATGCGGCTTAAAAAATAACGAATCTTTTTCAGAACTCTGAAACTAAGAAATAAATATAGATTTGTAAATGTATTAAATAATATATAGAGTATCTGAAAATGACATCAGATAACTCAGTGGTCGCCCGGTTATGAGTAATTTTTAATAACTCAACTAAACCTAAAATTTATATAAAAAAAAATATTTTAATATATCTTTAACTGAACCACATAATGACAAACAAAATCCCACCTTATCATGTAATCCATTATCATAAACTTTATCAAATATAAAAAAGAATCTCTGTATCGAAGGCACAGCCAAATATTTTCGTGTCATATCTGACCCTATTCTTATTGACAGGACATACAGAGTGTCCACATATTTTCTAGCCAACACGTTTCGTGCTACGAAACCACTTGGAAATATATACTTGGTTGATCCAAGGAGACGAACAGTGGGATGGATAATTCCAGATAAAATATCCTAAAATGATAAAACCAATCCATTTTATATGTTTTCACACATACAGGGTGTGAAAATAATAGTGTAACAAACTTTTAGTGTAGATAACACTAATTAAAATTAGAACAAAAATTTGTTGCGCTATTGTATTATACTTAACGAACTTATTCTATTAAACAAATAATTACTAAAAAGTAACAAAACAAAATACATTACCTGCAATTGATCCATTAAGGTAGAATCACTGAGGTAAGGAATGATATGCTTTAAGAGAGCTAGGCAAGAAATTAGGCCGCCTTCTAAAGTTTGAGTTAACTTTCTTTTGCAAAGAGCAAGAAGTTCGCTCATGTGAGGTAGATATTGAAATAAGATGAGTTTTTCTCCGTATAAAGCTAAAAATGGAAATATGGGGGTGGATATTCCAACTGGAATAAATTCAACATCAAAAAGGCAAGCTTACAAAAACAATCTCGTCCCATTTCTGATCTCTTTTTGTGAATATCACTTCACTAAAAGGTAAAAACCTACCCCTATATAATTTTTTTATTAAAAAATTGAACCGATTTCGAAAAAAGCAGTAAAAAGCAAAAAATGCCAGTATAAATTTATATTTGAAATTGAAATTATTGAAGTTGTCGCCAAATTAATACCTAACAAAATGCGATTCATATAAAAAGATTGAAAAATACTTTAGTTTTAGTTGCTTTCTGACCGTACCTTGTATGTATGGCATTTAGTAATAACTTGGCGCCAATTAATTTTTTTATTTTTGGCGCTTTTTTAAAGGTTGATTCAATTTTTTTAATAAAAACTTTTTTTTTTTGATTTTTAGTTTTGAATTCAGTTGAGTTTCTAAGGTCGCAAAGTTGTAAACCCCACTAAACTGAACAACAAAAAATTCTTTGATTCTGAGAATTATCCAAATACCACTTTTGAATGAAGTTATACCAAACAAATATTTATCTGCTATAGTAAATTCGCCAATTTGAATTTTAAGAAATTAATAAACCCTTTAACACCGATATTGAAAGAACTTGGGACATGTAAATTTTTAAGTCAATGGCAGCATTTGTTCGTAGACTCCTGCAAATGATATATTTTGGTAGCGTAAGGCCAGTAGACCTACAATCTCCTGCTGTGACATATTAATTTGTAGCTATTTTAAAATTTTATAAATAATTATCACAATGACAAAGGCTCTCGGGAAGTCTGGTCGTTCCTACAAGTTATTTAAGGCTTACCAGTACCAGCAATCACAAGTTCAGAATCAGAAAAAGCTGCTGTCTAATTGGCCGGATGACGCTCTTGATTTGATGACCCCACAACGGCGCCGCGAAATTATTTGCGTGAAGGTTTTTAATAAATTTACAAAACAAGTTTCTCAAAACACTTAAATCTATTAATAAAACAAAATTATATACAATGAGAAACTTAAAGTTAATAACATTTAACAATTTCAAAATACTTCACTAATTGCTCCTGTTGGTCGTCCTATTATTAAAGAAAATGTAGCAACACAATTTAGAAGATAAAACGTATAATTAGCTTCCTAAAATATTAAACAAAAAAAAAAGAATATAAACGCGAAAAAACAGCTATTTATATTGCTTAAACAAACAGTATCAAAGTCGCCAAATTCCCAATTAAAATAACACAGGACATTCCCTTAACTTCCCAGATGAAATGGACAAAAACAAAACAAAACCTTTATTAACCACGGTTATATACGACACGTAGTTTTCTAAGGAAAAAAATTCTCAAAACGGTACCGGCTCTATCGAATCTTAGACCGGAACTGACATTTATTATTGCTTAAAAGGCCAAACTTGCATTCCCTTTGTCTCCCGCTGATATATCTCAGTCGTACACCCTGTAGGGGTGAATTTTATTCCCAGAAGTTCGAGTAGTTTGTCCCAGAGGGATGCCGGATACTTAATTCCCGAACTGATCTAGATCGAAGCATCTTAATCTTATTTTTGATTATATACAAAAGGGTTAATATAACGATTCTATGTCTTTCTATAAATAAAAGAATAAGATAGCATTTGTAAAAAAAACCTGAATGCCCTTTTATTTATTATTTTGCTGGTATTTAAATATCATTGTTTCTTGCAATCAGGAAAAACAGTTGCTATATTAATTCTTTGTACATGTTGTCAAACGATATATTTCATTATAGTGATTTTACTTGATTATTCTTTTGTTTCCTAATAATGAGAAAATTGTTCAATATTTTAATACAGTTTAACGGTATTTGCAGATACCACATGTTAAAACCTCCCTTGGCACTTATCTCTTCGGTTTTAATTACATAACCAGGGTAGGATTTCTTCGACAGACTTATTTATAAAGGTTAAAAGAGGGTACAATCTTTTTAGTTTATGTCGTCATAAATTGTCTGGGTTTATACACTTTAAGAAAACATTTAAACGACTCAAAGGTAATAAAATTGCTAAGTTTGTTAATGAATTTTGATCTTAAAGTAGCAATATGAGATACAAACTGTCTAGTTCTCATGGTTAAAATTTATCTACGGACATATTATTTAATTACTCATTTTAGTAGAATATGCTTCACGTTGATCAGCATAAAATAACTAGTGTTTGTTCTATGACAAGTTCCAAATATTTTATCCTGCATATTGAGTTTGAAAAAATTAATTTAAGATCCGTAATACACGCCCCAAAAATCCCCCAATATCAATTTAGCCAAAATCGGAAAAATGTAAAATTTTTAGTCCCCCATATTGCATCTGCCATATTAAATTGTAAAAAATTAACTTCAGATTCGTGACCTACGATTCCGAAATTCCCCTAATACCAGTTTTGAAAAATGCGAAGAATGCAAAATTTTCAATCCATCATATTGGATCCGCCATATTGAACTTTTAAAAAATAATTTTAAATTCGTAATTTACACTCTCAAAGACTATTTTGAATTTTCTTAAAATAATTTTAAATTCGTAATTTGCACCTTCAAAAACCTCGTTTACCAATTTTGAACAAAATCAAGAGGTGTACAATAATTTTAGAATGGTTACGTATGACTTCGGAAACTCCGCCATACCAACTTTGAAGAAAATCGGGCAAAATTAATTTTTTTGTCCGCCATATTATGAACGCCATCTTGGATTTTACTGAAACAATTTCGCATATAACGCAAAAAATATCATTCAAATCGGTGTCGCCTTTCCGAAGTAATCGACGTAAATGTATAAAAAAAATACATAGGGTCCAATTTTGAACCTCCTTCTTTTCGAAGTCGGTAAAAAAATAATTCAAAGCATAGTTTAGTTTTAAGATAATTCAACCTAATTAAATTTTCTTGGAATATTATAAAAAAGAAATTAAATAAAAAATTTAATTGTGTTAAATTAATTTATTTCTGCATTTTTGTCTTTAAAAAATTTGTCAGGGTGATCTTTTATATGAAGATCTAATTCCCGCTCTAGAAACTTTCCTTTATAATAAAATGGAGCCAGGCTTGCCTGAGAATCGAATATGGTTGTGTATTTGTCAATACTTGGACGATATTTGTCCTAACAGACTGAAAAAAATATGTGTAGCCGGCGCAATCACCAGATCTTAATTCACTAGATTTTTTACAGAGTAACTTAAGACAAAAGTATTTGTAACAAAGCCGGCTAACATTGACAATTTTAAGGAATGAATTAGACAAGAGATAAGGCAAGTAACACTGGAAATCATACCCAATATAAGAGATGAATTTTATTTCAGCACAGTGAAAAGTGTTGAAAATTTCCAACATTTTCAACATTAAAATCAAACATACTCACATAAATTGGATTGTTGATTGTTCGCGCCCACGACTTTAAATATCTCAATATTAAAGTATTTTAAATTTACGTTTTAACGACCTATCAAAGGAGGTGTGACAAGACGTAGCCTTCCATACGAGTCAGCTATCACTCATTAGAGAAGTGTGTGTATTCACAAAAATATATCTGAAATGAGTCCAAAGGTGCTTTAAAATTTTTCTACAAAATTTCTGAATTGATTCCAGATAAAGTTTCCACCGTGTGTATGTGTGTGTGACAATTACAGTAAACAACTGTAAGAAATAACTTAATTATAAAATAATCTAACATTTCCCTAAACACTTTTCAAGCTAAGTAACTCTCTAAAGCAAAACAAAAAGTTACCTGCTATACTGGCTAAACACTCCAACACTTTATAAGCATTCTCATCTCCCACTACTTTACTAGAAGTAACGCTCACGTCACTAACTCGATCTTTTGTATCACTTTCTTCACTTCCGATGAATAGAAGATTCTCTTTGCCTACGTAACATAACGTTAACATCTTTAAAAGATTACGAGACAAAAATCTAGCCATCAGAACTGGACCTAACCTAAAATAAATCAAATATGATAGATGAAAAATGCTGTCAAAAATGGACAAAAGTAAACCAACAAAGTGCTTTTGTTCCCCTGAATTGCCAATTTTATTGAGTTATTGTTCTTGCAATCGTAATAATAATTTACATTTTGGTAAACTTTAAACGAAATTTAGGTTAGGAAATGTTTATATTTTTAAAAATCGAAAAAACATTAAACAAACTTAAGGATGTTCAATGATGTCACAGAGGGAGGTGCGGAGACAAGAGAGGCATGGGTTGCAAGCATAGGAAGGGTTTAGTCCTGCAAACCCTAGTTAAAAAAATTTGCCGTCTTCAACGTCTCTCAAATGAATACACGAACATAAAATAGCCCTTGAAAATAAAATTTTGAGTGGTATAATAAGAAGCATATAAAATATTTTTAAAAGGTATATCATGCAATTATTAATAATATTTAATTTATTAATAAAGAATGAGGTTTGGCAACAGCGTATGCGTTATATTATTAACTTATTGCTCGCGAAGTTCTGTCAAAGTTTTAACATTTCTACGTGACATATGTCGACACTTATCAGTATTATGTTGGCATTCCGATGGAAAAGCAAATTTCTGAAAAAAAAATCGAAAAATCATGGGTAATTACACACATAAAATTGGAATACAACGACGGAGTGTAACTAATAATAAAGTTAATATCAATCTAATAATCTAACCAATCCGAATGTGGCAGAAAATTGATGGTAAGACCTGCTATTGACGCAATGCGCAGACAAACTATGTGCGCAGAGGAATTCTGTTTTGGCGCCTTTCATAAGGCAGTGTTGCCCAAAAACCCAGTTTTTTAAGTTTGAGTAAGAGAAATATTATTTGACGTTATTTTCAAAGTTTGTGTTTTTTGCATGTATAATCATTGAACATCCTTAGTTAAATATATATATATATATATATATATATATATATATATATATATATATACGTTAGGTTAATAAATAATTGAAGATAAGAAATACCTGTGCGAGAGCCAAACAATGGAATCTAAACTCATCTCGGAGATTTTGGTATCAGTCTTTTTAGGTTTAGAAGTTAATTTTGACATTGAGCCGGTAGATGAGGAAATGAGCTTTACTTGATCGTTACTTGAGTTTGGCGATTCCAAATAAAGATCGATTTGCGAAGATAGGGATTTTTTTTCAAAGAGACTATCGGATTCTGATTTTTTGCTTCCTATTTCACAACCTAAAATAGGAAAATATAATCAAAACACGCTGAAAACAAGACATGATCGATATCTTCAAAACGCGTAAAATCGTAACAATTAGTCCTATTTTTTAAGGGGGAACACCATTTTGAGAGATCGAAAGATTTTTATTTTTTTTTTATTGCATTTTCTGAAAGTAGATATGTTTAAAAAAAAATTCAAGTCAAAAATCGAAAAAATAACGAAGTTATACATGAACGCACATAGTGCGATCATCTTCGCATTGCGCGACAAATGCAGCTAAACGTAAGAATTCTATACCATCGTATAATTGACATTCAGTTGCGACAGAGATTACTCAGAAGGTCAGTTTTATGGATTCAGAATCGACAAAGTTTAGTCAATATTAAAAACTTCTCTTAGTGCAATTTGCAATCGCATTTTCTCGAAACTTTTTGTAGACCTGACTTGAAACTCTCTCTAGCTACAATAGAAATATTGACTGCATTCAAATAAAAATATAATTTTTAGGACGCCACATTGGATCCGCCATATGAAAATAATTTTAAATCGCATCTGTGATTATTGGTGTTGTGTGTTTCTAATTAACAGGTATATCCCGTGAATAAATAAATATATGCGTACATAAATTAATTTATTTGTAATTTACACGCTCAAAAACCCCACAATATCAATTTTGAACAAAATCAACAGATGTAAAATTTTTAGTCCGCCATATTGGATCCGCTATATTATTTTTTTTTTGAATAATTATTGATTCGATATGTGCGGCTTCGAAAACTCCCTTATACCAATTTTGGAGAAAATCGGTTAAAATAATTTTTTTTGTCATATTCAAAATGATATCAGACTACCGAACAACTTTCTGAACATCACGCAAAAAACTTCATTCAAATCGGTGCTGTCATTCCGGATTAATTGGCGTGGTCGAATTTTCTTACAGAAAACGGTTAAAAAATTGAAAGATAAGAGGAAAACCCCAGTATTAATTGGCCTGACAAAGAAAACACAAAATATTTGCAAAAACTTTATTTATTTCTCAACATAGAGTCCTTTTAGCCCGATATACTTTTTTCAGCGACATTCAATAGCTTTAATACCTTTTTTATAGTAAGAAACGTCGAGCTCCTCAAAATAGCCATCTACTGCAGACATCACATCTTAATTGTTGGCAAATCTTTTATCGCCGAACCATTTCTTCAAGTTTGGAAAGAGAAAACAATCCGAGGGTGCTAAATCTGGCGAATAGGGCTCATGAGGAAGTAATTCGTACTTTAAATCGTTGATTTTGGCCACTGCAATTACGGATGTGTGAACAGGCGCATTGTCATAATGAAACAGCACTTTCTTTTTCGCCAAATGCGGATTTTTTTCCCTAATTTCATCACTCAAACGCTGCATAAGTTCGCATAATACTCGCCGTTGATGGTTTTTCCTTTTTCAAGATAATCAATAAATATTATAACATGCGCATCACAAAAAACTGAAGCCATGACCTTGCCTGCAGATAGAACCGTTAGGGCCTCCTTTGGAGTCGTTTCTCCCCTTTCAGTCCATTGTTTTGACTGTCCTTTCGTCTCGGACGTGTAGTGATGATGACCCATGTTTCAACTATAGTTATGAATCGATGCAAAAACTTGGCTTTGTTGTGGCGAAACATGGCCAAACACCCGATTGAAACATCCTCACGACGGTGTTTTTGTTCCATCGTGAAGAAACGTGGCACCTATCTTGCACACAGCTGTCTCATATCCAAATGTTCAGTGAATATGCGATGTACAGGACTTTTTGAAATGCCTACTATTTCTGTTAACCCACGCACTTTTAGTCAGTGGTCATCCAAAACCATTTTGTGGATTTCTTCACCATTCCTGGAACAGTCACCTCATTCGGTCGACTATTGCGATGTTCGTCTTCGCAGCTCGTACGACCTCGTTTAAACTCTGCCACCTAATACTTCACTGTTGAAAAGGAAGATGTAGACTCCCCCAAAGTAGAGTCTAGCTCAACTTTGATATTGGTTGTACTAAGTCCTTTCAAATGAAAGTATTGAATCACATTTTTTCCATGTTTACAAATTCACTGAGAGGCCCTCGTAAAGTAATGGCATTGGTTAAAGGAATAATTATCTCCTGAAAATATATTTACATTTTCGCCAGTTTAATAATAACACAAAAAAAAACGAATTTTTAACCTTCAAAACTTTAAAAATAGCAACCTGAAATTTGTGTACTTTGTACTTTAAACCATAACTAAAAAGTGAGGAAAAATCTAACCACACTTTAGCACTTTTACGCTTCGAAAAATGAGATATCACACTCTGTTACTTATAATTTAATTCTACTATTGCCATACTTACTAATATTAACAACATTACTATGATAACTGGCTGGAATGGGAATAGTCGGCGATGCAACATCTGATTTATTTTCTTCAATATCTTCATTTAAATTTAGATTCAATTCCTACAAAGTAAAACAACCAAAAACAAAAATTAAAATATTAAAAGCATGAAATTACTTTTCAGATTACTTCAATATTATCGTTCACGGAGACACAGGGTGTTAGTGAAGTACATATGGAAACTTTCAGGGATAAATATTTCGGGTGATTCCAAAATTAAAAGTTCAGATAAACGTGTCTTAGAACTACCCTTAAAGTTTGTCTACACACTGTATCTCACGTTGATCAATAACACAAAATAATATCAATATTAAAACACGCTACCTCTAAACTTTTTAATTGATCGATATTTTCAGCTAAGGTAGCATCCAACGCTTCTTCTGCAGCGGTTCCATTGAAAGGTAGATCTGATGTTATATTTAATTCCAAATGTTCGATAAGACTTTTCATTTGGTTTTCCGATTCTTTTTCTTCATCTAAAAATCGTTTTTGTTAGTCTAAAATTAAAAACTTTCCATACTGTGAAAATATGTTACATCAGCAAAGGAATAATAATTTCAAACAGTACTCTCGACGAAATTAAAGACGTATAATGCTAAACATAATTTCTATATTGTAGTTTATATTTTCTGAGATTTGGCAGACGTCTGTTTTTTCCTTAATCCTTTGACGCAAATATGTCTCTCATTAGGAAGTTGGTTCAGATTACTTCTATTTCGAAAATAAAAATCATCAAAACTTTCCCCTTAAACTAAACCTCTAGTATCGTAATGTAGACAATGACGTATTTGAGAAACGGCCTTATGGCAAACAACAGTTCAACCGCTCCCTTTATGTCCTAAGCTCGATACGCCCAAGATATAACACACTTTATACCTTGACGAAAACAATCAATTCCAGTTCTTTGATGTCGCAGAAACAAAGACAATGGATGGACACTTGCAGCATACGGTATATCGAGAACCAATCCACAGGAACAAATATGTCACGATTAACACCATCGCCCCTCATAAATACAGGGTATAGCCAACACCCCAATCTCAATAATCTTTCGCTTAACCCACAACTAAGAAAAATATTTACAACATCTAGAAAATGCTCTCAGCAAACCACACACTAGAAATACAGCAATAAGACGGCAACAAATTCCACTCAGGAAATAAAACCATCTGCTAAAAAATAAAATTAACCTGAAGTTTACAAGATCACATGTAATACCACATGTAATAACACATCCGTAGCACAAACCAACAGAAAATTGTCAGCAAGGCTAGAACATAAACTCTAGATATGAACATAAACGGACAGCTCTTCTTAAAAGTTAGCTCGAGATAGGAAACAAAATTAATTTTGACAACTGCCAGCAAATCCCAACGTAGAATATTACAAGGCAAGGTTGATTAGCGAGTCCACTAAATTGAAAATAACGGCACTTTGAATAAGATTGTGCACGCAAATTCGCAGCCTATATATATATATATATATATATATATATATATATATATATATATATATAAATATATTATATATTATATTTTCCTTAATATTTTTCTTTACATCGGCCTAATTTAAAGATTATATATATATATATATATATATATATATATATATATATATATATATATATATATATAAATATATTATATATTATATTTTCCTTGAACCATAGATTATATCATTTTTGATTATAATAGTATCGTAATTAAAAACAAAGATATAAATTACCAAAAATTACAGATAAAGGAAATGATAGAAATTAAAAAAAATAAAAACACCGTTAACGACAAAACGGATATAGGAAATTTGAGCCACATTTACACCAGCCTAATTTAAAGAAAAATATTAAGTATTTGATCCTGTTAATAAACATCAAAAATTGAATATCCTCTTAAATATAAAATTAAATGTATGCTTTTTTTGGCTTTTTTATGAATTGCTCCATTTAGAAAACCAGGGAGTGTACGAAATTCCATGCGGAGAGTGTGACTCATTTTACATAGGCCAAACCAACCGTAAAATAAGCGCCAGAAGAGACGAACATATAAACGCTGTCAAACAAAAAACAACTTCTTCTGCACTGGTCCTTCTTCTTCTTTCTTCCTCAGCCACTTCCTGTCCACTCCTGAACGTAGGCCTCTTTCATCTGTTTCCATACTGTTCTGTCCTGTGCTATTTGAAACCATCTTGCTCCTGCTTGCTTTTTGATGTCATCTAGCCATCTTTTCTGCGGCCTGCCGACACTACGCTTTGTTTGTCTTGGTCGCCAATGCGTTAGTCTTGCCGTCCATCTGTCCTGAGTCTGCCTAGCTACATGTCCCACCCACTGCCATTTAAGTTCTGCGACACGCCTTATTATATCTGTGACTTTGGTTCTTCTACGAATTTCCTCGTTTTTGATTTTATCCCTTAAGCTGATTCCAAGCATAGCTCGTTCCATTGCTCTCTGCATCACTCTAAGCTGTTCCGCAATTTTCCTTGTCACCGACATGGTTTCGAGGCCATAGGTTGCCACCGGCAATACACAAGTATCGAAGACTTTTCTTTTAAGGTTCATTGGTATGGCACTGTTTCGGAGTATGTAGTCCAACCTACCAAAAGCTGCCCAAGTTAGTTTTGTTCTGCGTCTGATCTCAGCTGTTTGATTATCCTTTCCTATTTTGATGATGTGCCCCAAATATGTGTATTCTTCCACATTTTCCAGGATTGTGCCATCCATATTGATGTTTCCTTCAGTGTTAGTAATTACTTTGGTTTTGGAGAGGTTCATTTTTAAACCAAATTTTTTTGATGTTCTGTTTAGTTGTTCTAACATCTCTGTCAATTCACGAATATCACTGCTAATTAGGACAATATCATCAGCAAAACGTAGATGGTTTAAATATATCCCGTCAATGTTGATGCCTTTAGTCTCCCACGGTAGTGTTTTAAAAATGTTCTCTAGGGCTAGAGTAAATAATTTTGGAGATATAGTGTCTCCCTGACGCACTCCTCTATTGATCTTGATTCTATCGGTGACTAAGTCGTCGTTGATCTTTACGTGAAATGTGGCATTTTCATAAATGTATTTTAAGAGATTCGAGTATCGGGAGTCGATTCTAGCGTCGTCCATTGCATTCAAGAAAGCCCATGTTTCAATAGAATCAAATGCCTTGTGATAGTCTACGAATGCCAAGTGGAGGGGCAAATTGTATTCGGTTGTTTTTTCTATTAATGTTCTTACTGTTTGCAAGTGGTCCAGGGTGCCAAACCCTTTTCGAAAACCTGCTTGTTCCACTGGTTGATAGGCATCGAACTTGTTTGTTAGTCGGTTGGTGAGAATTTTAGTCAGAAGTTTATATAGGTGCGACAAAAGGCTTATAGGACGGTAGTTCTCTATATTGGTATTATCACCTTTTTTGAATAGTAAAACGACTTCTGCATTTTGCCACATATCCGGTATCCTTCCTTGGCTTAAACATTTATTGAGAAGCACTTGTATTGATTCTTCCAACACATCTCCCATTTTCAACATTTCACAAGTAATTTTGTCTTCCCCAGGACTTTTGTTATTTTTCATTTGCTTGAGAGCTGCCCGTATTTCTTGTTTTGTTATCTCGGGAATATCTTCTGATCCAACGTTACGAATAAAGGTGTTTAAAATTTTTGGATCAGGTATAGTAGAGGTGTAGAGCAAGGTGTAGAACCGTTCAATATGTGCGGCGATGTCTTTGTTATCTGAAATTATGTTACCTTGCTGATCCTTCATGTTGGTGATTTTATGTTTACCTGGAGATAGTTTTGATTTTAGAACTTTCATATTTGCATTTTTTTCTATAGCATTTTCGATTATTTTGGTGTTATATGTTCGAATATCTTTTCTCACTTCTTTGTTTATTCTTTTATTCATTTCTTGGTAATCCGCTGCGTCTCTGGAAGTGTTTCTCCGTTGTTCCATAAGTTTTATTGTATCTGGTTGCAATTTATGGTCTTGTTTGTTTCTACTCTTGGTACAGATTTTCCTGGTAGCAATACGAATATCGTTAGTAATTTTTTTATTGAGTTCGTTGATCTCCATTCTGTCCAAAGCTTCGACTGGTTCAAGTTTCTTTTTTAGTTCTTTTTGGTACTCTTCTTGTTTTCGATTAAGTTCTTCACTGGTAGGAAACTTATCTTTATGAATAAGTTTGTTTCTTTCAGCTCTAAGATTAAAACTAAATGATGCTCTAACCAGCCTGTGATCACTACCCGTGTCGAAACGATTCAACACTGCGACGTCTGTGCATATTTTTCTGTTATTAGCTAGTATAAAGTCGATCTCATTCTTCGTCTTGCCGTCGGGACTTTTCCAAGTCCACTTCTTCTGCTTAGGTTTTTTGAAGAAAGTGTTGAGGCAGTATAGGTTTTCTTTATTTAGATAATTTGTTAGCATGTCCCCACGTTGATTTCTTGTACCTAAGCCGAAGTTTCCGATGTTATTTGAGTCAGTTTCATGTTTCTGACCAATTTTAGCGTTGAAGTCTCCGCTAATGACCTTATAATAGCTTTTCTCAGATTTTATTGCTCTTGATAAGTCCTCAAGGAAAATTTCCATTTCTTCCTCGTCCGAATTACTTGTTGGCGCGTATCCATGGATTACCTGCACAGTGTATCTTTTATTCAATCGGAGTATTACGTAGATTACTCGATCAGAGATGTAGCCGAATTTAGTTACTAGATGACCAAGTTTTTTGTTAATAAGGAAGGCCACACCTCCCTGACCACGGTTGCTGTCGGAGTTGTATTGATATAATATATGACCTGATCTTAAAACGGTAGTTTTCTCTTCTGACAGTCGTGTTTCGCATAACCCCAGAACATCCCATTTAATATATTGGAGCTCTTCTTCTAATTTAGTGAGGTGGTCTAGCGTACTCATTGTTCTAATGTTATATGCGGCTATCTGGATTTTTGTCTTAACACACTTACGTTCTTTCAGTTTAATCGAATTTTTGCCTCTCCCAGAATCCGAATTGAGGCAGACTGATTTTGCATCAGTGTGAGATTCCGTGTCATTTACACTACTCACCTGGGGACTTTTTTCTAAATTCGACATTTCCTGCATGGATAATTATGAAAGGTTTATGGCATTTAAAACGCCTCGCTTGCCGAGCGTGTTGGCGAGTGGGCAAGTGAGAGTTGCATTTCCTCATCTCTCAGTTGAAACGGTTATACCGCCGTGACTCGGTCGCCAGAGCCTCGTCTGTTATCTAGCAGGGTATACCGGATAACTGATCCCCAGTTATCACTCGCTACACTGGTCCAACACTGGTTAAACACAGGACATAAGATAGATTTCTCAGGAATAAAAATGCTATCGAGATCTGAAAACTTGTTCACAAGAATTACAACGGAAACCATCGAGATTGCAAAGAGGCCCAACAACTTAAATAGTAGAAATGATAGCCAGCGATTGCCCAATACTTGGAAAAATCTGCTTACAAAACATCAACCAGTAGTAGGTAGTAACGAAACAGATTACAACAGGTCTCGCAACCTGATTGGCCAGAACCATCCGGCAAACGAACGCGCCCCACGTACACACGAGCTGACAGCACCTAAGTCGCAGGCATCAGTTCGCTTGTGGACGTGGTACAGTGAGCTTTGAAAATGGTGAATGAGATTTCACCGAAGCGTCAACTCCCTTACAGCCCCCAGCACATACACGGGATACCTATATCTACATCTATATATATATATATATATATATATATATATATATATATATATATATATATATATATATATATATATATATATATATATATATATATATATATATATTAAATCTAAAATTATTTTACCTAATTCAAACATTTCTTCTTCCTTCTGTGGCTTCAACGATTCGACCTTCGTGATTTTGGCAGGTCTATCGCTGGACGGGCTCGACTCATCACTTACGGATAAATCGTTATTTTCAGTGTCCATATTTTTTAGATGAGAGGTTTTCTTCAAGACTTTTTCGCAGTGTGTGTGCAAAATAAAGTCATATTTATCGTAGTCCTTGTAGCCTTTTAATCCAAAATAAAAAATACATATACTGTTAGTAAACAGAAAATAGATAGATAAAAAAAGTATCATTACTGTAACAAACATCATAATAAAAATTATAGCCCATTCTCAGCTTTAGATAAAAATAATGAAAAGGAAAAAAACCTCAAAAATAATTATACAGTTTTAAATACTTTCTTGAATAATTCTATCAAATTAATGTACTAAAAACAAAACAATTAAAACTTCAGATAAAGGGCAATATTATAAATGAAAAAATTTAAATAACAAGGAAACTTACACACATTTAAAATTTAATGATACAGCCAAAAACAAAAATTCTACTTCGAGACAATGCTGCGTTTATCACACTCACAAAACTCTTCCAATGTATAGAAGACTTTTTTACACAAAAAGATTTTCAGGGCACACTTTAATCTATTTCTCGGTAGTAAATGTACATTTTCAGGTAAAGAATTAAAAACTTTCATTACAGAAAACTCGGCATTTTTCTGCAAATAACTAAAGTTATATATTTATATATCAGAAAGCAGATTTGTTTTATTTCTAGTAATGTAGTTATGTTTAATAGATGCACCCTCAAAAAGATCCCTGTTATCAATAATAAACATCACCGAATCCAAAATTTACATATCTATAACCATCAAAAGATTGTTACTAATAAAGATATTTTTACAACTGTCTTATTGTTTCATTGCAAAAATATACCGTAAACATCTTTTTTGCAGAATCAAAACTCTATTAATATCACAAGAATTACCCCAAAATATTAAATCATAATTGAGTCTGGACTGTACAAATGCATGGTAAACTGACAGAGCTGCATCGATTCCAACTCTCTCCGAATTAATTCTTAATGCAAAACAATATTGAGATATTCTCTCTTGATGTGTGCCCCCCAGTCCAACCTTCTATCGATGTTTATTTCCAATCTGTTGCCAAACATAATGCACTGTGTCTTGGAAACATTTATCGACAGGCTGTTGGACCGAAAGTACCCATCGGGAATGTCCATCACAGATTGAACCTTCACCAATCGCAACTCCGCCGTACTTTCACTGAATATAAGTGATGTATCATCAGCATATAGTACAGTCTGCTCTCCAGAGATTTCGGGTAAATCATTTGTACAAAGAGTATACAAAAGAGGTCCAAGTATTGAACCCTGAGGGACGCCCCTCTTCATTTTAACCCTCTGAGACACTATAGCCCTACCATGGAGATCAGACTCCACCACACACTGGTCCTGTCCGTCAAACACAATCTTATTAATTCCAGAGCATTACTCCTTATACCATACATTTCAAGTTTTAACAATAATGTTTATGATCCACAACATCAAAGGCTTTAGACAGATCCAGGCACATGACCAATGTTTGCACTTTTTTTATTTAGTGATTCTAGAATTTGTATAAGTGCTTGGTACAAAGCTCTTACTGTGGATTTCCCTTTTCTAAATCCATTTTGTTTATCTGATATTACAGAAAACTTATCCAGAAATGTTAAAATTCTCTGATATAAAACTTTTTTAAAAACCTTGCTTATATTAGGCAATAGCAAGATTGGTCTATAATTCTTTTCTTCAGATTTCTTCCCTGTCTTATAAATTGCTCTAATATAGGCATTTTTTTAGCTTACTTGGGAAAATACCTGTTGCAAAACACAAATTTACATTAAAAAATAAAGGCTCAGAAATAAAGTCACCTACATCTTTTAAAATAGAAATAGGTATCAGATCATCTCCAACCGACTTCTTGTTTTTTAAACCCTTTATAATCTTTAATATCTTATCAGAATCAACAGAAAACAAATAAATGGAATATGTTACTCTTCCTATGACATCGAGAGTCAACGGTAGGGCAGGAATTTATAAAATAATTATTTAAACTATTGACTATCTTAAAAGGATCATTAAATTTGGAAGAAAAGTTTTTAATAACTGTGCACAAACACAGTAAAATATAATTTTAAGAAGTAAAAGTTCTATGATATCTTATTAGTAAGTTATTTTCATTTTCTAAAAAAATGTGAACCTGGTTATTCACGAACATAATGATTAGTCTAAATTGGCAATAAAAGAGTGAAAGTGATAGGGACAGCAATAAGTCAAACAAAGTTTGAACATTAAAAATATAAGATAAAAAATAATTTTATTTATTTAAATCAAGAAAAAAAAAGAAAATTTTGTTTTCGGAAACAACTAAAGGGTTTTCCAATAAGAAGTGTTATTTTGATATTCAAAGAAAAATGCCATTTTTTAAGATAAATGATCGGATATTTATTACATTATAAAGAGGAAGGTATGCCGTTAATGATGGAAAATAACATCAGCCAAATGACCACCACGACCATGCCTACAGGACCATATCCTTTTCATGAAATTTTCCATAACCAAATCGCAAAGTGGCTGCCCTATGTCCTCGATAGCCTCACAAATTCCATCTTTGAGGTCTTGAATCGACGCTGGGCTGTTGGCGTAGACCTTGTCTTTCACGTGGCCCCAAAGGAAGAAATCGCAAGGTGTCACATCACAAGATCTCGGTGGCCAATTGTGATCACCTCTTCGAGAGATAACACGGCCCGGAAACTTTTCCCGTAAAAGATCAATGGTTTCGTTGCTTGTGTGGCACGTAGCGCCGTCTTGTTGAAAGTAAACGTGGTCCAGATAAATACCATCCAATTCCGGCCATAAAAAATCATTAATCATCTCTCGATAGCGCAATCCATTCACCGTAACTGTTGCTCCAGCCTCATTTTCGAAAAAGTAAGGTCCAATGACCCCGCCGGACCATAAACCGCACCAAACAGTCACACGTTCAGGATAGAGAGGCTTTTCAACAATAACTCTTGGGTTTTCCGAGCCCCAGATGCGACAATTTTGTTTGTTGACGAAGCCACCGAGGTGGAAATGGGCCTCATCACTGAAGATGATTTTTCGATGGAATTCCGGATCATTTTCATGCATTTCAAGAACCCAATCAGCAAAGGCACGACGTTGTTGATGATCGGCCGGCTTGAGTTCTTGCGTTAACTGAACTTTATAAGCCTTAAGACCCAAATCTTTATGCAAAATACGGTGTAATGACGTTTGTGGAATCCCTAATTCCAAAGAACGACGAGGAATGGACAAACCTGGGTTTTCTTCAACACTTTCGGCTACAGCAGCAATATTCTCGGCTGTTCTTGAGCGACGTGCACGGGTTTTCTTCTTCACATAACAAACTTGTCCCAACAGCTCGAATTTTTTCACCAATTTCTTTATTGCGCTCCGACAAGGTGCTTCATGACGACCCAAAAATGTTCGAGTTTTACGAACCGTCTCTGCCAAATTTTCACCATTTTTATAGTGAATTTTAATAATTTCAATGCGTTGTTGAAGCGTGTACCGTTCCATCTTTATTTATGGCGTAGTTTCTACTTGTCAAACGTCAAAAACTTACAGCTTCAAAAGTGACATCTACCGAAATAGCGGGCTTTTCAAAATGACACCTCTTATTGGAAAACCCTTTATTACTCTTAGCGATTCTAAGGATTAATCTCAAGGTTCCCATCATCATTTTTTCTTATGTAAAAGTTTTTTCTATACATAGATATATGTTACATATTTAACAATATTAAAAGCAAAATAAGGAAGAAGACTTGAATTCCATAGTCGGCCTTAAAAATTCAACTTTTATAATAAATCTTGCTTACCTCCAACAGCTTCAACTAGCGGCGTAACAAAATGATCCAAGAAACACTTCAGACCTAATCTAACGATCAGTCTAAGCAAAAAACTGTGATGATATATTTTTGCTATTTTACCATTGTAGGGCAGGTAACTCTCCGTTGGTTCATTTTCATATAATTTTAAAATTGAATCTAATAATGTCTCAACTGATCTTTTAGGACCTAAGGCAACAACAAAAAATTATTTATTTAGTTTTACAGGATAGTCACTTATTTTCAAAGCTTCGGTTAAAGATATGGAAACAATATATCAAGCGTCTAAACCGTATTTAAACTCCATTCTTGAATTACTCAATACTTAATTTATTCATATTAATTCAAAATATTTATAAAAAATCGAAAACTCTTGGACCATACTAGGTAGAAATTGTAATCCCTTTAATAAATGAAAAATGAATTGAAATTGTATAAAAAATATACTAAAATTAGTAAAAAATAGCGGATTTTCCTACCTAAAACTCTAGAAATAGGATCGAACAGGTACCAGGCAGCTAACACAGATGTGGGCGGGTCTTCGATTAATTCTTTGATATGTGGTAAGAGCAGATTGATGGTTTCTACATCTGTATTTGTATTAATTGACTCGAGGAACTCCTCTAATTGTTTGGCGCAGGTTTTTACTTTGCACTCGGCGATATTTTGAGCAAATAATATTTTTGTCCTGAAAAATTTGTCATACTTTTACCACACAAAATAAACATATAATTAAGCAAATATAAAAATATACAAACTTAAAGATGTACTATATAAATAAAATAGGGTATAATATAATCCTACAAACATAAAAGTTAAACCGCACGGGCAAATATAAAATACATATACCAAAACAAGTTACCATCTATAGGTAAAATGACTAGATCCACATATCACAGTGCGTTCTTTATTTTTTAGCTCAATGAATTCAATGTATCATTAAAGAAATTGATATAATTTTCGAATTTATTCACCGCAATTGAAAACCGAGGAAGAGATGAGGATAAAGTCATAGTTTGTTCTGCGATAAGGAATACTAAACAGATTGAATTCTCTCAAAACTCTTTGTGGAACATTTATGTCTATCATTGCCAATAATTCAGGACAATCTATTAATCCACGCAACATTTTATAATAGGTGCGCGTATCGATATATATATATATATATATATATATATATATATATATATATATATATATATATATATATATATATATATACTCCTTTTCCTAAAATGTATCAAATTAATGGACTTAAGTATTTCTTCATATATGATGTATTCACTTGGTATCCCATTTTAAAATCCACAAATTTAATGAACCTTTTTGCACTCTTTCAATCTTTTGAATATACTGCCCATAGTAAGGACACCATACCTGGCAAGCATATTCCAAGACTAACCGAACATAGGAACAATATAATGTTCTAAAGCAAGCAATGTTATTAAAATCATGCAAGGTTCTTTTAATAAAGCCCAATAATTTCAATGCTTTATTAGCGATATGATTCACATGAAAATTAAAACTTAAAATTGCTGTCAAAATATACTTCTAGCTCTTTGAGCCCTTTTTTAGTTTCAACTGATATATTATCAATCGAATAATCATATTGCATAACATGCTTAATTCAATTCACCATTCAAAATCTTCTTTAAGTCTCACACAATCTTCCACGTCCTTGACTATTCGAAAAATCTTAAAAACGTCAACATATGAAAGGCATTTAGAATATTTCACACGTTCCGTCACATCGTTGATAAAAATATTGAATAAAAGTGGAGCTAAATGCGAACCTTGCGGTACGCCAGATGAGACTAACATCTCGCTAGAAATAAAACTGCCAATTTTTACCAGTTGCCTCCAATTTGTTAGGTATATAAAACCAGTGTAAAAGGTTACCTAATATGCCATATTTTTCCAACTTTCTCAAAAGTAGAGAGTCAAAAGCCTTAGAGAAGACCGTGTAAATAGAGTCAATCTGAAGAGTGTTCTTAAGTGAATTTCTCAAAAACTGCTCATATACAAGCAAATTACTTACAGTAGATCTACCTCTGACGAAACCATGTTGGCTTTTACTTAAAATAGATTGAAGTTTTGATTTGAATTTAGAATCGACAATCATTTCAAATACCTTCGCTATCAAAGACATTTTACTTATTGCTCTATAGTTAGTAACTTCAGTCTTATCACCAACTGATCAGTTGATCTACAACCACTAAGATGCCAAATAAGATTTTGACGAAACGTCTGCAAACTTCTACAGGAAACCAAACGAACGAATATTGTGGTGTAATCGGCAAAAAGTGTGTATTTCGCCCCAGAACGCATCTTGGGTAGATTATTTACATACAACAGAAACAACAATGGTCCCAATATCGAGCCCTGAGGAACTCCTATATTTAAAACACTTTCCGCCGAGAACACCCCGCCAAACCGCACGATTTGGACTCTGTCTTTTAGATAAGATCTAATAAGTTTAACGCTGTTAAAAGAGAAGTTGTATTTTGCAAGTTTTTGCAGGAAGATACCATAGTCTACACAGTCAAAAGCTTTACTAAGATCGCAGAGGACTGAGCTATATTGAATTCGGTGGAATGATTCCAGTATGTAGGATACCAGATCCAATATACACAGCACAGGGTTCTTGCCCTTTCGGAAACCGAATTAACATTCAGTAAAGCAATTATTCCCTTCCAAGAATTCGACTATTTGCAGTGCCATTTTTTTTTCATAATTTTTGAGACAACAAGAAGTAAGTTTTCATGGCAATTAGATCGGGCTTAAATTTTAAATCTTCTTAGTGAATCTGGCTATAATAAATAGAGGATATTCCATTTAAAATAAGAATGATAATAAAAATCAAATGTAAGATTTATCAACCCTGTACAATTTTTTGAAATGATTTTTATTTTACAATAAATTGGAATTATGTTACTAAAAAATCAATATAATTTGAAACATCTATAATAGGCAAGACAGGTACGCCTATTAAATTTTGGTCTACATTTCAGGAATTGTTAAATATTCAAGAACGGCTTGTCCTAAGTAAATGAAACATAACAGTAACTTACTCTTATTTGTCCCACAGTATCAAAACATGCAATAATATACAAGGCATCTCATTTACATCTTAACAAGTTTGGCGGGTGAAACTTTTTTTTGAGTCACTCTGTATACTTCACTATAATTTTAAAATATAGTCCTAATAAATCTATATATCCTTTATTAAAAATATTTGTAAAATATTTTACCGTTCTCTGTATATAAACCGCCGGAAATGTATTGCGTCACCTTGTACAGGGTGAGTCAACGATTGGATGAAGTAGGTTTGTGCCTTTTCGGTGAAATTAACAAAGAAACTATATTTACTGTTTGATACAGTTTATTTTTACGCAGATTTTAAAAATATTTAGGACTCTACAGGGTGAGCCAAAAAACTAGGACAGCATAAAGTTGTATTTTTTTAAATAGAACACCCTATATACGAATGGTATTTTCGATTTAGCTTATAATTTTAAATCTTTTTTATTAAGGGTTTACTATAACAAAACTTTATAGTTTCTGAGATAATTAAGTTTAAAAAAAAAGTCACATTTTCAAGCATCAATTCAATCCTAAATAACGTTTTCAATTTTGTGACAAATATATTCAAATTTGGAATTTAGCAAGGCCAAGGACAACTTAACATAATTTTTACCTAATATTTGCAATAAAATCTACAGGGTGTTGAACACATCGGCTCAAATTTGAACAAGTTTAAATGAATAAATATCTTTTTTTTTTTAAATGGTACACCCTGTATATTTTCATGTTATTTAATAGAGTAATAAAAACCCTAAAAGTTTTGTTCAATATAACCTTATAATAGTTTTTGAGATATTTCAGTTTTTCTTATTTTCCATACTTTTTTACAGGAATAGTCTTCATTATCATAGTAGCCATGGCAAAAACAATGTAAAAGAACATTTTTCTGTGTGTCAAATTTATAACCGCAATCGCTTCTTTTGGTTTTTATGTAGTGTAGTTTGGTTTTTTTTGCATTCATCTTATATTGTAAAATGAATTTTCCAAAGAATGAGTTAATAGATATGATTTATACAATTGGAGAGGCTCAAAAAAATTGCCTTCTTGCTCAAAGAATTTACAAAATGAAGTATCCTGATCGACGCCAGCCTAATACCCATACTTTTCAAAACTTAATGCAAAGATTTGATTCTTCTGGTACTGTTGATTATCCAAAACGTAAAGTGGTCAACAAACCAGTAACTAATGAAGAAAAAGAACTACAAGTATTGTTAAATGTTCAGGAAAAGCCTTATATTGGTAGGCGTCAGTTAGCAGCATTATGTGAAACATCACAATCCACCGCTAATCGTACTACCAAGAAATATAGGTATCATCCATATCACATGGAATTACACCAAGAATTGCATGGACAGGATTTTGAAAGTCGTGTAAACTTTTGTCGTACAATAAATGCGGAGATTCAATTAAATCCAAATTTATTATGCAAGGTAATGTTTAGTGATGAAGCTACTTTTAGAAGTAACGGTGCCGTAAATAGACGCAACATGCATTATTATGCCACAGAAAACCCATTTTGGATTAGAGAGGTGCAACATTAAAACCACTGGTCATTAAATGTTTGGTGTGGTATTCATCATAATCGAATTATTGGACCCCACTTTTTTAATGAACCACTAAATGGCCATAGTTACCTGAACTTTCTACAAGAACTACCCCAACTGCTTCAAGGTCTCGATAGGGATGAGCTCGACAGTATGTGGTTCCAGCACGATGGTGCGCCTCTGCATTACCATCGTGAAGTTCGTGCGTTTTTGGACCAACGATATCCGCAAAAATGGATTGGACGTGGGGGTTTCATTGAGTGGCCACCAAGGTCTTGCGACATCACCCCATTAGATTTCTTCCTATGGGGTTATATTAAAAATAAGGTGTATGTTAATCCACCAACAACAGTGGAAGATATGCGAAACAGGATTAGGGATACTTGTAGAACAATAAAGCCACTAATTTTGTTCAGGGTCCGAGAAAATCTACAAAAAAGACTAAATTTGTGCATTGCACAAGAGGGTCGTTTATTCGAACACTTATTAAAAATAAATAATTAATCTCAGTATTTAATAGGTAATTTTTTTGTTTCAATTTAGTATAAAAGTAAATATGTATTTGTCTTGTCGTTATTGTTGTGTTAATTTTTTCACATTATGTTTAATTAAACTATTGCCGTTGTAATATAACGAATAATGTATTTCATCATATTTAACCACATTCTGTTTGTTTCTGTAGTTTCTTTTTATTATTTTCCATGGCTACTATGATAATGAAGACTATTTCTGTAAAAAAGTATGGAAAATAAGAAAAACTGAAATATCTCAAAAACTATTATAAATAGGTATAGGATATATTAAACAAAACATTTAGGGTTTTTATTACTCTATTAAATAACATGAAAATATACAGGGTGTACCATTTAAAAAAAAAAAGATATATATTCATTTAAACTTGTTCAAATTTGAGCCGATGTGTTCAACACCCTGTAGCTTTTATTGCAAATATTAGGTAAAAATTATGTTAACTTGTCCTTGGCCTTGCTAAATTCCAAATTTGAATATATTTGTCACAAAATTGAAAACGTTATTTAGGATTGAATTGATGCTTGAAAATGTGACTTTTTTTCTTTAAACTTAATTATCTCAGAAACTATAAAGTTTTGTTATAGTAAACCCCTAATAAAAAAGATTTAAAATTATAAGCTAAATCGAAAATACGATTCGTATATAGGGTGTTCTATTTAAAAAAATACAACTTTATGCTGTCCTAGTTTTTTGGCTCACCCTGTAGAGTCCTCAATATTTTTAAAATCTGCGTAAAAATAAACTATATCACACAATAAATATAGTTTCTTTGTAAATTTCACCGAAAAGGCACAAACTTACTTCATCCAATCGTTGACTCACCCTGTACACATACTTTTTTGCAACATAGAGACACGGTGTCCGCAAAAATATTAATAAACTTTTCATTATTGGATCAAAAATGAAATATACCGTAGACCCTCACCAATTGTGCTACATGTGATATTAAAAAGTGTCCAAAACGGCCTGTGTTTTTACTTAAATAAAATTTAACTGAAAAGTTGCTTATTTTAAAATTGAAATGTAAAACTTCCATTATTTACTTATTTGTTTACAGGGATTTCTATTTTTCAATGAACACAACTTACCTTTCCAAACTCTCATATTCCGCACACATCGTCCCGTCACAGTCGAAATGATACAAAATATTTAACTCCAACGCGACATTCTTAAACTCCTTCAGAGTTGTTAAAATCTTATAAAATGTGGGAAATCCTTCAGGAAATGGTATTAAGCAATGTAGCAAAGGTTCTAGTAGCAAATGGGCGCTAGCACTGGGTAGTCCCAAATCGGTCACTACCGGATAGGTAAACTTTTTAA
This sequence comes from Diaprepes abbreviatus, assembly GCA_034092305.1. NCBI lineage: Eukaryota > Metazoa > Arthropoda > Insecta > Coleoptera > Curculionidae > Diaprepes > Diaprepes abbreviatus. Next base: position 971,352 of record JASJET010000279.1, read on the forward strand.
AATCAGTTATTTGAGGTTGCAGTAATAAATTGACTATGTACGACACACATGATGGTATATCATTTTGACAACTCTTCACTATGGTTAGGCAGGATTTGAGTCTTTGCGAGAATGGTAGATTTGTGCTGTTCAAACCTAGAGCACGGAGTTGTTTCGAGAGAAAGATTTCTACTATAAGGCATCCTAAAATAAAATTACGAAATATTATTTTATAATATAATGGACAGCGAAGGGTTTTTATGTTCAAATTTTTGTAAAACATAAACCGCCGAATTCACTAACCATAGATATAATATAAAGATACTAGACCGCGAATCCTATAGAATAGCAGTTCCCAACCTTTTTCTTCTTGAGAGTGGAATAAATTGGCAAACCCAATGTGTAGTTATTGAGAACGGTAAATGAAACAGTAAAATTAGATTATTAAAAAATCCTCACATTATTAATGAAAGGGAGCAACACAAGGGCGCTTCAGATTTGGCATCGCTTGTTTTATCTTAGGAACACAGGGGCCGCACAGCAAACCACTATCTAGAAATTCTAGAAGATGTAGTACCTTAATTTGCTAGAAAATGTTTCCTTGGCGAAGTATATTTTTATATATTTTCAGCAAGACGGTGCACCGACACCACCCTGTACAGTTTCTAGTCTTATCAGGCGGTCATCTCTAGTTACAAACTTTAAAATTTCAACATTTCTAGATGGACAACATCTTGAAAATACCCCATGAAAATTTTCTGGTAATTCTATGGAATTTGAACAAATATAAACCTCCTCTACAAATGTTCGAAGCAAGTAATATTTGCAGAATTCCGTCTCATCCAGAAAAAGCATCAATTTACATGTAAAAATCTTCCAATTTTTTATTTGCAAAGTATTTAAATTAGCATAAATAACGACAAAATCAAAAATCCGGAAACAATGGGTTTCACCTAAAGTCAAAAATTGAAGCCAAAACCAAACCAGATGTTTCTTTTTTTAATTGATGCTTACATTTTATCATATATTGCCATTGTTTATAGAGCGAAAGCCATATGCATTTTTCTTTTGCTATATAAAACGTTTATCCTTAAACACGTTCTAAGATAGGCTTGGTCTGTTTGTATCAAACCCCAATTATGCGACTCCAACGCTATTTAAATTGGTTCTATTTGTTATCTAACTTGATTCTAAATACTTGGTACAATGCTTAGCATAATCAGAACAACAGGACCACTGTTGAAGTTCGCATTAACCATCGACAATTTTCGGCAAATGATTATAAAGATATAATAGATTAAGACAGATGGACTCAGGTTAGAAAATGTATTTATAGGCGGTTTGTTTTCTTCTACTTCATGCGTCGTCTTATCTTCTTCGTTCATATAGGAGGTGTAGCTATAAAATTACGAGACTATTACTATAAAAGTTTTTGAAATGTGGACCTATAGACGCTTAGACCGGCAGAGTTACCAAAATAGAAATACTTAGAAGAATGCATAAAGACAAAGAACTCTTCACAACAATCAAAAGACAAAAAGTGCTTACCTTGGTCGTATCATGAGAGGTGGAAAATACGAACTAATGTAATTAATACTGGAGAATTAAAGATAGAAGAGGAGTACGAAGAAAACAGATGTCTTGGACGAGAAATATAAGACAATGGACTGGACGGAAAACAATAGAGGAATTAATAGGCACAGCGAGAGATAAAGAAATATTAAAAGATATGGTCGTCAACATCCAATAAAGTGGATAGGCAACTGAAGAAGAATTGCTGTAAAACATTTTATTTTAAATTTATACATATCATGTTCATTATACACCCCTCATCCATCCCTACAACGCTCCATGTGAGTTTTCCATTGTTCGAAATAATGCTGGAAGTCTTCTTCTGCCAGTTTATTCACGACGCGTGCTGCTTTTTCTTTCACAGCTTTAAAGAACTGAAATAGCATTCCTTTTAATGCAGATTTGATCTTGGGAATAGATAAATGTCAGATGATGTAAGGTCAGGCGAATAAGGCGGATGGTCTAACACTAGAATTTTGTACTTAGCTAAAAATGTCTTGACGTACAATGCAGAATGGACCGGAGCGTGGTCTTGAAAGAGAACCCATCAGCCTTACGCATTCTTTGTCAATTCTCACAGTTTCAGCAATGGCATGAATAGTTAACCAACAGTTAGATCGAATGAGGCTACCGTCTTTATCAATATTTTCATACATTTTTGACGTAGAAAAATGACCCGGTGTGAATCATTTTCGATGTCTTATCGGCCACCTTAGAAACACTGAAACCACTCAAGAACTTGCGCACGTGATAAACATTAATTACCATACACTTCTTTTAATTTCAGTAGCGGTTTTTTCATCTCCATCCAAGATAAGGAGGAGAGCATCAAAGATGAATTCTACGACCAGCTTGAACATACCATAGACCTAGTCCCGAAGCAAGACATGTTGATACTACTAGGAGATTTCAATGCGAAAATTGGAAGAGAAAAAACACTAAAACCGCACATAGGGGAGCACAGCTTACACGAACAATCTAACGACAATGGCCAACGTCTAACAAACCTGGCAGCGGCTAGTAATCTAATAGTAATGTCAACAATGTTCCCGCACAAAAACATTCATAAAGAAACATGGGTATCCAACGATGGAAAAACAAGAAACCAGATAGACCACGTGCTAGCAAACGCAAGGTACTCAAGAAACATACTAGACGTAAGGAGCCAAAGGGAAGCAGATGCAGCGTCAGACCATCTCTTGGTGAGAGTGAAAGTACGTGCCAGGATAAAAACGGATATAAGAAAGCAAGAACAATCGGAACGAAAAGGATGGTACACCGAGATACTGAATCGGGAAGAAACACTCAGACAGAAATACCAAGCAGAAGTAAAATCACAACTGGAACAGAATAAGATACAAGGGGAAACAGGAGTAGACGAATGCTGGAGCAAGATTAAGACATCGATAGAGAATGCAGCGAAGAGAACTTTAGACAAAAATAAAACCATAAAAAGAAAACAGTGGTATGACGAGGAATGTCAACTAGCACAAGACAATAAAAACAAAGCTAGATTAAAAATGCTGCAGTGCCCAAATGACGATAACATCCAGCGATTTAACACACTGCGAGCGGACACAAGAAAACTTATAAGAAGGAAGAAGAGAGAAGCCTATAATAGAATCATAACAAATGTAGAAAAGGAATCAAATACAAAGAGCAGCCGGAAATTCTACAGGGAGATCAAGAACATAAAGAAAGGGTATATACCACGGACCAGCATATTAAAGAAAGAAAATAAAGATCTCATAACAGATATAACAGAAATCCTACAAACCTGGCACGAATATTTTGACAACTTACTAAATATAAAAGGCACAGCTCTCATCACAAATACAATATACCAGGGAGCAGAGGAACAGGTAGAAATTCCATCACTGACAGAGATCAAAAAAGCAATTAGCCAACTGAAGAACAATAAAGCACCCGGGAGCGACAACATAACCGCGGAGCTTATAAAATATGGCGGAGATCAGCTACATGAAGCAATACAAACCCTTGTGGAGAAGATATGGGAATCTGAAGAACTTCCAAAAGAATGGAACGAAGGGATAATTATCCCAATACATAAAAAAGGAGACAGATCAGTATGTAAAAATTACAGGGGAATTATGTTACTAAACGTTGCCTACAAGGTGCTATCCAACATACTAAGAACCAGAATATCCCCTTACGCAGAAGAAAACCTCGGGGACTACCAATGTGGCTTCCGACCAAAAAGATCAACTGTTGACCAAATATTTACTATTAGGCAGCTTCTGGAAAAGAGTTGGGAATTTAACAAAGATGTACACCAGCTGTTCGTTGATTTCCGCCAAGCATATGATAGCATTGTAAGAGATAGTGTATGGATCGCCATGGAAAAGGTAGGCGTGCCAAAGAAGATTATTAATCTGACTAAAATATGTATAGAGAATGCAAGGGCGAAAGTCAGAATCGGTAAGCACACTACGGACATATTCTCTATTGCCAGTGGTTTAAAACAAGGCGATGGCTTATCGCCACTACTCTTCAACATAGTGTTAGATATGGCCATCAAAGAGGCTAACATAAAACTGGAAGTATTCTCAAACCAGGGCCCTGGAATGATCCTAGCATATGCAGACGACATCGATACCGTAGGAAATAGCACAACTAAAACAAAGGAAATGTTTATCAGAATGGAAAGGGAAACAAAAAAAGTAGGACTCAACATCAACGAAGAGAAGACCAAATACATGCACGTAAACCGAAGAGCAGGTAGGGATAGAATAGGACAGAATATAACTATGGACACATACAATTTTGAATGTGTGAAAGAATTCCAATATCTAGGGGCCAATATAACACACGACAATGATGTGAGCAGTGAAATACGCACACGAATACAAAAAGGTTTTAAGTGCTTTTATGCATTGCAGGAGATACTAAAATCAACGCTGCTGTCCAGATCAGCCAAAATCCGTATATATAGAACAGTTATTAGACCAGTAATAACATATGGCTCAGAAACCTGGACCATCATAAAACAGAACGAATTGTTATTAAGACGTTTCGAACGCAAGATATTAAGAAAAATATATGGGCCTAGAGTAGATGAAACAACGGGACAATACCGCATCCGCTCTGTGGGGACCGTTTCTATGTTATCGGGTCCTAGGTGACGTGGTCCGCTGTAATTCCCACAAACTTTCGGAAGGTCCGCACGGTTGCAAGGAGCACTGCTTTTTGGGTAGGTTTATACAGATGCTCACTAAGGCCCAGATCCTTGATGTTCTGCAGGAGGTTTTTTGGTATCACTCAAGTTGTTGACAATATTATGGGAATCGTCTGGACACTATTCATTGCCCATTGTCTGCGAATTACCACCTCCATGTCTCTGTATTTGGCGATCTTTTCATTGTATTTGGGCCTTAGGTTGTTGTTTGGTATTGCAATGTCAAGTAGTGTGGTTCACCTAGAAATTTTATCTATTAATATAATGTCTCGATTATTATGAGCAACTGTTTGATCTGTAAGAAACGTTCGGTCCCAATACAGATTGAACTCGTTGTTCTCGAGAATAGGGTCCGGGTTGTATTTGTACTAAGTCACTTTTCCTATCTGCAATAGATTTAACTTCTCTGCTAACTCTTGGTGGAGTATCTTAGTGGCTGTTTTTCTTTATACTCCGTTGCAACAAATGCTTGGCATCCCCCAGTTATGTGTTGGATTCTCTCTGATGTCCGACAGCCGTATCTACATTGGTCATTTTCTATTGAGAGATTTCTGATGATGAACTTCCGATAGTTCTCCGTTGGAATCAGCTGGTCTTGGATAGCTAACAAAAAGCTCTCCGTTTCCGAAAACATCTGTCCTGAAATCAACAGCCATGAAGTGGCTTTTATAGCAGGACTTATAACTTTTCTTGGTCTGTTTAGTGGTGAAAAGCAATATCCTGTTCTCTTAGCTGTAGCGACGTTAAATTGTCTGCCTCGCATATTGCTCGATAGTGTGAAAGAGTCCGTTAAAATGTGGAAATATGAACGTAGATTTATTATTTGTTGATCGAGCCATTTATCAATATCCATTTTACAATTCCAAAAGAGTAGCTAAGTGTAGAGCGTGCGTACGTGTTGAACGCCTTAAACAAATTTCTACTATTTAAACTAGTTCGTAATAACCGCCCTACCCTCCTGACAATAGCCTGTTTTATACTTAGGAATTTGTATGTTCGTTCAGCTTCCATTGCAGCTGCAGTTTCACCGGTCTGCATCTCAAATATTCCTGGTTGTATCTTTCCTTTAACGATGTTTAAAATACGGTACTTGTCAAGTCCAAACTGCATTTCGATATCTCCGGAGAACTCTTCTACGATTTTAAGCATTTGTTCCGACTGGTTCCTGATAGCAGCCATCAGTTTAAGATCATCCATGTATAAAACATGATTCAATCTTACTACCGTTTCGTTGTTATTTCTAATACTAAAGCCGTATGGGATGGAGTTCAGACGGCGTGAAAGTGAAAGTGGGTTCGTTGCAAGGCAGAACAACAATGGGCTTAGTGAATTGCCTTGAAATATTCTCCTTAATACTGTGACTGTATTAGTTTCGATGGTATCCTTGGATGGTACTTGCAATTAGATCCTAGTTTTCCAGATGGACATGATGCGTTCCAAAAAGGAAACAAAATGAATATATAACTCTATACATTCTCAATATAGTTGTGAGCCACTCATATGGCACTGAGCCGAAGGCTTTCTTATAATCCACGTAAGCAGCAAAGAAGTTTCTTCGGTTGGTAAAGGCTTGGTTACATATGACAAAGTCAATAATCAATTGCTCCTTGCATCCCATTGCTCCCTTGGTGTGTTGCGATGATGTTATTTTGTTCACAATGTGCACAGATGCGTTGTGTCAAGCAGGAGGTGATCACCTTATGTAGTGATTGACCTGTACTTAGCTGGGTCCTGTGTGCTATGTTGGTCCTTTGGTAAGAGATACATAATACCTTCTGTATGCATTTTTGCTAGTTTAAGACAAATGTTATTATTATTATTAGTCAGCTGATGGTGCATACACCAGAATTTCTTGAACCACTAGTTCTGAACCTGGTCGAAACCTGGATTCCTTGATTATTCCAGAGATTTCCTCGATGGTAAATGGCTCAAATTGTATCTGGCTGTAGTCTTGGCAGATTTGGTATTCTTCAATGATCTACTATTACACTTATCATTTTTTCGTCAAATCCAAAAAAAAAACAGCTCTTATACAATCAATGGTCACGGCCAGGCTGATTTGTCTACAGGCACAGGGGGCACCGCATTAAAAAGAGAAGGCTTCACCCTATACAGCTGTCGGTCGTTCGCCTTTGGCGCATGCGTACTTCTTCTGTAGAAGCATCAATTTCGTTATTTTATAGCCACACCTCGAACAATCGGAGTGACAGACACCGCATATTTTTATATGGTTTTGGCTTCAAGCCATCCATTATTGCCAGATCTTTCGATAAAACTATCAAATCAAAACCGTTCGACAATTATTCAAAGGAAGTTAGTTTAAAATCGATCAGCTGTTTTGTAATTAGATTAATGAATAACACCAACATTCAACTTACCTAAAATTTGTAGTTCTTTAATTCTTCTTGCTGATATGATATCTGAATAGTTACATATAATTTGAGTCTCTAACTTTCTATGTTCTATGCCCCTATACCCTTGTATTTTCATATTATAGTTATCCATAGGAAATGTAAAAGATTTAGTGGCTTTAGGTTTAACCTACATAAAATTTTTAAACGATAATTCTCAAAGAAAAAATCTCACATTAATTATATAATAATAATTAAAGTTATTAATAAATAATATAATTAACGTTTATTTGTTAAGCTTTCATGTTACTCACTCTGAATTTTTCTTCAAAATTTTCGGTATATATAAAATTGGTAAAAGCGTTTTGTACTATACAGTCATCATCAGATTTATTACTAGATTTCGGCGGATCTTCTTCGGAAACTTTATAACTTGTCTCACTTTCTGAATGGAACGTTTTTGATATAAAGGAATATCTCTTCTCCAAGTTCTCCAAACAACTGTCAGGTTTATAATCTTTCGGTAGATAAATAATTCCTGGAAATAAAAAAAAATGTGTAAGAGTAATATATTCAGTCAAATTCAGAGAACAGGTATGCAGAAACTTAATGAATGCTGTGTCTTCAAACTGTAATGTGTACAAATAACTTATTTTCAATAACTTAATTTGATGGACAAGAAAAAAGTTATAATTTTTTTTAACTCTGATAACTTTTCATTTACCTAAGTAATCAATTTTCCCCATTTTCAGCTCTTACCCTATATTTTAGAATCAAAAGAGAGAAAGAGAGAGAGAGAGAGAATTTTAATTAATGACGCATCGACAACGAGGGCATTTAGCGTCACTTCTTTGGTTTAGATCACTGATTGGAAGATTAAACTATTAAATCATGGATGCCTAATACGTGCTAACTTTTATATTTTATCCAATAGTTGTGTTTCTTTTAAGAAATCAATTACTTTGATTATGTTGACTGGATTAATGGACAAAGAATAATTTATAGACTCAGTAGGTATATTATATCTATGAAGAGTCATAGAATATTCCTCACATTCTGTAAATATGTGCTTGATCATGAGTGTTGTGTTACAGTGAGAACATTCTGGGGGATCATCTCCCTGCAGTAGATATGAATAAGTAAGCTAGATATGTCCTATGAGGAGGCGGCAAATCTTTGGTTGTTCCTTTCTATTTAAATCGAGTCCTAAGAAAGTATTGTGAGTAGAGCTGAGAATTTCGCGTAATTTGTTGCTTCCCTCCAAAATATCCCATTCAGACTCCATGAGATTAGATATCAATCTATGAATGCCCGGGTGCAAATCTTTAATATGGAGAGTAAAATTAAATATAGGGCCACTAATATTTTTAGCGAGATGATCTGCTTCTTCATTGCCCCTGATGCCGATGTGACTAGGTATCCACATAAATTTGATGGTGTGTCCTAACCTATGACATTTGTAAAACAGGTAATTAATTCTATCTACGGAAGGATAATCCGACGAAAAGGATTCTATTTTTATAAGAGAGTTTAGAGAATCGGATGCTATTAACCATCTGGCAATTGGGGATTTGTGAATGAATGCAATTGCCCTTTCTATGGCAAACAACTCAACAGAGAGAATGCTAGATGTATCGCTAAGCTTAAATGATTCTGAATGCGAAGAATGATGAAAAGCCGCACCAACCGAGGTAGGGGATTTTGAGCCATCTGTGTATATAATTTTATAGTTATAAAATTCATTATTAATAATATGATTGTAACCATTTCTTAATATTATAGGATTAGCAGATTTTTTGCCATGGGATAGAAGAGAATAGTTAATTCTATGTGAGGGTATTGTCCATGGTGGAAAGGTTGGACGAGTTGTCAGGAATGGAGGGAATTGTAGGTTATGATCTATCAAGATATTATGTAATAGCCTGTTCGGTGAATTTGGCATTGAGTTGCTAGCAGGATAAAGTTGAATATTACGCAGATTGAAGAATTTATCGTAGAGAGGATGTTCAGGCTTGCTCCATAGTCTTGTGGAATAACGAAGAAGTAAGGTTAGTCTTCTGTAGTAAAGAGGAGGAATTCTGCCGATGCAATTAAGACTTGGTATGGAACTTGTGCGAAATGCGCCTAGTACTAGTCTAATCGATGTATTTTGGATCGTATTCAACATATTTATATAAGATATTCGTGCAGTTATCTGGCTGCCATAATCCATTTTAGATCTGATAAGAGATTTGTATAGGGATAGCAATGAAAAGGAGTCTGTGCCCCATGTTATTCCTGATAGCATTCTCAGTAAAGCTATATCTCTAAGACACTTTGTTTTGATGTATTTGATGTGTTCTATCCAATTTAGCCTGCTACCGAATATTATGCCCAAAAATTTAGTCGAAGGGTTATTGGCTATGGGAATATTTTGCATTTCCAAATTTTGTACTCTGGGGCAATTCCTTTTCCTACAAAAATGAGTGCAAGATGATTTGTTGGGAGAGAAAGGAAATCCACGGTTATTAGACCATTTTGTTAGTGAATTAAGGCAGATTTGAATAATTCTTTGACTAGTTCTAGGATTTGAGGAAGAGTGATATATGACTATATCATCTGCAAAAAGTCGATATGATATTTCGCGGGGAATGTATGATTTTATACTATTGATGGCAATTAAGAACAATGATGGGCTGAGTGTAGATCCCTGAGGAAGACCATTTTCCAATATATGGATGGATGAAAGTGCTCCCATTATTCTGACCTGGAAAGTTCTGTTAGACAGAAAGTTAGATATGAAGATCGGTAGGTTACCCTTCAAGCCCCAGTTATGTAAAGTTCTCATATCATATCTCCATGTTGTGTCATAGGGATGAGATAAGCCCAGGAAAGTAGCCAAGAGGTGGTTCTTCTGATAGAAACTCGAATATATGTCTATGCTTTGTCCCATGATATGATCTATGATTGAGAAACCCTTTCGAAATCCCAATTGATTAGGATCCAAAAGTTTATTTTTTTCCACGTACCACAAAGACAAAAATTAACCATCCCTTCTAGAATCTTACATATATGACTGGTCAAGGATATAGGGCGATAGTTCTCTATCAGTATACGAGATTTGATCGGTTTATGAATTGGAATTAATAAGGAGTGTCTCCATGCCTGGGGAAATTTACCTTCTAGCCATATTATGTTGAATATTTTTAAGAGCATGGAAAGTGCATAATCTGGTAAATTGACTACCATAGGAATGAAAATGTCATCTAGTCCAGGAGCGCTATTTCTGCTCTTTGATAAAGAATGTTTAAGTTCCTGAATGTTAAATGGAAAGTTATAAGGACATTCCGTAGAGGAGTAAAAATTGAGGAAAAATTTCTCAGCACTGTTCTTAATTCGTATAAAATTCTTATTATAGTTGTGAGAACTCGAAACTTCAGTATAGTGGTATGCAAAGCACTCAGAATCAAAAGAAAACATGGCAACACTGTCAGCATCATGTGAACAAACCCTACCGTAGGCGACCCAAGTCGTTCCATAAATAGAAGTCGGGAACATGTATCTGTTAAAAAGTAATACTATAAATTGACCTCTCCTGAGACGTTTGACTAAAGAAAATAGCAAACTCGAATTACAATTACTAATTTTTTTCTTCTTCTTTTTCTTCTTTTAAGACAGAGCCTTGCTTTTTCAAAATTGCAGCCCAACTATTAAACTCACCATGGAGAAAGAAGTAGAAGATAAGTTACTATTTTTAGATGTTTTGGTTGAAATAAATGGCAGACAAATTCGAACTTCAGTTCACAGAAAAGCCACACACACAGGACAATACCTTAATTATTCATCCAATCACTCCAACAACACCAAACAACGAATTATAAGAAATCTTGTAGATAGAGCCTTAACTCTCTGCAACTCCAACCAGAACTTGATGAAACAGATAGATCACATTAAAAATGATCTGACAGTGAACGGATACCCAATATATCTAGTAGATAAAATTCTGGAACAACGCAAAAATAGGACAATAACGACAACGAATGAATAACGAAAATCAACATTGAACACCCCCTATGTTAAAGGCATTTCAGAAAAAGTTAGAAGAATAAGCAAATGATATAAAATCAGCGTTGTTTTTAATTCAAATAACTCTCTGAAAAGTCTAGGGTCAAACCAACAACTCAAAGAGACATGAAGAACTGTATGTATCAGATACCATGTGAATGTGGCAACTCCGACGTTGATGAAAAAAAGAGATTTCTTGACGTAAGGATCAAAGAACATCAAAAATACACATCTTAAGGAGAAACAGAAAAATCTGGTGCCGCCAACCATGCCTGGACTCATGGACACTACATAAAATGATCTGAAGCCAAAATTCTGCACCGAGAACAACATTGGAGAAAACGGAAATTCAAAGAAGCCGCGGTTATACATCAGCACTTGAGTTTTTTTAGTAAACCACCTTTAGATATAAGAGAAGTGTAGAAACCACTTCTTAATAATTGTAAACTAAAAGTAAATGCAGCACAAAATGGGACTTTGGCTTAGCACGCATGACTGTACCCATCTGCGTCACACTCCACTGAATTTACTTTTAGTATAAATAGTTTTGTAGCTTAGGAATTTATTTAGTTTTACTTGAAAACGGTTAGAGATAACTACTATAACAACAAATAAAGACAATGGAAAGCCAATAGATATATACTTCGCAGGAAGCATCGTTGTCTATGGCTTTCAAACAAACATATAAATGGAAATATCCACCTAAATTTTTTGTAAAATACGTTACCAATTCTTCTGGAGAATTTCCGTATTTTACTTCGGCGAGAACTATGGTATATGCATGATGGTTTCCCACCTCATTCTTCCGTCGTTGTTAACCAATATTTGCACGACCAATATGGATTGGAAAGAGTAATTAGCCACCAGTAAGATGGCCACCACGTTCTCCACAGTTAGATATGTATGATTTCTTTTTGTGGGGAGCTCTTAAAACAGAAGTATACGAGACTCCGGTGAATACGCGCGAATAATTACTGATGCGCATTTTCAAAGCTAGCAACCTTTTTAATAATCCTAAGATATTTGATAAGAGTCCAACTTAATTTTTTAAAAAGTGTCAACAAGTACATTCAGTAAAAAGACAGCCACACATTTGCTTAATTTTTTTTTGGTTTTTTCAATTTTTTAAAAATACGTACATGCATTCCAATATTTATTTTAAAAATTCTTGTATTATTACAGCAAATTGGTGGATGCATGTAATTAAAAATATTTTTTTCCTGCCGCTCATCCAATGAAAATTTTTCAAAAGGTTTCCAAATACATGCCGTTATCCGATAGAAATATCTAGATTATCATAACGTTGATGACATAAAAAATCAGAAGCGATGTTTAAAAGTGACGTCAATTTATAACACATGTCATTATACCACTATAAAACGTCATATTATAGTGTTAAGCCACACAGCAAAAATCATTTTCAAGAAATTCGGGAGAAATCAAAATTTTCTTGAGATCTTGGCGTCTTCTACCGCGTAAACGAAGCAGTATCGACTATAACTAAATTGATTTAAATCAAACTACTCTTATGTCAAACCTTGTCTACGTATTTTCCGGACACCCTGTATAAGTTTACAGAGTTAATTTACAATTATTTTGAAGCAAAAGTGATAACATAAAATAATCAATAATTTTGTTCACGAGCTCTAAATCTTACCTGTATTCAAACTGGATCCTTGAACAGAAAGCTGGTTAGACTTGGGTCTCTGCGCGACGTGAGAAGTAAAGGTAGGATTTTTCGGCCCCAAACTTGCACTTCGAGTAGCACTAGGACTTCTATTCGGTTTTGAAGTGCCTAAAATATAAATAATCTAAAACTTAGGGATTATATTGTTCCGGACGGCCGTTACTGATAAACACACTGTATTATCTATTAACCCTTTATTAAAACTTTAGTTCTGACATTTGTCAAATAATTTAAGTTGCATTAACGACTTCTCAAACTAAAACTATCCACGAAAGCCGATACCAGAAGGTTCCCTAATTTTCTAGAAGGATTTTCATACTACATGGTGTAATGAAAATAAGTAATCTGGCGATTTGTAGATCTTCTGTCATAGGCGTTCCTTGTTCAAAAAGAGGAAATAGAATTTACTAAAAAGTTCCAGACCTTCTTTCATAAACGTCTCATGAGGAAATTAACAAAAGGTAAAATTAACTAAATAAATTATGAACTCGTAGAAAATAAACCTAAAACCGTACAAACCAGAAACACAAACTAACACCATGAAGTCCGTTACAACATTAACACTTGTTGTATTAACGGGATACGAGTATTTTATTTTAATTTTCGTCAATAACAATCATATCCTTTTTCTGATTCCATGTTGTATTAACGGATGCATTTACAAAATTTTAGTTTATTTTTTCCAAGGGTCTCTTTCAACTACCTTTTGCGATTTTAACTATTTTTCGATTTTAGCGAGACGTCAACGCACCTCGCCATTATTCGGTATTTTTGTACTTATCTCCGAGAATATGATTCTATTTACGCATTTACCAGGTTTATTGGATTATTTCTATCCTTCAGGAAACGTGGAAGTTCGTTTCCGTAGAGATTAATTTAAACCTTACACCTGTACATATACTTCTAGAGAATATGATGGAGAAGATAATTTATAGGATGATGAGAGATGAGGTCATAAAACGAAGGTCAAATCTCTTATTCAGAAATTAAGAAATCTGGAACATGCCCAAAGAAGAAATAAAAAAGAAATTCAACTTTGTGAAAAACTTCAGCACAAAGTTGAGTCGCAAGAGCGAATGCGACAGAAACACCATTGAGAAACAAAGTAAGAAATCCATTATATGGTATATAGATGACTTCAAAACAACGGAGGGAATTAGAGTACGAGTGTACGGAACCGGCACCAGACACTACGAAAGCTTGGGTCAGTCCCCAAGCATTTTCCAGGCAGAAATACTTGCCATTAGGATATGTATTTAATTCAACAAGGAAAAGCTATCATGTCGGATAGTCAAACAGCCATCAGTGCGCTGAGCTCCCAAGTTAAGAGCTTTAAGATGGTCTGGGAATGCCTAGAGGAATTAAATGACTTGAGTAAGAATAATAAAGTCACCCTCATGTGGGAACCGGTACACATCGGCATAGAGGGGAATGAAATAGCACAAAGGCTCGCGAGGAAAGGGGCTGAGACACCACTTCTGGGGCCAGAGCCTAGGATGAGGTTCTTGAGGACACCCCAAATTAAAGAAGGGGAGCTACCCACCTTGAAGCCCTCGAACATCCTAAGGTTCCTGAGGGAAAAAGGACTGAGGGACCTGCTATAGCCGATAAGGTAACTCTTACGACCTGACAGTAGTAGGGGGCGCAATAGATCTACCAGATCGCAGCCTACAGACCCTAAGTCTACACACAAACATACATACATACATACATCCTTCAGAAAACGTGGAAGTTAGTTTTCATAGACATTGATCAATTTTAGGAAGTTTTAACATAAATTAAGGGTTGTTGGTCAAGTTCCGCCAAACCTCCCGACTAAAATGAAAACTCTAGTCGCCTCACCTTTCTTCTCGCTCACCGGGATAGAAGGGGAATGAGTGAAGCTCAGAGCTAACGAAGATTAATTAAGTTTCATTTTAGGAAACGCTTCTAGGAAATGAGTTATTTAGGAAGAGGTAATCAAGGAATACACCCATTCTTGAGTGTTGTCTTTTTATTACTTTTTTGTACGCTTTTCCTGAATGTCAATTTACAGGGTGTCTCAAAAGAAAGTTCACATTTAAAAAATCGATTTAAAAAGAAATCAGGATTTTATTGAAAAAATGTTTATTACATATTAAAATACATTGTTTGGGAATTTATTTTTTAAAAATGATATCGTCCAAATGTAATCCGTTGCGCTCACGGCATTCATTTAATCGAGCACTAAAATTACCCATGACGGCTCGGCAGGTATTTTCCGTGATGTCTGCCATTTCGTTGCGGATATTTTCTTTTAATTGTACCAGGGAAGTCGGATTGTTGGCGTAAACTTTTGATTTGACATAACCCCATGGGAAAAAGTCCATAGGTGATAAATCAGGACTGCGTGGAGGCCAACTTATGTCACCTATCTTTGAGATCAATTTGCCAGGAAAAATTTCACGCACTTGTGGCAGAGACATGTTGGACGTGTGTGAAGTTGCTCCGTCTTGCTGGAACCATGTTCTTTGGTTATAGCCAGGAAAATTTTGCAGTTCAGGCACGAAGAAGTCGTCTAACATCTCCACATACCGCTCTGAAATCACTGTTACTGTGCTTTCCCTTTCATCTTCAAAAAAGTACGGACCGATAATTCCTTGCGCCGACATCGCAGCCCATACAGTCACTTTCGGCGAATGTAGAGGTTTCTGATGTTTGTGTTTTGGATTGTTTGCACTCCAATAGCGGCAATTTTGCTTGTTTACATGACCATTAAGATGAAAATGGGCTTCATCCGAAAAGAAGATGTTGGTAAACGTTGAAAAGCGTTCAGTCATTTGGTTTACGAAGTCACGCCTCTAACCAGCATCCTGAGGCTTCAATTCTTGCACCAACTGAATTTTATAGGGGTTCAGCTTTAAATCTTTGTGTAAAATATGGAATAATGATGACCTATGCACATTTAAAGCAACAGCACGCTTACGAATCGAAACGTTTGGGTCGTCACGAACAGACTGAGTAACACTCTCTACGTTTTCGACCGTTCTCGAAGACCTCGGACGCCCGGATTTTGGTTTATCTAGTGTTGAACCGGTCTCTTCAAACTTCTGGACCCATTTTCCAATGAGCCGAGCGCTTGGCGCATCATTTAAGTGACGAATATGTCGAAAATTGCAGAATTTTCTACGCGCTACAGTCGCCGAATTACCGTTTTTGTAAAACTCACGTACGCACAAAGCACGGTCCGCTCCCGAGAAACGCTCCATAGCGACTAAATTCCCAAGAGCCAGGATACCGATTGACATACCCCCCGCGCCGCTTGGAATAGTTGCGTTCACGCAATAAGCAAAACAAATGTGTACTTTCTTTTGGGACACCCTGTATTTATCTATTTTTACCGAATTCTACGTTTCCTAACTTTTTCCGCTTTTTTTTTATACTGAATTTGGTTATTTTCTCCGCAAGTCAAGTTCAGGCTTACTTCACTCTCCACTGTCACGTTCGGGATTTATTTATCAAGTTCGGGTTTTTTATAAGTTTATAGCCAGCACGAAGCAGATTATTAGTCGCAAGGTAAATATCAGGTTCTCCTCTTTGTCACGTTCTGGTAATTATTTTTAAGTCTGGATGCGTTTTTTCGGTATTACTAAACCCTTCAGGGCTGGCAATAAATCTTTTGTTATTTAGCTCTGCCGAGCATTACATTCGACTCGTAGTCTTCTTAAACCGAACGTACGATCGCTTCGATTTATTTGCAAAACCTTAGTAAAAAAGATTTAGGCTCTGAATCCCGAATTATATACCTTTCCCGTGAATGTAAAGTAACTAGTACGCGCCAGTAATCTCGCCTTTTTATCGATGGTATCAATTTTAGGAATTAAGATACGTGCACAATCTTTACTGCCTGTAGAATGTTACGTTGTCAAAGACAACCTACTTTAAGAACCACGGTTTGTCCTAATAAAGAAAGAATATTGTGGCCCCCGAGAGCTAAGCTCGACCTAAAGAAGAACGAGTTATCTCAAGAAGAGCAATCCGTAATGTATGTCCTTAATTTCGCGGTTGACTTTTCGCTTTTATACAAGTAATGACGTCGCTCTCTGAAATCGAGGAAGCACCAAATCGAAGTGTCCCCACGGTGCTTTGTATCATCTGGGTTTTACTGCTTCGACAACACTAAGTTTCCGACTTTTAACACTGTTTATGATATTATTTAATTGATTTAGGGAGTTTAGGAACATATTGTCACGGTTCAATTTTCCGATTAAGTTCACTATAGCCAATTCATTTAATTTAACCTCATTTTTGCAGATACTCTTGTTATGAGCAACACGGTAACATTTAATTAAGTATTTCCTAGGGATTCTTTGAAGAAAAGCATTTCATAAAGTACAGTTTCAATTAATTTTATTTTTTTAAAGTTGACCATTATTTTGTCTTGTTTTGGTATTTCACGACACTTTGCTGAGATATTTTCTTATCGATGTTGAACTAAAATTAGACATTAAATTTACTCAGTGATAATAATCTTACTAAATTACAAAAATCTATGAAAGATTGTTTCAAATAAACTGTAATTAATGGATCTTACCCAATGTCGTTGGTGTCTAACGGAATTCCTTCGCTGACACGTGCAAACTGCCCAAGATCCCTATTTCCAGGTTTATCCAGGTAAAAAAAACAACTGCCAACCAGGCAAAAGATATGGTACTCCAATAACTCAACAAAATTACCAGGATAATTTACGACTTATCTCAGAATCCCAATAAATTGACAAATAAAAATTGAAATGAAAGTCTGCAGCTGCTTCGGCCAAATCAAACTATGAAAAAGTAAAAATCAAGGCAAAATGGCCCCCATATATAACAAAGGCTCCCTTGCGCACTAATCGACTTCCGTACATTTTTTTTGTATTTTAAAAAATGTGATTCTTCATCGTAAGACGTGCAAATACCTCATCTGGTAAATTGGAATTTATTTAATTGGTAAGTTATAAAGCATTCAATAATAATTATATAAAATTTTACCTTAGAATCAAATTGTAAATCTAAGGGTAACAAGTTTAATCTTATGGATATAATATATGATAGTTATTAAATGCTATCAATATTTTAGTTTTCTAAAAGAAAAGAATCTTCAAATTCAAGAGCTGAAGCAAATTGGTCATGATCATAATTCTTTTATACATCAGATAAGTAACTCTGTTCAGAGCATTTTTCTGGAAACTGTTTCATACAAGAAGATGAGCAAAAAGTTTGTGTTGTGCTTCTTACAAATAAACTGCCTGAAAAAAACTACGAAGCACTGTTTGATGTAAACATCTTGAAGCAACTAAACTTGGACTTAATAACATACACTGGCTCTACAAAAAAAGTCCTGAATTAGGTGTGCATTAACCAACAACAATATCGTTTTACCATAAAGTTAATGTTCCACTGAATGAAGCTGCATATCGAAACAGGTATGGTGTTAAAATTTAAAATGATTATAAGTTTAAAAATCAATATGCCATATTAAAATAGAAATAAATGATTGCATATAATATGAAATTTTTCAATATTATTAAGGATGTTTGGAAATTACATAAATTTTACTTTTATGTATTTGTTTTGTCTAAAAATAAAATAATAACCTTTTGTTTGAATATGTTATTAATTAATAAAACAAAAATTCTTGATTTTAGCTCAGATAGGAAATTTGTGTCATGAAAATCCTTTGTCAAAGTAGTGAGAAGCTACGATTGATTACCATTTCAAAAATTCAACTCTAGGAAAGGTCAATTCCAGATCCTTAAACAGTTAAGTAAATTGAAAGTTTGATCTAATGTAAAAATTAAAAGTTGCTAGTAAATCTTTATGTATATATTTAGATTAAAAATGATTGTATTAATGTAAGAATTCTCTTGTATTTACAAGCTTCTTTATATTTAAGGTGTCTTAATAAATATTGTTTTGTTTACAGTTAAATATAAACTGCTTTAACACTATCCCCTTTAGAGTTTAATTTTTTTTTCTTTTATAAAAATGGTTTAGTACATAATGTTACTCTACTTCATTTAAATTAAAGCTCCGTTTTTATGAAGGACATGTCAACATTATTATGAATGTTGTTAACCCTATATAAATACCTAACATAGTTCCCTAAAAGCATCGAGGAGAAAATAATTTTAACAAAGACCTAATCGAAGCTAATTTTAAATGATGAAACTATCTTACTTTGCAATAGACTATGTGGACATTTCGATACCTTACATTAAACAATATACTATATTAATTCATGATATAAAATTTTTAAAAATAAATGTCTTAATACTTTTTTTCGTTAACTTCTTATACTCTACGTCCGAATAAGGATGTTTCTAAAACAGATATTTCAAAAAAAAAGTAGTCTCGATTTGTTTTTGGCGCATATTTCACATTTTAGCTATTTTGCTAAATAACAGTTTTATTGTAAAAAATAAAATATGTAAACAGTCATAAAAAAACATTTTCATTTATTTATAAGAACTGGCATTTCATGCTTGTTATCTAAAAATAATAAAATTGTTACATATTTACGCTGTTCCAAAGAAGTCAAAAAAATTTGCTTTATTGGAGTTGCTATAATTTTGAGGAAACTAAAAGTAGAAATTCAAGTTAAATATTGTTTTACAGAAACAATTATCCTGGGCTGCGATTCTATAAAAGTAAAGGGAAAGAGAATGTCATAATAAGAATCTTCTATCTTTGTTCAGTCTGTATTAACACATAAGTATATCACTCTCCTAAAAGAGTTAAGGAAAGAGAATGTCAAAAAATATGCTTACAGAATCGGAGCTCTGGTCTTTTTTATTGAATATACTCGATTAACCTGTCAAGTAAAACAAGGAAGAGCGATTTATTGTTTTAGATATACTAAAGAAAGAGACAGTTATTGTCTAAACCTGTTAGTTAGAATAATAGAATTGACATTCATACACGACACATTCACCCCAATATAAGAAACTAGCAGGGAATTCAATGTTGCCATACAAATCATTGCACCGAATGGCGACCAATAAGGGGGGGGGGGGTCAAAAATTATTTTCATGAGCAGTCCAGTTTATATCTCAAGTTCGTGCTCAGCACAGTGTAGTGAAATACCAAAACAAGACAAAATAATGGTCAACTTGAAAAAAATAAAATTAATTGAAACTGTACTTTATGAAATGCTTTTCTCCAAAGAATGCTTGCCCATAATAAGAATATTTGCAAAAATAAGGTTAAATGAAATGAACTAGCCATAGTGAACTTAAGAGGAAAATTGAAACGTGACAATATTAGATCAGAAATTTTGTCGTAAAATAAAAGTGTATTTATAACACACTGTATCTTTTGATTATAATTTTAATATTAAAAAAAATATGAAATAATAATTGGTTTCATACCTTGCTCTTCATGCAAAGACGACCTACTTCTAGATAAAATCTTAGATAAACCCAGTGGAGACCAATTGGAACTCCCGGTCCCATCCAAACCTTCCTAGAATAAAACCAAGCAAAATGTACATTTTTAAATATACTTTATATAGTTCCTTTTTACCTCTTCGTCGCTTTTGTTTACTTCTATTGCAGGACTAGTTGTAGAAGTATTAACTCGATCCCTTGACCTCTGCTGTTTTGAAGGAGTGCTGTTGTACAACTTTGGGGGATTTTTCGCCCAAAATGGCGACGGCACAGCCTTAGGCGGGTGGGGATGGGAAAAAAGTTGAACAATTCCTAAAAAAGAAAAACAAACGAAGAATATTAATATTGGTTAATTTATTTCAGGATTATTGCCTTCTTCTGAATAAATACTGAATCAGAACGAATTAATGGTAAAGAGGCTTTTTTACCTGATTTCGTTAAATTGGGATGTTCATCTGCTAAATGTAAACATACATTTTTAGCTTTTATTGCGGCACTACCAGACAATCTACAACAAAAACCTACATATAATAATAACGTTTTGAGTAATTTTAAGGTTATCTATTAAGAGGCCTACCCACTTTGAACGCTGTTAAAAAAAAGATAGTTTTTGTAACTTTTTAGGATACTATTATAAATATGAATATAAAACCTTTTAGGCTGAATAAATATGCTTTTAAAATACATGAAAATTTTTTTTATTAATTTTAGACCCTGAGGTGATTTTGAAATTTATTGTCAGTAGACTTCTGATTACGTAAAAACCTTGAGAATGGTAATAGTAATTATGTAATATCTTATGTCTCATTTTCTTTTTTGGGGAAAATTTTTTGTTTAACAATTAAAATGTGAAAAAACAGTTTTTTCGAGTACTAGGAAAAGCTATTGTGTTTTAGTAAAAAAGTTGCAAACAAAAGCTGTACACATTGAAAATACTTACAGAATGAGCTAAAACTCATCCAAATCGCATAATTTGTTTGTTAGTTATTGCAAAAAATCTGCTAAAATGGCTGTTTTTTCTATTCTTCATAAACAATAAAAAAATATATTGCATTAACTTTATACTGCGACTAAAGGAGCCTCTTGTTGCATACAACAAATGTGCAAAATTTCAAGTAAAAATATTCAATAGTTCTTTGAACAGTGAATTTGTTTATAACTTTTTGTTTTTTTTGATTGTTTATTCTCAGCGATCTAGAGGTCGTACAGCGGTGAGCGGGTATGCAAATGAAAGTTCCAGACTTATACTAACAATAACAAAAAAGAACGAAATCAATTGTTGATCTTAAATTGTTGAAACAGATAAACAAAATTGGGGTTCTTTTTTTCGTTATAAACAAATAGAATAACTCTTCCAAAATTGTTGATATCAACCGATAAGTGGACGCGATAGTTGAGATTTTGACGCACATTTTGAAACAAAAAAATTGTTCACAACCAGTAAAAGTTGAGATAGTTTTTTTTCAGCCTGCGGTGCGCAGAAATAGACGTGACTCGGACGCTTCAAATTCGAACATTGGATGATATGTTTTTGTAGCAATAAACAAATTGTTGCACTTTTATCCGTTTTATGGAATTTTACTGTATTACGTAATTTTCAATTTGCGAAAAAATTGTTACAGTGGTCAACAGTATACTATTAATTAGGAATATTAAAAATTAGATTGATTTTTAATGTACCATTAATATTTATAGAGATATAGCATGAAACAAATAGCAACATTTGTTGATAGCATTATTTTTCGAGATGCATAATAAACTGCATTTGACGATTATATTATAAACGACTATCCTATAGGAGAGAAAATAGTCATGATTATGAAAATAATGATGATGATGATAATTCTGTTAATGATGAGAGTGATGATGATGATGAGAGTAATAATGATGATGACGATGAGTGATAATGATGATAATAATTTTAATAATAATAATGAAACCGATAAAGACCATCCAGCACATAACTGGAGGATGCCAAGCGTTTGCCGCAACCGAGTATAAGGAAAGACACGACTCAGCCGCCAAGATACTCCACCAAGAGTTAGCAGAAAAGTTAAATCTATTACAGGTAGGAAAAGTGCCTTATTACCAATACAATCCCGAGTCCATTCTTGAGAACAACCAGTTCAAGTTATATTGGGACCGAACGGTTTTGACGGATCAGACAGTTGCTCATAATAGGCCAGATATTATACTAATAGATAAAACTGTTAGGCGAACTACACTAATCGACATCGCTGTACCTAACAACAACAACCTAAGGCCGAAATACAACGAGAAGATCGCCAAATACAGAGATCTGGAGGTGCAAATCCGAAGACAATGGGCAATGAACATCGTCCAAACGATTCCCATAATACTCTCAACAACTGGAGTGATACCGAAGAGCCTCCTGCAGAACATCAAGGGGCTGGGTCTTAGTGAGCATATGTATAAACCGATGCAAAAAGCAACTCTCCTAGCAACCGCGCGAACCGTCCGAAAGTTCATAGGAAATACAGCTGACCACGTCACCTAGGACCCGATAACATGAAAAGGGTTTCCACAGAGCTTCATACTTTTGGTATCTTAGAGTACCTGGTATGAGTGAATATTCCCTGGAGGGAGTGCGAAGCCGTTTGGCTTGTAAATCATAATAAAACCGATAAGGGTTTCGAAAATGAGTGTCCATCGATGTATAAGAAACGGAGAACGGAATAAATATTTTGTATAAATTTAGCCAAAAAATATGTATTTTAGCAAAATATTTTGTATGTGAAAAATGCAAGTCCAATAAAATAAACAAAAAAGTTAACATGTGTTTTTCTTGTTCAACAATAATTTGGCGGCAAATGACAGTCGCAATTTATTTCATGCTATAACCTGATAAATATTAATGGCACATTAAAAATCAATCTGATTTTTAATATTCCTAATTGGTAGTCTACTGTTAACCACTGTAACATTTTTTCGCAATTTAAAAAGCACGTTCAACAATTTGTTTATTGCTTATTTTAACAATAATTTGATTACAAAAACATGTCATCCATTGTTCATATCTCGTCGAGAAACCACGAATTAAAAAAAAATTCTACAACCAATATCCGCCGAAATAACCCAAATTTTTCCAGTGAACGAATGTGAAGCGTCCGAATCACGTTTGTTTCCGCGCGCCGCAAGCTGAAAGAACGCCCCCTTCTAAGGCTAACTTTCTGACTCTCACAATAGGTGCAACTTTAAACTATTGCTACATCAACAATTTTGAAATAATTGAGTTGAAAATTGCTGCAGTTTAACCATCTCCCTATGAGTTCCTACTTAAATAATCCCTTAATAATAAACAGCGCAGCAGCGATTTTTTGAAAAAAAAAACTCTATCTCAGCTTCTAATGGTCGTGCAGCATTTTTTTTCAGAATATCCGCTAAAATCTCACCTATCACGTCCCCTAATCGGCATTTCGATATCAACAATGGTCGAAGAGTTATTCTATTTGTTTATAACGAAAAAATCAACAACTTCGTAGCTCTTTCAATAATTTAAAATGAACAATTAATTTGGTTCTTTTTTGTTATTGTTAGTATAAGTCTCGAGCTTTCATTTGCCAACCAGCAGATCACTATATGATCTCTAGATCGATGAGAATAAACAATTAAAAAATAAAATAAAATGTTATAAACAAATTCACTATGCAAACTATTGCATATTTTTACTTGAAATTTTGCATACCTATCGTATGCAACAAGAGGCTCTTTTTGGTGTAGTATAAAGTTAATGCCATATATATTTTTCTATTGTTTATTAACAATTGAAAAACAATCATTTTAGCAGGTTTTTTGCAATAACTAACAAACAAATTAACCGATTTGGATGAGCTTCAGCTCATTTTGTGTATATTTTCAAAGCGCAGTTTTTTACTGAAAAACGATAGCTTTTCCTAGAACTCGAAAAAATTGTTTTTTCACATCTTAGGGTGACGGCACCAATTATGGACATGTTAAGGATACCTTTTTCCGTTTTATAAAATAAAATTCGTGTTTTTATGTGTACAGATACCGTATAGTGGTAAATGAATTTAGAGATAATATGAGAAGACGAATCTTTAAGTTGAACTTTAAATAGTTGGATATAAATATGTTATTTTACTTAAAAATGTAGAAAGTTCAAAATCACCATTAATGGACACCTAAACCCCAGTAATGATCAACCAGTTATCGACAAGTTCAATGAAAGAAACCCAGTCATTGGCAGTAACCTGGCTTTTTCTAAAAAGCATTCAATTACAAATTTAGTTAGGTACGTAAATGATATATTTAATGGTATATTTAAAAAGAATAGGCACTTATTAATCATAAATTAGCTTTTATTTGAGTTTTATTTGAACTCACATTATTTGCGATAATAATCCCCAATTAAAATATTTCTGAAAAAAAAAAACACTTATTCTCATATAAACTATGGCATCGAAGTAATAGCCTCATAAATTTATCATTTACAGTATCAGAATCATTAAAATATTTATCCATTTAATATAAAAAAAAACATTATAAAACTAAAAACAAAATGAGCAAAGTAACAAAAACTAAGTAAATTCTTATAAAATTAAATTGTTTTTTTCTTACAAACGAAATATTATGTATTAATGAGATCTTCAGAGATCTGTGAATTAAAAATACTAAAAATCACAAAAGGAAGTGTGCCTACGTAATTAAATACTGTATAAATCAGGTAAGTATTTCTCCATTTCCTTAACTTTATAGAAACCTCTTTTATTCAGAAGCAAAGGTTCACTTATAACTTCTATTAGATCGTGTTTTTATACCATATTTTATCAGGTTTGTCAGGCCATCTAAAAGAATTGCCTGTTGATAGTACCATAGTGCTAATTTCATACTGGTCTTTATCAACGGCTTCTGTTCTGCCCGGGAAAAACTCGTCTTCATATTTTACTATGACAAACTGTCCGGGTCGAACAATGGCTTTATATTTTGAAGGTAACGTTTTGATTTTTAGCATGTTTAGCGATTCATTTTCAGAATTTTCTTCACTCTTGTTTTCGCGATGTTTTTTGATCTCCCTCTTTTCATGCGCGAGTCCAGCTCTTTTCCGCTGTTTACACTTATCTACTTTTGCCCTTTCTCCGTTATCTTCGGTAATACCATCCTCTTTTTCATTATAACTATTGTTTTCACTCTCAGCATATGTTATTTCTAAATCTGTATCTTCGGAAGTTGTGTTATCCTGGTCTATTGCTTTTTTTTAGATTTAGAACATCGTTTGTCCATCATTGGTAATTTGGTCTGTACTCGATCCAGTAATAAACATTGCAAAAAAACAGAGATTTTAGGTTATGGTTCTATTTAATATTATGACAAAATATATTCTTTGTTCCTAATATTCAATATAAAATAATATCAAACTTAATTATCAAATAACATAATGAAGTAATTCACGAAAATATATACTTACTCTCTTAACGATTTTCATAATAAAACCGGATTTTTCGGACGTAGCTCATACTTCACTTATATTTAGGCTGCCATCTTGAAGAAAGTGGCCGATCTTGACATTTTAATTTGTTAGTGAGACAACTGACCCCCTACTACTTATAATCCAGTGTTACCATCCCCAAAATTCTTTTGCGTTTGGTTATTATTTCGGTTTATTTAGAAAAAATGTCCATCATTGGTTCTTGTTCATAATTGGTGATATCACCCTAATTGTTAAATAAAAAATTTTCCCCAAAAAAGAAAATGAGACATAAGATACTACATAATTACTATTATCATTCTGAAGGTTTTTACTTAGTCAGAAGTCTACTAATAATAATTTTTTTCCAGATGCTAATTCCGCTGGCCTATTTGCAAAAATGACAGATAAACGTAACTCCTTAAAAATAGGCATACCTGCGTTGCTGATGGAATCTCGAAGATGGCTCGTTTAAAATAAAAAAATTAAATGGTTTCAGATTCAATATGACACTGGCTCCAGCGCATACTAGGATTTTTAGTATATATGCAAAAATAAAGATATCACAACCATTTTTCAAAAATCAACAAAAAATGTTTTTTTTCACCGTTTTTCGAAAAAAAAATAGTAAAAGCCAGTGTCATACTGAATCTGAATCTATCTGATTTTTTGTTTTAGATGAGATTCCATCTACAGAGCAAGCACGTCTTCTTATGGAGTTACGTTTATCTATCATTCCTACAAAGTTTTATATTCATATTTATAATAGCATCCTCAAAATAAAAATCACACAAACAGTCTTTTGTTACAGCCTTCAAATGGGAGACCCCTTAAGGAGCTAAAAGAGTCGCTTCTCAAAAAAGGTAAATTAAAAATCGACATTTTTTAAGGAAAATATTAGGCACAACATTACCTGCATAAAAACTTAAAAACGTGTTTTTTTTTTCTTTAAAGCTTAATAAAAATATTTGCAATGCAGCGCCACATTGTTCCAAGTTTTTGTACGAGGTATCCCAAATTCGATACTTTTATGGGGCTTTTTATTAACTATTAAAGTTCGCAGAAAACTAATGTAGCATTTACAAGCTGTTTTTTAAGGAAACTAGAAATGCCGCAAAGAGAAATTATTTTTTTTTGTTTTGATAAAATATCTTCTTCTTCTTCCTCTTGTTATAGGCTTACAGCCTGTTTTTTTTTCAACTCAATCATTCATCTCATTTGATGTGGAAATCCAGGACTCTCTCCATCTTTTAGGTGGTCTACCTATTGGTCTTCTGGTTTCCGGTGTTCCATCTCGGGCGATTCTCGCTATCCTATTTTGCGCCATTCTTCCTACGTGCTCATTCCAGGCTCTTCTGCGCTCCTGTCCCCATCTTACTATATCCTGCATTCCATGTTCCTCGCGTATTGTTGAATTGCGTATGTGATCTCTTAATGTGTATCCCGATATTCTTCTTAGTACTTTCATTTCGGCAGTTCTTAGAATTGATTTTGTTTTTGTGTTGTCAGCTCTCGTCTCTATTGCGTACGTCACTATCGGTCGAATAGAGGTCTTGTAGATTTTTGTTTTTGCGTCCTTGCTCATGTATGTGTTGTGCCATATTATATCCGCCAGGCTTCCTGAGATTCTATTTGCCTTGTTTACTTGGTTTCTTACTTCTCTTGTTCTGTCTTGGTTTGCGGATATCTCAACTCTTAAGTAATTAAAGGTCATGAGTTGTTCTATTGGTTTGTCATCCACTACTAGTTTGCATCTTAAGGGCACTTTGCTTATTACCACTGACTTAGTTTTATCGATGGATAAAATATATATAATATAATTATAAACTCCACCTTATCCAAAAATTTATAGGGTATTCCATTTAAAATAGTGATATTCCTGCAGAAATCTCTTATAATAACTTTTTCTATTCAGGCACAAAGGGTATTGCATATGCATTTGCGCTTTATTTTGGTAATGTATTTAGTGCTGCAGAGGTGATGGAATGCAGTGGGGGTATATCTAAAAATCATTTTTGTGACTATCCCATAGATAAAACTTAAGTACGCTGTGCTCTTCAAAAGTTAAAGGGTAACAAAACTATTGGACCAGATGGATTGCCCGGCTATGTTATAAAGGGCTCTAGCGAATTTCTGTTAGAACCATTACTATAAATATTTAACCTTTCACTTAAAACAGTAACATATCCAACAGAATGGCGTATTACAAAGGTTACCTACTTTCAAAGGAGGAGTAAAGCACGAAGTAACTAATTATAGGCCTATTACTATAGTAAATGCAACGTCAAAGTTATTTGAAATATTGATTTTTAACAAAATATATGATGAAGTAAAGCACAGTATATCTGAGTGCCAACATAGGTTCTTACCAAATGAGTCAACAGTAACTAACTTAATTACTTTTACACAATACATTTATAACTCTTTTAATAAAAAAGCACAAGTTGATGTAATCTACACGGATATGGCAAACGGATTTGACAGAGTAAAACATACCCTTATAATACAATCTCTTAAGCAACTGAATGTTACAGAGAATCTTACCTGACTGATAGACAGCAGCACGTTGAAATAAAAGGGGCCAAATGATATGTATATAGAAGTACTTCTGGTGTTCCTCAGGGGTCTAATTTGGGACCTTTGTTCTTAATTGCGTTTAATAATATATATAATGTGATCAAACACTCAAAACCATTACTGTTTGCAGACGACTTTAAACTTTTTAGGGAAGTATTGACTGCTGACGATTGTGACTAGCTAGATCTAAATAATATTGTTGAATGGTGTGGAATAAACGGTTTTTGTCTTAATGGTAACAAGTGCTCGTCAATGTCTTTTACGCTTAATAAAAATATTTTAAATCAAGCCTATTCTGTTAATGATATAGTGTTAAAACGGACTTCTTGTCAGAGGGATTTGGGAGTATTGTTTGATAGTTCACTGTATTTCAATAAGCATATAATAAATAAAATTAATGAAGCTCAAGAGATAATGGGTTTCATCATCAGATCTACTAAACATTTTGATGTTGATGTTTGTTGGACGCTTTTTGACAGTCTTGTACTGCCAAAACTTGAATACTGTAGTATAATATGGTCACCACAATATGAAGTGTGGAGTAGAACTATAGAACGTGTACAGCGAAAATTTTTAAAGTATATGGTTTTTAAAAGATTTGGGTACTATCCCAATCAGGGCTATATTCATCTGGACTTATTGAATATATTTAACATATTTTCGTTGGAAAACAAACGTATAAAAATATGTTTGGTATGTATATTCAAGATCTTAAAGAATAAATAGCCCAGACCTATTGCTGCAACTTCCATTTGTGGTAAATAATAGTGGAACAAGACAAAGGCCAACATTTTATCTAGAATTTCCTGTAATAAATACTTATAAAAATTCGCCGCTATATAAAATATGTCATTATTTTAATACATATGTTAGTGATGTAGATTTAAGTAGTATTACTTTACGGAAATATTCGGATATTATTGACTATAAGTTGCTTGCTTCTCAGGCTCAGATGTAATATTGAGAATAATATTGATTAGGACTATTAGTTTAATGTTTTTAACATGAAGATAGGTGTTTGTAATTAGCTTAACTGCGGTAGATGCTGTATTGAATAAATAAATAAATAAAATAACCAAATTGGGATGAATAATTCCTCGTTTCAAATTACGACTACACCGTTGGGGAAAGAAACAATGACCGAGTTATTTCGGGCTCACTTCCCAGGGTTAACAATAATTGAGAAATCACCGGAGACTTGGAGGACTGGAGCAGAGATAAATACTGCTGTGACAGCCACCAAGGACAATTGGCAAACGACAAAAAAGGTGATTACCTATGAAAAGATAAAATGGGCCATAAACTCATTTGAACCATATAAATCGCCGGGACCGGACGGGATTTATCCAGCAATGCTACAGCAGAGTCCAAACTTGTTGATCAACAAATTTTGCTGCATATTAACAGCCACTCTAGCTCTAGGATATGTACAAAAGGTTTGGAGGTTAACCAGGGTAGTGTTCATTCAAAAACCTGGAAAACCCAACTATTCTACAGCAAAGGCATTTAGATCAATCAGTCTAATGTCGTTTATCCTTAAAACTCTCGAGAAACTGTTGGACAGGCATGTCAGAGATGAATTAATGGTAAACAGTCCATTTCATCGGAGCCAGCATGCATACAGAACCGGGAGATCTACAGAGACAGCGCTCCACGACTTGGTTAGCAAGGTGGAAAACACTTTGGAAAATGGGAAGTGCTTCTAGGAGCATTTCTAGACATAGAGGGGGCGTTCGACAACACGTCTTTTCAATCAATCATCACTGCAATAAGGAACATCAACCTGGAAGAGACCTGTTGCGGGTGGATTGAAAATATGTTAAAAGACAGAGTGATCTATACAGAACTGCTTGGAGAGTTGCTGATGGCACGGGTGACTGGGGGGTGTCCGCAGAGGGGGGTCCTCTCCCCACTGCTTTGGAACCTAGTAATGGATGGGCTTCTGCGAATCCTGAGTGGGGAGGGTCACTCTGTACTGGGATATGCAGATGACTTGGTAATCTTAACCAAAGGCAAATTTAATACAACAGTAAGAGAGAGAATGCAGAGGGCTCTTAAAGGCAGGAGGGACTCAATATAAGTCCCCAAAAGACTGTCCTAATCCCCTTTACAAAACGGAGAAAGATAGAGGATCTCGGTCCCATCATCCTCCAAGGAAACGCAATACCACTTGTCATAGAAGTAAAATATCTGGGGGTGATTTTAGACTCCAGGCTGACCTGGAACAAGCAATTGGAAAACATAATCAGAAAATCGGAAACAACTCTTATGATTGTTAGAAGATTATGTGGGAAAACATGGGGTCTCTCACCGAAAATGGAACATTGGTTATACACTAGTGTTGTGAGACTAGCCATCACTTACGCAGCCTTGGTCTGGTGGCCCAAGGTAATGCAGAGAACAACCATGACAAAGCTGAGTGGAATACAAAGCGTCGCCTGTTTGTGTATTACTGGGGCCATGATATCAACCCCCACTTCGGCAATGAAGTGTATTCTGGATCTGCCTCCGCTACACATAGTGATTCAGGCAGAGGCAAGAATGGGACTCCACCGACTAAATCACTCAACAGTAAAATCGCAAAGGACGATGTCAGGACAAAAAAACATATGTAAAAGAATTAAGAGCCCTGAGTTGGAAATGGACACGAACCATATGAACTCGAGCTACCGTTATAATATACCGTTTGAAGTCACAATAGAGGATCGAATGGCAAGTAAAAGAGAAAGACCGGAAACATTCTCGGGTGCAAGTATCTGTTACACTGACGGTTCAAAAACTAGTGAGGGTACTG
The DNA here is from genome assembly GCA_034092305.1 of Diaprepes abbreviatus. Lineage (NCBI taxonomy): Eukaryota > Metazoa > Arthropoda > Insecta > Coleoptera > Curculionidae > Diaprepes > Diaprepes abbreviatus. Next base: position 1,002,382 of record JASJET010000279.1, read on the forward strand.
GAGCTGGGATATATGGGTTACAACCGAGGAAGGAACTAACCTTTCCCCTTGGGAAATACCAACAGTATTCCAGGCAGAAATATACGCAATTTTACGGTGCGCAGACGAGATAAACAGGAGAACTTACAAAGGGAAGCAAATCCTCATTTACTCTGACAGCCAGGCAGCCCTAAGGGTCCTCAAGGGCCAAAAGGTATCATCGAGGCTGGTTCGGGAATGTCAGAGTGAGCTGGAAATTCTGGCAAAAGACAACAGAGTTATGTTAAAGTACCCACCAGGACACGAAGGCATACATGGAAATGAAAAAGCTGACGAGCTAGCTAGAGCAGGGTCAGCATATCAATACATTGGTCCAGAACTGGCCTTTGGGGTGCCGCGGTGCGCGGCCCGAGAAGCAGTCAAAGAATGGATCAAAAAAGAACATAAAAACCAATGGATGATCAGAGAGGGTTTAAACCACAGCAAGCTATTTATTGGGAATCCGGACCCGAAACTGGCAAGGAAACTACTACAAATGAGTAGAAACCAATTAAGGACTATTACGGGTATAATGACGGGACACATGGCCGTCAAAGTACATCTGAATAGAATGAACGGAAACCTCGGCTGCAGACTATGTGGACAAGCCGAGGAAACGGTGAAGCATATCATATGTGACTGTGAGTCACTGGTGAGATTTAGACAACAAACTTTCGGGTCGGTAAGATTGGAACTGAGAGAAATACTCACTCACTCCTTAGCAGGACTGTTCAGATTGAGCCAGGGGGCTAGGTTGACAGAGTGACTGTAATGTCTAGGGTGAGCACAATAGGCCTACTCTGGTCGCAGTGCATCCGGCTTTAGGACGGACTCGGGAATATAATAAAAAAAACACCGTTAGATTACGCTTAAAATATTATAAATATGTCATATAACTTTTGAATATTACCCTATATCTTCAAAACAGCTTGCGAATGCTACATTAGTTTTTTGTTAACTTTAATGGTTAACGAGAAACCCCATAATAGTGTCGAATTTGGGATACACTGTACATTAATAGGGACAATTTTGAGCAAAATAAAGTAAAAATATTGTCTTACTTATAACCAAAAGTTAGGTCGATCCAATGATGCAATCTTTCCGAAACGTGATCGCTTTCTAGAGCTTCTCTATGTCTCTCAATAAAATCTTCCGGCCCGGAAGCCCAAAGAGGGACTTCTAGATCGTCTAGATCGTCATGAATGCTTCTAAAAACAGATGGATCTGAAAAATATTAAAAAGTTTTTTTATCAAGTTCAAATTCCGTTTTATTCCAAAATGTTTATGAAGATTGAGAAATCGTAGTTTTGCCAAATAATAGTAAAATTTAGAAATTGAAAAGGTCCAGAATTTATTTTCGATGACCTTTTTTATGTGATAATTGATATAAGTTAAATGATAAAATTCACCCATCTATTTTTTTCTGGTTCTTTGTATGTAAAAAACACTAGATGTCATTTTATATTTCGTGAAAAATTAACATTACAGTGCTAAAGGATTGCATCATACCGGTAAAGAACTCTGGAATACATTCATCCGGAGTCCATTCCTGCATTCTTTGAATAGAACTGGGATATTCCGCAGGTACCCATATAGTTCGGACATTTTTACACAACACCGATTTAGGGGTTCGACGTGCCATATAAACGTAATATGTAATTGACGACAGGACGTCAGAAACATGGTGGGGAACCTAAAATAAAAGAACAGTTATAAACATGGCTATAATCATCTGCATTTGGTGGAAATTTTCAATACACCATCGCTAGATAACCGTACCATTGGGTATTTATTCAAAAATTAAAAAAATTATTTGTATTATCTGGGTATATTGGCTCAACTTCAATATATATATATATATATATATATATATATATATATATATATATATATATATATATATATATACATATATATATATATATATATATATATATATACATATATATATATATATATATATATATATATATATATATATATATATATATATATATATATATATATATATATATATATGTATGTATGAAATTTCTATATCGTCTATTTAGGTTCTTAGGATACATGGAATGCGAGCGTGTTATATTTTAACAATGGACCTAAAAAAATGAAAGAAATCATACATTTAATTTATGTTTAAGAGGATATTCAATTTTTGATTTATTAATAAGATCGAATAATTAATATTTTTCTTTACACCGGCCTAATTTAAAAATGTATGTATGTATATATATACAGGGTGTCCAAGATAAGGATCCTAAGCATGGGGATCTCGGAAACAGTTGGAGATACGAGGTCGGTTAAATTAGAGAAAAGTTGCGCAATTTAGTGCTAAATTAAAAGCAGTTAAAAAAATTTAAAAATTTCAAACACTTCCGGAGATTTCCGGAAAAAAACGAAATTTGGCAAAATCGTTTTTAATTTTTGCAGGCTTTATTTAAAGAGATATCAGAAAATAAAAGGTAGATTCTCATTGCCACTTTTTATTTTTTATAATATGGTCTAAACAAAATTTAAATCCGACGTTTCGTTTCTGAGATACCATCATGAACTTTCATTTTTTATATGGAACAAAAGAAAAGTATCCCATGTATTTGATAGCATTTTTTATTACAAATTCAACGATGTATCACCCTTGCATATCGAATACGTAGTTCAAGTACTTTCCATAAGAGCTCCATGAGAGCGAGAGAGAAAGGTATATCAGTTTTATAAAAGCCAATGAACTACACACTTGATATGCAAGTGTGATACACCGTTGAATTTGTAATAAAAAATGCTATCAAATACATGGGATACTTTTTTTTGTTCCATATAAAAAATGAAAGTTCATGATGGTATCTCAGAAACGAAACGTCGGATTTAAATTTTGTTTAGACCAAATTATAAAAAATAAAAAGTGGCAAGAAGAATCTACCTTTTAGTTTTTGATATCTCTTTAAATAAAGCCTACAAAAATTAAAAACGATTTTGCCAAAATTCGGCTTTTTCCGGAAATCTCCGGAAGTATTTTGAATTTTTAAAATTTTTAAATTGCGTTTAATTTAGCACTAAATTGCGCAACTTTTCTCTAATTTAACCGACCTCGTATCTCCAACTGTTTCCGAGATCCCCATGGTTAGGATCCTTATCTTGGACACCCTGTATATATATATATATATATATATATATATATATATATATATATATATATATATATATATATATATATATATATATATATATATATAGATAAGTTTTGTCCGTGTAATTTAAAATAAAATAGAATCAAATATTGGCGAAGCGGACGTGAAAATTTGTCAATCTACATGATTTTAGTGTTAAAAAGTGCGGAGCACTCCAAAATATGGATAAACTCCGGATCCGACAGATGGCGACAGCGCTGTTTCGTCCTAATATGGGACTCGTCAGGCCACTGCATTCGGTACAAACCATCATCTCGCCTTTACATCCTATAAAGCTGAGGTTAAAATCAAAAAACAGAAAACAAGACGACATCTCGATGATCCACTTGATAACACAAGAACCACACAGATTAACAAAGTTTGTAAATAACCACCATATGGTGACGCGACGGTGAATTAAAACAGAAATATGTAAAATCGAGTATACGAAACGCGCTGCCCAAAGGATAGGGGTCGCATTTTTCGGTACAGGCAACCAAGCCTACTGCTCATTTCAGCAGCCAAAGCCACGTGTCGTACCAAACGATCCCACCATGAGAGCATCGTTTAGCGTGTTTCAAAGCCAAACAAGTAAATAAATAAATAGATAAGTGTTTGTCCGTGTAATTGAAAATAAAATAGAATCAAATATTGGCGAAGCGGACGTGAAAATTTGTCAATTTACATGATTCTCGTGTTAAAAAGTGCGGAGCACTCCAAAATATGGATAAACTCCGGGTCCCACAGATGGCGACAGCGCTGTTTCGTCCTAATATGGGACTCGTCAAGCCATATGGCGGTTATTTACAAACTTTGTTAATCTGTGTGGTTCTTGTGTTATCAAGTGGACCATCGAGATGTCGCCTTTGTCGTCTTGTTTGCTGTTTTTTTATTTTAAACTCAGCTTTATAGGATGCAAAGGCGAGATGATGGTTTGTACCGAACGCGGTGGCCTGACGAGTCCCATATTGCGGTTATTTACAAACTTTGTTAACCTGTGTGGTTCTTGTGTTATCAAGTGGACCATCGAGACGTCGCCTTTGTCGTCTTGTTTGCTGTTTTTTGATTTTAAACTCAGCTTTATAGGATGCAAAGGCGAGATAATGGTTTGTACCGAATGCGGTGGCCTGACGCGTCCAATATTAGGACGAAACAGCGCTGTCGCCATCTGTCGGACCCAGAGTTTGTCCATATTTTGGAGTGCTCCGCACTTTTTAACACGAGAATCATGTAGATTGACAAATTTTCACGTCCGCTTCGCCAATATTTGATTCTATTTTATTATATATATATATATATATATATATATATATATATATATATATATATATATATATATATATATATATATATTTGATAAAGTTGTCTATATGTGATCTTGTATAAAAAAAATATTTCGTACCTGAGTTTGAGAATGGTCATATGTCAAATCTAATTGTCTATCACCCTTATTCAATCTATATTTGGATTTCTTTAAATCTCTCCAGTTTTTTCCACATCTCGCAGCAAAATCCGTCACCCATGGAAATACGTAGTGACAATTAGGATCTCCTAATTTCCTCCCTAAAACATCCAAAATAAAAAATGATATTTCACAAAGATGGAACTAACAAAAATAACTGATATACATTTGAAAAAAACGGTAAAATAAAAAAAGTCAAACTACAAAACCAACTTAAGATTGCGTAAATTCACCTGAAAACTTATTTAAAGCGGAAATATACGTAAAATTGGAAATTCTTCTTTCAATCCACATTTTACATAATTCCTTTAGACTTTCATTCGTTATTTGAGTTTTATCGTAGGTTTTTAAACCACAATATTCACATTTCAAAGTATTACTGTCGAATTTATGTCCAGATTTCCTAAAAAATAAAAAAATTAGTTGAGTTTTTCAAACAATTTTAAAGGACTTTGGTCCTGTAACAACTTGATTGTAGACTCCTACGAACGAATTATTTTGGTAGCGTATGGCCCTTTCGCCCACGATTTGATGTTGTGCGGTATTAGTTAGTAGCTACACAATAAACTTATAAATAAATCTCACTGTGACAAAGGCACTCTGGAAATCTGGTCGATCTTCTGGGACTCTTGCAGACTTATTGATAAAAAAAACTATAGCTTATTAAGATTTACCAATACCACAAATACAGCTTCAAGACTCGGAAAGTTGGTGCCTAGCCAGTCAAGTCAGGTCTTTTGTATTTGAGCTCTCACATAAGAGCGCAATAATAATATATTTTTAAATCCAATTGATCCAAATGAATTTTACATGTCACAAAAGGTCTTAAGAATAAAAAATCGACAGGTATTGGCGAAATCCCTATCGCTTTGATAAAACATGTTGCTCAAGAAATTTCTCCAGTTCTTATTTACTTAATCAATCTATCTCTAAATACAGGAGTATTTCCTTCAAAATAAAAAATTGCTCAAATTAGACCAATTTTCAAAAAAGGACATAAACAAGATATAAAAAATTATAGACCAATAGCGCTTTTCGATAATATAAGTATAGTGTATAGGAAAATAATCTATGAAAAACTCGTAAATTTTCCTGAAAGCAACAACTTACTTTAAGATATTCAGAACGGCTTCCGTAGAAAGAAATCCACTCTAAGTGCTGTTTATCAAGCATTACTGACATATTGTACTCTTTAAATACTGATGAGGCACCATGGTGATGTGCCTTGACTTATCAAAAGCTTTCGACAGCGTTAGTCATTGATTGCTATTGGTCAAACTTGAACATTGTGGTATTCGAAGTGTGGTACTGACACTGGTCAAGTCATATCTGGAGAATAGGCAGTAGTGAGTGATAGATTGTTCCCAGGATGGCGTGAAGGCCAGCTCAAATTTAGAACCAGTAAAGCAGGGAGTCCCCAGGGATCACTGCTGGATCCTCTCTTCTACATTGTTTATACCAATAAAATATCCTCTGTAACAGAGCATCACCTGGGTCAATTTTCTAAAGATACATTTGTCGTGTTCGCCCTAGATAAGAAAAGTGATCCCACCAATATCATTTTCAATACACCTCATATGCTAGAAAACTGGTTTTCTGCCAATAATTTAAAATTAAACATCAATCAAAGACCTTTTATTCATTTCTCATAACCATCTGGTCGTGAATAGCTTACAGGAGTCAAGACGAAGAAATTATCATAATAAATTCAGTATCATTTCTAGGAATCCATCTGGACTCTCGTTTAGACTGGAGAGTACATACTGATGCTCTTGCAGAAACTCTATCAAAATAAACTAATGCCCTTAAGGTTATCTCCCAAAATGTATGTGCACAGTTGCCTTAGTCTAGATTCTCACTATAGGGTCCCTCTCGATACACTCGCGGTCCGATAAAATATTCTTACAGGAGAAACAATGAACCTATTCACACTATCGGTTTTGCCGAGATTTCGATATCGTGAATTCTTTTACAGATAAAAATATTTTATCGAACCGAGAGCGTATCGAGAACGGAAACATAGTGAGAATCCAACCTTAATCCATTCACGCATTAGGTATGGAATTATTTTCTGAGGCAAAGGCTGCGAAGTGCGCTGTATTTCAATTTTGCAAAAACGTTGCCTACTATACATAGTTAATCTCGAACAACGAGGTTCCTGTAAACAACTATTTAAAGATCAGTCTATACTCACTGTAGCCTCGACTAACATCTTTGAAGCTGTAATATTTATAAGATCGCACGAGGACCTATTTTCCGAACATTTCAGAATACATAACCACGATACTAGGGACAAATCTGATCAAATTCCCATCAATACCCATCTATCTTATATTAAAAAAAAATGTAAATTGTCCAATAATAAAAATTTTTAATAAGCTTCCCCAGAGATTGCGTCAAGTTCCTTTAGCAAATTTAAAAACAAAACTAAAAATCTTCCTGCTACAAAAGGTGTACTATTCAGTGGAGAGTGTTTTTTTTTTGTTATGATACGTCTCCCCTATATTTAAAATCAGGTGGCAGCTCTAATATTAAGAATTACACACCTATCTGCATACAGTCTGATATCCCTAAAGTTATGGAAAAAATGGTTCTACCTTAGTTGGGTATATTCAACAGTATTATAGTGGAGGAGCAGCATGGTTTTCAGGGAGGCCGTTCTACAGAGACTAATCTCTTCTTATATACAAATTACATTAGCGCAGCCATGGATCGGGGTTGTGAGGTTCATGCAGTGTACACGGACTTTAGTAAAGCTTTTGACTTGATTGATCAAAGTGTATTGCTTCACAGACTTGAGTCCCTTGGTATGGATGATCCATTCTATTCTTGGATGTCATCATACCTGCAGGGTAGAACATTGCAGGTTAGACTGGCAGGGTTTCTTTCACATAAGTTTGATGTGGTCTCAGCTGTGCCCCAAGGGTCGCACTTGGGCCCTAGACTATTTCAGTTGCTTATAAATAATATAGGTCACTATTTTAGTTCTAAGTATCTCGTGTTTGCGGATGATTTGAAACTTTTTAGAGTAATAGAGACCAGTAAAGATTGTGAGTTGCTTCAGAGGGACTAAAATATTTTAGAGACATGGTGCTTGAAAACTAACTTCAAGCTGAATGTTGCTAAGTGTTCATATATTATATTCAGTCTCAACAAGAGCGTGAACGAAGTTGAGTACAGAATTGCAGTGAGTAAATTGTAGAGGGTGAATGTAGTTAAAGATTTGGGATTATTTCTAGATAGTAGACTTCGTTATGTTGATCGTTATGATGCAATCATTAATAGGGGCTACCGTATGTTGGGTATGGTAGTAAGAATGTTCAAGGATTTTAATAATCCATGTGGTGTCTCTTCATTGTTTGTGTGTTACGTAAGGTCAATAATGGAATACTGTAGTTTTATTTGGAGCCCATACTTTGATATAAATTAAAAAAACGTTTGGAGGCTGTTCAGGTAAAATTTTTAAAATATCTAGGATATACATTGGCACAGACAAGACTGCAGCTTGACGTTGATGAGGTAAGGGAGTGTTATAGTTTGACCGAACTGGAGAACCGCAGACGATATTTTGAACTTTCTTTTTTATATAAGGTAATAAATAATTTAATAATGTCCCCTGATATATTGGCTGGTTTTAATTTTAAGATTCCACCTAGGAATCTCAGGAGGTGTCAACTGCTGTCCTCCGGGTTCTATAACATCCTACATGGTCAGATTATGCCAATTAGTAGAGTGGTTATCGCTGTTAACAGTTCCCCTGATCTTGATTACTTTGTCACGTCATTTAATGTATTTAGAAATAAGCTAAGAAGTCTGATTTTGTGATAGTAGTATTAAGCCATCTAGTGTTTAATATTAAATAATTTATTTGATTGTATATGTACAAATGGTGGAACCGTTGAAATAATAGTAAATAAATAAATGATACTGTATGTTTGTGTATTTCTTTCTATATGTCTTCGTATTTCTAAACTTTTTCTTTTTTATATATTTCTTTTACTGTATGTGGTACGTTACTTTATAGTAGAAGTTCTACGCCCGACGGGCAAATATATTTAAATTATTGTAACTTAGAATTAATAAAGTGTATCTCATCCTATCTTAATCATTTTGGAGGTATTTAAATCTTTATTTCTTTTTAATTAGGAAAAACAATCATTATACAAATTCATTGTACATCTAATCAAACGAATATATTGCATTATAGCGATTTGATTTGTTTATTTTTTTTTGCTAATAATGAGAAAGTTATTCAGTTTAAAACATTCTATCGGTGTTCGCCGATACCATATGTTAAAATTACCCTAGGCACTTATCCCTTTGGTTTTAATTACCTAACCAGGGTAGGATTTCTTTGACAGATTTATTTTAAAATTTTGATTCAGGTACGACCTGTCTAGTTTATGTCACTATAAATCTCTGGGTTTATACTTTTTTAAGAAAACATTTAAGTGACCCAAAAGTAATAAAACTGAGTCTATGCTTAAGTTTAATAATTGATTTATATTTTCCTTTATGGGTAACGGTTTTAGGGTGGTAATATAAGATATACACTTTCTCAGTTCCCATTGTTAAAATCCATATACAGAGTGATTATTTAATGCCTCTTCCAGAATTAAATAAATTATTACTCATAACAAAATCAAAAGATATAGGGATTTACTGCAAACAAATGTATAATTGAAATGACTTTTCTATCAATCTACTTTAAATTTCATAACGCTACAAACAACTTACCTACAGTCTTTAACAACCGATTGCTTAATTTCTAACCTAGTCAAATCTTGTACATAAATATTGGAACTAATTTGTGGAAAAACATAAACCCATAAGTCTTCAGTCAAATAAATGTCGTTTAGAGTAATATCACCCAATGTCAAGCTTCTGTCGTGTAGAGATTTCAACAGTTGTATTAATTGGTATATAACAAATAAAGGCTTGGAATAACATTTATCTAGAAGTAAAACATGCTGTTTAAAACAATAGAGATTAGCAACTATGTATATAAGACGCCAATAAATAGGTGTCTTCAAATTCCATTATCTTCTTATTTTTATAATTTTGAGATTTGGACACATCAAAATATATTGCTTCAACGAGACCAATTTTACATCTATTTAATGAAAATGAGTTTCAGTATTTGAATTTTAAACTTACCTAAAATAGCTGGACTAAATGTAACACAGTCTGAAAGGTTATGTTCTAAATAAGGAATGTGTAAGAGAAATATTGCGTTGAGTGTTTCCACACCAGAAAATGTAGGCAAAATATTCAAATGAACATCAAAATCTTTGGAACTGTCCATGTTATACGACGAATCTAAAGTATTAACTATTATACAGCCATATATTCGTAAAATTATTTCTCGTAGGACGTCGTTATAGTCTAATAAAGTAACCTAAAAAAATTAATATTTAAAACTGTGAAAATTATATTACCTAACAATTCACTAAAATGAATAAATTACAATTGTATGGTAATTAGTATGTTTTTAAACCAGTCTGATTGGTTGTTATTAAAGATATATCAACAAAAACGTAATTGTAAGAAAAAAACACTAGTAAATAAATTAAACTGTGAGAATTTTTGCCAAAGTTATGGGCCTCCAAAGTGTGTTCTGACTGTAATTTTGAGTAAAAACAGTATGTCCTGTTACTCCCATATACTATATACTTCATCAACATGAATAAGCACAAATACTCTCCAAGTTTTATTATTTCCACAGTAATATTAGATAAAAATATGTACTTACCTGCGTCTCCTTATTACTATCAGAACCTGCACTATATTTTTTATAAGCCTCCTTCCATAAGTTCTTGTAGTTAGTCTGGGAAATGTACTGCATCAGTTGTGCAAACAACAATGGGTTATCATCCTTAGAAACATTAGGCCTTATTCTGGGCAATGGAATTACCTTTGAATCTTTTTTCTTAAAAATTGAAATGAATATTTTTATCCAAGGCGAGTTGGATTCTTCTGTTGTTTGCCACGCTTCAAGTTTTGGTTTTTCTATAAAATCTATCAGTTTGGAGTGTTTGAATAACGATCTAAAAAAGAATTTTATTAACGTTGTTGCTAAAGAAGTATTATGTGCTCTTCCAAATAAGTTATATTAATTTATTTTAAAACCTTTTTATTCTTTAATTATTTTCTTTAGTTGTTAGCCCCTTAGGAAGAAAAAATTAATCAAAAGTCTGGAAAATAATATGATAAGATGTACACGAAATACCCATCCAGATTAAATCTATAATTGAGGGCTCAGGCAGCAGAATCCACAAACCCCTCAACTAAGCTAAGCCTAGTTGGGCAGAGGTGAAATATGGACCACTGATTCACTAGCGAGAAAAAAACATTATTTGAAAAATGTAAAAAAAAACTACTTCTTTATAGAACATTTTATTTTGAACAATGTTGGTTCTGGAAAAATTACTTTTTCAGTTCAATGAAAATTAATGCATTTTTTATGTCCAACTCGCGGTATCTTGGTAAATTTCAGCTCAATCATGATTTTTCAAAAACCATTTTATTTCCCAACCTCCAACGACACCAATGACATAGGAAAAATGCTGTAGCATTTTTAGGTACGAAAAAATTAAAATACAAAGGCGTAACGGAGCTGCTTTCCATTTAAAACAATTAATAATAAAGTAAAAAGAAACAAGCAAAAGAAAAAAAATTCAAATACTTTAGAATGCAAACGTCAACTGGATGCTCTAATTGTCATGTGTGGAAAAGTCCCTAGATACAGAGAAATATACAAGGATATCAAACAAACATATAACAAAATGTTACCTTCAGACAGAAAAGATAAATACTTCAAAAGAATCAGTCAAAACGACAATAAGTCTAATTGCATTTGGCAGATAGTGGGAGAAATAACAGGTAAATGTTCAAAACAAAAAGATTGTCAGATTGAAGGAGATCCTCAAATTAGTTTAAATAATTTTAACGAATTTGTCCTTGAAGGTGCCCCGAAATTTGTTGCTGACTTGTCTCAGGAAAGTAGATACTGCAATATTGAAAATAATTTAAATTCTATATTTCTCTCACATACAACAACAAAAGAAGTTTTTAAAATTATAAAAATCTTTGAAAAATAAAAAAAGCTGTGGGTATGATGAGATTTTAAATAATTTAATAAAAAAATGTGCCAGTCATATAGTCGAACCTTTGAGCTATATAATCAATAATTCGTTTAGGCACGGAATTTTTCCAGATAATATAAAAATGGCATTGGTTAAACCTCTATTTAAAAGGGGGGATAGTACAGATTTCCATAATTATAGGCCCATAAGCCTATTACCATCCTTCTCAAAGATTTTTGAAATTGCTGTGTATTCCAGACTATCCAAATTTTTTAATTCAAAAAACTTACTAAACCCAACACAACATGGTTACTTAAAAGGTAGTTCTGTGAGCACAGCCGAATATGATTTTATTGAGAAAATTATGGAAAGCTTTAAGAACAAGCACTTATCGTTGAGGACATTTCTGGACTTATCAAAAGCATTTGACAGTTTAAACCATAAGATTCTGCTTCAGAAACTTGAGAGATATGGTGTAAGGGAACCTGCTCTTGATTGGGTTCGTTCATATCTAGAAAAGAGAAGTCAGAAAGTTGTAGTGGAGTTTGATGGTGTTCAGTATTTTTCAGATGTTGACCATGGGCATCCCGCAGGGAAGCATTATGGGACCACTACTGTTTATTTTTTATATCAACGACCTGATATCTACATTTAGGGATGAAAGGTGTTATCTTGTAAACTTTGCTGATGATACAAATATCTTAACCATCGGCATCTCATGAAAATTACTGATGAACATATTATCAAGGCTAAAAAGTGGTTTAGAGAGAACAAATTAATACTGAACACTGAAAAGACCCATCACATTTGTTTTTCAACAAAGCAAAACAATCAGACACTTCCCGAGTCAGTGGAGTTAGGGACTGAGAACATCACACTAGAGGAAGATACAAAATTCCTTGGAATCCATATTAGTTGTAATCTGGATTGGACAAAACATATATCAGAGGTATGCAATAAGGTAAACACAGCTTCATACTCCTTACGAGTAATGTCAAAATATTTGACAAAGGAAAACTTAAAAATTGTATATTTTGCAAATGTATATTCAACTCTTCGCTATGGAGTGATATTTTGGGGTGGGAGCAGTGCATCAGAAAGGGTTTTTAAAAGTCAGAAAAGAGCAGTTCGTATACTTTTTGGCATTGGTCACTTGGATTCCTGCAGGGGAAAATTTAAAACCTTGGGTATCTTAACTTTACCAGCAACAACAAAAGTAAGGACCGGTTTAAGAAGCATGAAGTTAAACACTGCTTTGCCACGAAATATATAGGATATAATGTCCCACAGCATTGACTTAGTGGGGCAGAAAAAAGGCCTGGTTTCTTGGCAATTACATTTTTTAATGCTCTGCCAATCGGGGTAAAGTTGGATGAGATTTTAAACGTTTTAAGAAAACGGTTTTTGATTTATTGGTTCATATTGAACCATATACGCAGAATGAGTTCTTCGCATTTTTTTAAATGAATTTTAAGTGTCGTGTCTGACAATAGGATGTTATGTTAATGTTACTTTATTTAATATGTATGTAAATGTTTAGATTTAGTGTTTTTACTCAGCTATTTTATTGTATTTTAACTTTGACGCCATTCATTCAAGTTTTTAGTTTTTCATCAGTACCACAAAACTTTTTATTGCATAAAGAGATATTTGATTTGATTTGAAGTTCATACTTTTCGAAATTCAAATGAACCAGCTCAGTGACAAACTTTTGATTTTTTGAAATTCGACAAAGCAATATTAATCTGAATAGTTTGAGAAAATTTTTACTTTCCGCCAATTCAGCCGCCGATAAGCTCGCGCTCATTCCCTTGACATACAAATATCCATGGTTTATTCATTTTTTTTTGTGCCATATTATATTCTTTTCATTTTTAGCTTTCCCAGCTCATGAGGGTGCTCTCTGAAATTACATTTTCAAATATTTAAATAAGTATTCACAAAGATTGCATTTTTCCATCCATTTATTGTTAATCACATTCACATATTATTAATTTACTCAATAATTTGAAAATATTATATTATAATTAATTTATCTCACAGAAGAAGTAAGCTTTTTGGTTTAAACTTTTGCTTTTAATGTTTTCTTTCCTGAATTTTCAGCATCGATGATATCTTTTTTTCAGTTTGTTTTTGTCTTGACACTTCTGACATATACATATACACCTAGAAATAATTCTTCTCTTTCTCGCTCAAAGAACCTCACAGAGCCTTTAGCTTTTTAATTTTATCTTAATGACACCTGAAGATTCCAATTTTGAAGCCTTTTCCAAATAATCTATTTATTTATAAAATTTTAATTCAAAGCAATCAACAAAAATAATTTACAACAAACTAAAAGTTGTACAAATTAAAGTCTTCTATAAAATAGTATTCTTTAATTTTTTCCAAATAATTTTTTTTCTCTGCTCTACTAGCCCTCAATTATTCAATGATGGCAATTTTAATTGTAAAACTTTAAAATTGCAAATATAAAAGAGTTCTAATTGAAACTTTCCTTAAACAACTTTATTCCGCCTTGTATATCATTCTAGAAAAATATAAACATTATTCCAATGATGAATTTCGCTACTATAAACATAAGTACATCAAATAGTTAAATTCATGATTTAAGTATCTCTGTCTGGATTTTGCAATTGTTACTTTCTCTTTTTATGCTAGTTTAAAAATATAACTAGACAATTTTATTCACTTATTACAAAAGTATATCTAAATTGTTGTTTCAATGTCATATTAAATGAGTAAGCCACTAGATTTTCATTATTATTGACCAAAGAATGTGTTACTCATAATTTAAATTGATAAACTAAAAAAAAAATAAAGTTTATTGGTAAAATCCTTCATTGTGATAATAATTTATACCACTTATTTGATAAAAATTTTATCAAATATATATTTTCCCTATCTTTATTAATAATTAGACAATAAAATAAAAATAAATATAACTAAAAAATATATTAAATAAATATAGGTATCATCAATTTGCTGTTACCCTAAACCAGAGAATTGTGTAATTCATCTGGAGGGGTTCATTCAATTCTAAATAACCATTGGACAAGAAAAATATAGTTCTTGGTCAGAATAGCGATAGGAGCTTAGATAATAAACCCTTTTAGCTTATTTTGAAATACCCCAAAAAAAGTATCTTTGTGGTACAGTATATAGTAAGTAACTTGCTCTACAGCAGTAGCTTCTTATTATATGATAGGCTTTTAATAATAGCATTTTCCTTTCTATTAGCAAGAGAGTTATATTTAGATATGACAAAGTATGGGTACATTACAATACAAGAAAACTTATGTTTAACATGTTTCAAAAATTTGAACTTTACTAATTCAAGTCTATTAACATGAGCGGATAAAATGGGAATCAAACTGTGCTAGAAGACTATAACATTAAGTGTACACGCAAGGTATGCAGTGTTTTTGGAGCAACAACATTCTTAACATGTTTAGTGTTCCTCTTGACAAAGTCCAATACCTTACTTGCCCTATCAAATACATTCTTAAAGTGCTCCATAAATTTTATATCTAAATAAACTCAAAGATCCAAATGTATAACTAGAACAATATTTTTCAATTAAACTACAATCTAAAAAATCCCCAGTTAATTCCGACGAAATTTTTCGAACACCTATGAGTTTACCTAATAAATTTTCATCGGGACTGGACGACGTGCCCGTATATGTTTTAAAATTTGTCGCACACTGCATAAGTAATGCCTTGGCAAATATTGTTAATGCAAGTTTTGCCACACAGATCTTTCCCACTAATCTCAAGACAGCCAAAGTGATTCCTATATTTAAAAAAGGGGATCGCCAGTGTATCAAAAACTACAGACCAATCTCCATGCTTCCAGCAGTGTCAAAGGTCTTTGAAGAAGTTAAATATACTAGAATATTTGGACATCTAAACAGACTCAATATCCTGAGTAAAAATCAGTTCGGCTTTAGACCTAACAAATCTACTGAAATGGCAATATTCAACACAATTTCCTATATAAATGAAAGAATTGACACAAATGATAAAGTGGCAGGCCTATATTTTGATTTGTCTAAGGCCTTTGACACTGTGGATCATAACTTGCTTTTGACAAAGCTTGGTGCGTATGGGGTTAGAGGTGTTGCTGCCAGTTTGCCGCAATCCTACTTATCGGATAGGCACCAAACAGTCTGCTTTGCTAAAAATAATCATCATTACTTTTCAGATAGAACTAAATTGTTGCAGGGGGTACCTCGGGGCTTCATTTTGGGACCCATATTATTCTTAATATATGTAAACAATCTGGGAAATGGATTGGCCGCGGATAGCGTTTGCCAGTTTGCTGATGACACATCAGTGATTCTGGCGGACACTTCTAAGGCGGGACTGTCTCGAAAATGCACAAACTCTGCATTGAAAATGCAGCAGTGGTGTTCTGATAACGGCTTCACTCTAAACGTACATAAAACTGGCCTCATTCTTTTTTCAAAGCATGCAACAAGGTCTGAGTCACTGCTTGTGTGACTTGGGGGTAGATCTATACCTACTTTGAAACAGGTCAAGTTCTTGCGTGTTCACTTGGACCCCTCTTTAAACTGGGAACATCATATCTCAGCCCTTGAGGCTAAGCTTAGCAGTTTGTGTGGTGTAGTCCGAAGGCTTCGTGACGTCATCACTGCAGAGACTGTTAGGCTTTTCTACCTCGGGCAAATACAATCTCTTATCTCTTATGGTATTTCCTTTTGGAAATCATCATGAAAGGCTGTTAATATATTTAAAATTCAAAAACGCATAATAAGATGCATCTTCCACCTACATCCAAGAGCTTCATGTTGACCATTTTTTACTCAGTTTAAGTTGCTTACTGTTCCCTCATTATACTTTAGATCTTTGGTCATGTTTTTCAGAAGGAATACGGAATTATTTCCGCTAAATAGACAGCTTTATGGGGGAAACATGGTTATGACTACCAGAGGGGGAATGACCTAAGGGTGCCTTTACATAACTACACCTTCTATGAGAGAGGACCATACTATATGGCGATTAAAGTCGTAAGGATGTTACCAAGAGAAATCTGGCTTACCGAGTCGATTAATTGCTTTAAGAGACGCGTAAATGAATGGCTGTCTGATAGGTGTTTTTACTCTTTCAATTTTAATGAATAGTTTTTGTAATGTCAATATTTTTAACTTAATATTTTTTGTTTAGTGGGTTTTTTCCCATGCATTTGTTTTGTGTGTAAAAATTTTATTACTTTTAAATTGGAATATCTTATTTTACAAACTGTAAAACTTTGTTCAGTTTAAACTGACTCTCTTTATTACTACTTTCTTAAATTATCTTGTATCTGTCTTTTTCTCCTTTTGTTTTCCTTTGTATACAGTTCCTATCGAAATGTCGATTAGTTTTTATATTAACTGTAGTTAGATCGATATATTTACAATTCTTAATGTTAAACATTTCTCTCTCTGACGTTGCTTTGTTATGTGATCATAATTTTGTTGGCAAATAAAGGATATTATATTATTAAAAATGACATGGTATAGTTGACTAATTTTTTTTATTTCTTGCATTAAGATTATTCAAATTAAGTAGTTTTCACACACTTTGGTTAAGAGCAACATACAAGTTGTGGGGCTTTTAAAGTTTTAATATCAGTAATGTACCAAATTTCAAATCTGTACATCATCTAAAATTGATGATGGAAGAATCTCTATACCTTTTCGGTATACCAGATTCCGATCTCTAGTGTTAAATGATCCAATTTTAGGATTAAAATAATGGCGATTAAAAATTTATAATCAGGAACTAAATTAATAAAATACGATGCACAATATGCAAATAAAAAAGATATGATGTTAAAGACCATATTTTGTCTTCTTGCCATATTCATTAAAACCATTTAAGCAATACATTGACGCAATAATGAAAGCTGCAGTAACAAATATTAATGTATTTAAAAACCATTTTTAGAAAAGATAATTTATTATTTATCATAGTATTACAATTGATTTTCAGGGGAGTGGAAAAATTGGTGGCGGTAAATCAGAACTCTAACGGCGTACTTACTTAAGCCATTGTTTATGTACCAAAGCAATATATCTATCTTCTTTAACAGTTTTTTTCAGGTACTTGGGCGGAATTCCTAACTCTTCAAAGAGATTTTCCATATTAACGTCTGTTTAAACTATTCACTTTGTAAGCATTTTATTTACAGCCGTCGTAATATCACAACACGTATTGTAAATACAAATATTATAAAGTTCAAAAACCTGAGATTTTGTTTATTTTTTTTTCTTTACATAAAATTTTTATTTTGATACAAAATATACAACATAACCTTAAAGTTTTTTTAAACGTCATTTTCGAGGGTAGGTCCAGCTTTTGATCAATGTTTCTTTGACAGCCCAGAATAATAAGAAAATTGTTTTTGGATCCTTTATGGTTGGTTCATGCTTCCAAAAATTAACAAATAACACTAAGAGTTTCCACTAAATTAACACTGTGGTTATATAACTAATTTTATTTTCGGCTTTTTTATGACACATTTTTATTGAATTTTTAATTCAAATCATATATTTCCTTCCACATTAGTATAATGTATTTTATGCTGTATTCTTTTGATTAAATTATCACTGATCAAAGTGAACAAAGTGAAACTGATAACTTCATGTTTTTTTGAATATGCATTTACTTGTCATTGGGTCGAACTGATCATGATTACTTTAAGTGATAGAAGTGAAACTGATAATAATTCAAAAGAATAGCCTTTTAATTGTCAAATAATGATCCCATTTCCAAAAATCAAAACGCGATGATTTACAAATCTACTAAAATAAACTTGAAATTAGGCAAAGTAATAATTTAAAACGAAATACTTTAGTTCAACAAAATATAATATATGTTAAAAAGTTGACACAATGTTAAAAAGGTTCAAGGAAGAACTTACCAAGGTAGTAATATGGCGTAGTAGCCACGAAACATGAAAAAAAAGCAAAGAAGAGTAGCAGTTTTTAGTTCTGCTGGTAGATGATTAAAAATCTTATCAAATCATGTTGACTGGTCCTAGAAACGCACGAACTTGAGATATAAAACTGGACTGCTCATGAAAATAATTTTTGACCCCCCCTTATTGGTCGCCATTCGGTGCAATGATTTGTATGGCAACATTGAATTCCCTAATAGTTTCTTACATTGGCGTGAATGAATGTCAATTCTATTATTCTAACTAACAGATTTAGACAATAACTATCTCTTTCTATACTATATCTAAAACAATAAATCGCTCTTCCTTGTATTACGTGACAGGTTAATCGAGTATATTCAATAAAAAAGACCAGAGCTCCAATTCTGTAAGCATTTTTTTTGACATTCTCTCTCCTTATCTCTTTTAGGACAGTGATATACTTATGTGTTAATACAGAGTGAACAAAGGTAGAAGATCCTTATTATGACATCGTCTTTCCCTTTACTCTTATAGAATAGCAGCCACGAACTTGATCTCAAGTTCGTGATCGCAGCCCAGGATAATTGTTTCTGTAAAAAAAATATTTAACTTGAATTTCTAGTTTTAGTTTCCTCAAAATTATAATTTTTCTGTTTAAAGCAACTCCAATAAAGCTAATTTTTTTAACTTCTTTGGAACAGCGTAAATATGTAACAATTTTATATTTTTAAATGACAAGCATGAAATGTCAGTTGTTATAAATAAATGAAAATGCTTTTTCTATGACTGTTTACATATTTTATTTTTTACAATAAAACTGTTATTTAGTAAAATAGCTAAAATGTGAAATATGAGCCAAAAACAAATCGACTAATTTTTTTTTTGAAATATCTATTTTAGAAACATCCTTTTTCGGACGTAGAGTATCAGAAGTTAACGAAAAAAAGTATTAAGACATTTATTTTTAAAAATTTTATATCATAAATTAATATAGTATATTGTTTAATGTAAGGTATCGAAATGTCCACATAATCTATTGCAAAGTAAGATAGTTTCATCATTTAAAAATAGCTTCGATTAGCTCTTTGTTAAAATTATTTTCTCCTCGATGCTTTTAGGGAACTGATATGTTAGGTATTTATATAGGGTTAACAACATTCATAATAATGTTGACATTTCCTTCATAAAAACGGAGCTTTAATTTAAATGAAGTAAAGTAACATTATGTACTAAACCATTTTTATATAAAAAAAAATTAAACTCTAAAGGGGATAGTGTTAAAGCAGTTTATATTTAATTGTAAACAAAACAATATTTATTAAGATACTTTAAATATAAAGAAGCTTGTAAATACAAGAGAATTCTTACATTAATACAATCATTTTTAATCTAAATATATACATAAAGATTTACTAGCAACTTTTAATTTTTACACTAGGTCAAACTTTCAATTTACTGAACTGTCTAAGGATCTGGAATTGACCTTTCCTAGAGTTGAATTTTTGAAATGGTAATCAATCGCAGCTTCTCACTACTTTGACAAAGGATTTTCATGACACAAATTTCCTATCTGAGCTAAAATCAAGAATTTTTGTTTTATTAGTTAATAACATATCCAAACAAAAGGTTATTATTTTATTTTTAGACAAAACAAATACATAAAAGTAAAATTTATGTAATTTCCAAACATCCTTAACAATATTAAAAAATTTCATATTATATGCAATCATTTATTTCTATTTTAATATGGCATATTGGTTTTTAAACGTATAATCATTTTAAATTTTAACACCATACCAGTTTCGATATTCAGCTTTATATGTCAGCGGAACATTAACTTTATGGTAAAACAATATTGTCGTTGGTTAATGCACACTTAATTCAGGACTTTTTTTGTAGAGCTAGTGTATGTTATTAAGTTCAAGTTTAGTTGCTTCAAGATGTTTACATCAAACAGTGCTTCGTAGTTTTTTTCAGGCAGTTTATTTGTAAGAAGCACAACACAAACTTTTTGCTCATCTTCTTGTATAAAACAATTTCTAGAAAAATGCTCTGAACAGAATTACTCTTCTAGTGTATAAAAGAATTATGATCATGACCAATTTGCTTCAGCTCTTGAATTTGAAGATTCTTTTCTCTTAGAAAACTAAAATATTGATAGCATTTAATAATTACCATATATCATATCCATAAGATTAAACTTGTTACCCTTAGATTTACAATTTGATTCTAAGGTAAAATTTTATATAATTATTATTGAATGCTTTATAACTTACCAATTAAATAAATTCCAATTTACCAGATGAGGTATTTGCACGTCTTACGATGAAGAATCACATTTTTTAAAATCCAAAAAAAAATCTTAAAGTTCACATTCCTGTTTGAAATTTTCAGGAAAACGTTACATAAAATGTGATAAAATCCATAAAACAGCAAAATCAACAATAAATTTTTGTCAAAATGAAAAGTATTCAGTCAATGTCAAAATACACTTTCACCAATATCATAAAAACTTAGGGAATTCATTGTTGCCAAAGCAATTATTTGCACCAAATGGCACGGAGCATGGTGGGGTCATTTTTTTTATAAGGGAGATATGTAACACGAGCAGTCCAGTTTTATATCTCAAGTTCGTGTAGAAACGGGAATGTACAAATTATCCCTACTTCTACACTCATAAAACCTAACTTCTCCACACCTACTGAACAAATTCAAATTTGCTTTCACGTATAAAACACTCTCCAGAATGTAACCAATAATTGTGAGAAATCCTTCCTCAGCAAAACAATCCTCTTACATGAGACCATACGTAACATAGTACCAATCAGTAGCGGCTTTGCCTTAGATTTGCAGGTTTGCGCAACCCTCAAAAATATTGTAAATTAAAATAAAACATACTAATAAATAGAAGTACAAATATTTTTTTAACTTCTAGTGATATTTTAATGATTAAATTTAAATCAATTTTTTACCTAGATTATACGCGAACAGCAGTTAATTATTGAAATAATTTAACTTACTGTGCCTAAATATCATTAATAATTTGTCTGTATTACAGTGTTACGCCTGGAAACGTTACCGCTTTGCTGCTTTGCAATTTTAATGCATACTAATCCATTGGAACGTATATTGAGTTGCCTATCTAAGACGTGGAGATTAATTTCGTCTCATAAGATTCATGTAGGTTGCAAGTCGACTTGCATACCAGTGTTTAGTTTGTCCCACAAAATATCCCTCTACCAGAAAATTTTCTTTTAGGTAACCCACTGGACGAGTATTTCAACTTTTGTATCCAGTCGGGGGTAATGCTGTGACAGAATTTGATCATAGACTCCTGCAAATGATATATTGTGGTAGCGTTAATCATTTTATCTATAATCATTTTTTGCCTCACATTAATTAGTAGCTATTTTGATAGCCTATAATTAAATTTTACAGTAATAAAGACACTCTGAAAGTCTGGACGTTCATCTTCTCTCTTGCAGCTTTAGTTCCAAATAACTACAGTTATTTAAGCTTACCAACCATAACTCAGAACTTCAGGACTCAGGCAATGTTGCTAATTAGCTGGACAGATGACTTCTCTTGTTTACAGTTCACACAGAAGAATGTCTGCGAGTTTAGTCGTGTGAAGGTTATTAATTAAATTAAATAAAACAAGTTTCTCAAAACAATTGTCTATTAACAAAAATAAATAGAATAAAAACGAATTATTTACAATGAGAAACTTAAAACTATTAACAATTCGAAAAAAAAAACTAGCATAATTGCTCTTATTGGCCGTTCTGTTAACCAAAAATGTAAAACTCAATTTTGAAGAAACTCGTATAAATAGCTTACTAAAATATTAAACAGAAAAAGAAATGAAACGCGAAAAACAGCTATTTATATTACTTTATCAAACCGTATGAAAATCGCGAAACGCTTGTCTAAAGTAACACACGATATTCCCTTAATTTCCCAAATTAAATCAAAAACAAATCAAACAAAGAAAACCTTCTTTCCCGATGATAATATCCGTTACGTAATTTTTCCGTGGCACTGGACGGCGGTCCCGCTTCTAACGAATTTCATATTGTGACTGATTTTAATTGATTTCTAAAAATCAGATTCAACTTTCATCCCTTAGAACCTCCCTTATCCCCCTAATAGATGCGTTGGTTCCGACATGCGTGCTTTTCCACCAATAGAACGTACTTACGTGATGCATCCCCGCGCGCGTAGGGTAGTTTTCGTTTCCGAGCGTCTGTACGTTTTCGGTCCCCTGGTTCATAGAAGGCATAAGTCATCCATGCGTGGAATTTAATTTAATTTTATATTAAAACTGACCAAAGCTCAAAACTAATAATTATTTTATAAATATGTGATCGGTAACTAGTCTACAATTATACTAAAAGATCGTGAAAGAACCCATAGAAAAAACCCCAAGGTTTTCACCATTTTCAAATTTTCTTATTCTTATTTTCGTCAATTGGGGAATGAATGGGTAACAGACGAGAACTTTGTAGATAATAACAAATACTAATATTGCATTTTAGTGACGTTATTTAAATATTCTTTTGTTTTCTTATGATGGCAAAATTTGCTTAGTTTAAGTAAAAGAAAGCTCTCTCACGGTCGGCCACAGGTGGTTATCACTTTGGTACCTGAACTTAGACCTTTAACGATGTGGTTTTTAAGACTATTAAGTTACTTTGACAAATTTATATTAAAAACTTCGAGAGGGTAGAACAGTTTAGATTTTGCGTCACATAAATTCACTAAGTATATGTTGTTTTTTTTTTCAGAAAAATTAACTACCCTAAAAGTAATAAAACTGAGCTTAACTTTAATTTTTAATAGATTTATATTTTCCTGATATGTGAATATTTTTGGCCAGACATAAGACATACATTTCAACGGTCCAAATCTTAATTAGTTAATAAATGTTAAAATAATTAAAAATCACAATAAACTTTGGTTCCCTTACAATGCCGTCAGTATCAAGTAAAGATTTCTTCTTCAAGCCGGAGTTAAACCATTCCTTTAGTTCAGATTATAATACACCCATGGTGTCTACTGTGCCTGTATTTCTATAACCAACCATTAAAGTTTGTTGATATTTCCAAAAATTATCAACTATCACTAAGGATTTCCACTATCAACTTTCACTTGCAAGTTAAATAATACACTTTACTTTAATCTGTTAATAGTCCCAACCTAACCTTTTTTGTTCCAGGGTCCCAACTAAAAATTAACAACTAGTTGGGCAATTCAACTTTTTAAAAAGTCGGCATAATTCGTTATCGGCTGTCGGAAAATTCATAAAAATGTGCATAAAAATATAAAAAATATTGTTACAAACAAATAAAACTTCGTAAAAATTTATCATAAAATAGACGAAACACTTGAGAATAAAATTAGGTAAACAACCACAACCGAAATGCAAAACATTTATGTTTTGCTTTTAGGCTAGAATATTTATGAGCATTGCGGATTGGTCATCCTTAATTTTTACTAATTGTTAAATTTTGAAGTATGCACCACGCATTTTTTTTTTGTAGTGGAAGTGTTAGTTTAGTGAAAATTCTTAGTGGTCGGTTCATACTTCCAAAAATTATCGATTACCACTAAGAATTTCCACTATCAACATTCACTTGCAAGTTAAATGATATACTTTACTTTTATCTGTTCGTAGTCCCAACTGAAAGTCAACAACTATAAATTATCAACTTAAGAAGTTGGTCAACTTTCAACTTTTTGAAGATGCGACATAATTCGTGTTCCCTTTCGGATGTTATCGGCTGCCGAAAAATTTGACAAAAATATTTATGAGCATTTTGGATTGGTCATTCTTAATTTGTACTAATTGTTAAATTTTGAAGTATGAATCACGCATATTTATTTCGTAGTGGAAGTGTTAGTTTAGTGGAAATTCTTAGATGTTCTTGATAATTTTTAGAAGTTTGAACCAACCATAAAATCCAACGAATTAGGCCTGTAACTTCTTAATTGATAATTGATAGTTGTTAAATTTTATTTAGAACCATGAATAGATTAAAATGTGTAATTTAACTTGCAAGTGAAAATTGAGAGTGAACATTCTTAGTGGTAGTTGATAATTTTTAAAAGTATGAAGCGAGCATAGAAAATGGCCGATATATTGGTATAAAAGTTTTGTAGTGTGGCTTTCGCAGATGTAACAACAGCTTGGTTGCTGTACCAGTGGATTTTATCCGTAAACAGTATAGTTTGCAATTTAATAAAATATTTCTAACATTACTTTTCGTAGGAAGAATGATTAAATAATGATCAATAATAACTCAAATTAACTAAAGGCCCGCAAACATATACAAGTGATTTCCCTCCAATACAAACTATAGATTACAAATCACAGAATAATATAGGTTAGAGCCGTTTTACACACACAAGAATTATAGCCAAAATTCATTTCAAAATTATGTCGAAAATTTTCATAAAACTAATTTGCTGTTTTACACATCAAAGAATTCTTGTTAAAATTTTGGTGAAAATTTTCGGCAGAAAGTGCGCGAAAATCGACGCAGAATAAAATTTGTGAATGACAGCCCACGTCTGGTAATTAACCTAAACTTAATATTAACTCATTGTTTCTTGAACAAAATATCCCTTATTTTGTAGTTTCTTGATTATATATGTTCGGAAACTTTCATATTTACGACATTTTAAGGTTATTCCCAGAGCAAGTTAACTTTTTAACTGCTGGAACGTCACATGTGATGAAAATGCGCATGAGCATCGACAAAATTATCACCAAAATTATATTCAAATTTCTTGTACGTATCAAACAGAATCGTATTTTATTGTAAAAATTATCTCTAGAATTTTCGGAAAAAATTTGCTGAAAATTTTTGTTAGAATTTTCGGAATAATTCTTGTGTGTGTAAAACGGCTCTTAGATGCAAATTAAGAGTTTTCAGTTGATACTGTAAATTAATGCGGTTCTTCGAGTATAAAGATACCCGAGTATATCCCTGTCTTCTTACACAAATAAATAGTGATAAAAGTACATAGACCATTGCCGCCCTAGTCAAATTTATTTCAATGAATATTTGGGAGAATTCGATGTTTAAAAAATTTTAGTTGCGGATCCCTTGATAAATATAATTGACAGTCGTAATGGAATCGGATCTGATTCCATGGGAATAATACAATATATCTTTAAGCGATCGATTCCTACGTATTGCATAATAACTAAATATAAAAAAACAAAATAGCCAATATCCTTGTTCTATACATCGATACTTTGAAATATCGATATCTATCGCCCGGATCTAGATAAACCGCCTAAAAAGTCAAAACTTTTAAATTAACCTCAAAATACATTTTGTTTTATAGTATTTGCTGCCATAATATGTGATAGAATTTGATATTTTATAGAAGTATTTAGATCAGTGTGATAAAAATTCCAATAATTATGTTCAAGCCTGGATCCATAAGAAAAATTCAAGTTAAGAATTTTGTAACTTATAGTCATGTAGAGATGCACCCCGGACCAAATCTAAACATGATAGTCGGACCCAACGGAACAGGAAAGTCGACTATGCTTGCAGCAATCGTTTTAGGACTTGGTGGGAATCCCCGAACGATCGGACGGGGGACAAGGTACCTAAATATTTTTAAAATCAAATATGGCCTTACCTTGATATATATTAGAGTGGATTAATTTTAGTTTTTGTTTAAAAAAAAAATTGCGAGAAAATTATGTAAGACCTCCAAAACATTTCAGATTTGGGTAAAAATTCGTATCGAGTGAAAAGTAGGGAAATGACGTTTTGAAAAAATTTCAATACTTACCCCCTATTTCGAGATCATGGACCACGATTATGACCTTGATTCTTCACTATTTTTCCTCACTTTCCCGGAAAACTCTCAAAACAAGAAGCGTCAGTTCACAAAACCCTTTCATTTCAGTTGAAGCAACACACTTACATGTTTACTTTCAATGGAACTCGTTAAAATATATTGTATGTAATATATTTCAATGAATTTTACACAAATTTTGGCAAACCAATTTAAAAAACCTTGTATTTTCAAAGAAAAATCAAAAATGCGTCTTGGAAATGTCATGGATCGTCAAACTATCTAAACTAACCATCAGATTGGCGAAAAAGAGCGCGACATTGCCAGATGGAAAATATTTTCGTGATATATGTACTGTAAAATTTGTCTTTCTCGGTCAACAACACAGTTTAATTTTTTTAATGGATAATACAGTTTCTGGGTAAAAATAATCTTAACCACTCAAAATTTTTGATTGGTTTTGGTTAGTTTGGTTTAGTTTGATTTTTGTTAATTTGGAAAACAGAAACTAACCTGAACTAATCTAAATTAACCTAGATTTTTACACT
Organism: Diaprepes abbreviatus; assembly: GCA_034092305.1. NCBI lineage: Eukaryota > Metazoa > Arthropoda > Insecta > Coleoptera > Curculionidae > Diaprepes > Diaprepes abbreviatus. Next base: position 1,029,407 of record JASJET010000279.1, read on the forward strand.
TTAGCGGTATAAACTATAAAATTTGTCCATTTCAGTTAATGACAGTTCAGTGTTTGTAATATATAAAAAAAGGGTAAAATTAATTTTAACTGCCCAAAATTTTTGGTTAGTACAGGTTAGCTTGGTTTTGGTTAGTTTGAAAAACTGAAATAAACCTAAACTGACCTAGTTTTATTAATTAAAAAATGTTATTGTCCAGCAGAGACCACGTGGAGTCAGGACAATCTCTGCCAGAAAAGGATATTGGAAAAGGTCATCAGTTTATGCTAGTTCTGGTTAGTTTCAGTTTTTCAAACTAATCAAAACCTAGCTGAACCTCTACTAATCAAAACTAACCAAAAATTTTGAGTGGTTAAAATTAATTTTACCCTTTTTTATACATTTTATACATACATATGTGAATTTCAAAGAAATCGTATTTGCAATCTGACAACAGCGCTTATAGAAACAAGCACGCCACCTTTATCTGAATTATGCAATCTATTATTTAATGGGGGACGTTTTGTTTTTGTTTCTTGCTAATTTTCCTGATTTTTCCAATAAAAAGTGCATATTTTTTGAATTTTCATATAATACAGAGGCTTCTACCAGTGTGGAATTTATGATTGCATCAAAAGTTTAACAATTTAGTGAAAAAAATTCAACCTAAAGTGAAAAGTGATTTTCTCTGTTTTCCTCAAAATTGAAAAAAATATTGTGGAAAACCAAGATCAGAATCGTGTTCTACAAGCTTGAAATAAGGACTAAGTATCGAAATTTTTTCAAAAAAACGACATTTTACTAGATTTCACTCAGTACCAGTTGTTAATAAATAAATAAATGTTTATTGATGGGCCAGCCATTTACAAAAGAAAAAAATCAATACATAAGTATAATATAAAAATCCCTAGTATCACACGCATGAACAGAAACATACAACGAAACATTGAACAAATAATAAGATAATTAGTCAAATACAAAATATATATAAACTTGAAGATATACAATATAGATAAAATAGGGTATAATATACTCCTACAAACACAAAAGTTAAAACAAAAAGGTATACAGAAGGTGGGCAAATATGAAATGCATACACTAAAACAAGTTACCATCTATAGATACAAAGAGCTCAATGAATTCAATGTATCATTAAAGAAATCGATATCATTTTCAAATTTATTGGCCGTAATTGAAAAACGAGTAAGAGATGATGATAAGCCATAGTTTGTTCTGTGATAAGGAACACCAAACAGATTGAATTCTCTCAAAACTCTCTGTGGAACATTTATGTCTATCAGCTAATAATTCGGGACAATCTATTAATCCATGCAAAATTTTATAAAAGGTGCGTGAATCGATATATGTTCTCCTTTCCCTAAGAGGTATCAAATTAAGAGCTTTAAGTATTTCTTCATATACTATGTCTTCACTTAGTATCCCCATTTTGAAACCCAAAAATCTAATGAATCTCTTTTGCACTCTTTCAATCTGTTGAATATACTGCCCGTAGTAAGGAGACCATACCTAGCAAGCATATTCCAAGACTGACCAAACATAGGAACAAAATAATTTTCTAAAGCAAGCAATGTTATTAAAGTCATGCAAGGTTCTTTTAATAAAGCCCAGTAATTTTAATGTTTTATTAGTAATATGATTCACATGAAAGTTAAAATTTAAATTGCTGTCAAAATATACTCTTAAGTCTTTGAGCTCTTTTTTAGTTTCAAGTGATATACTACCAATCGAATAATCATATTGAATAACATGCTTAATGCGATATAATCTCAAGATAAAACATTTGCATATCATTTAAATTGCACCATTCACTTACAGCATTCAAATCTTCTTGTTACCACTGACTCTACCCTATCCTTTTCTAATTTCATTATTCAAACTAGTATAACACGCTAATCACTACGTCAATATGAGAATAAAATACCCAGCAATAAAGAAAAGTATAAGTTTCTGATTGTCCAAATTATTACGTTATTTTAATATGTAAATAATATCTAATAATATGTACCAATAAAAATAAGTTTTCAAATCCTCTTTTTGCTGATATTAATTGTAATCTCGCATTTGTAGGGATTTCTAACACTTTAAAACACTCAATGGACTCACAAGCAAAATTAAATAAAAATATTTGTGTTTGTCACATATCAAAAAAGCCTCTCTTCCATTGACCATAAACAACATTCAGACAAAATTATAGTCATTTAAATATACTGATATGATCAAAGATATGGAGTATTCACAAAATTAGTAAAAAATTTGATGTTTTCACTTATCCAAATAATTATAATGGTTTTTATTAACGGCAATAAGGCATACAAATTCCATTTCATATAATATGTTAAATGAGAATTTAAAAATTAAATTGAAACAATCCCATATCATATGTTACATCAGTTCTAAAAAGAATGACAACAATTGACTAAAAACAATAATACTATTAATACTCAAGAACAATCTGTTATGTATAAAGTTTAATTACTTAAAAATTCTCTAATACTGTCATTAAATGAGTTCAGAGTATAAATGGGCCATGGTTCCCAAGCAGTGAATTTAATTACCTATTCAGTCTGGATATTGAGGACTTAATTACATAATATGTTCTATGGTATAGTTCATTCAAACGACCATAAATTATAAAGGAATTATTAATTTTATCAACCCATTGAATAATATTTTTCATACACCATTTATGTTTAATATTTTTAAGGATATCTGAATATGTCAAACATGAATGTGAGCACGCTACCATAAACATCTTTCTTCAGGATGTACAAGAAAATTCATTTATTAAAGTGACAAGAGAGTTTGACATTCAAGAAAGGTCACACTGGAAATTAAATGGACACAGATGTACAGCTGGTGAAGTACATAAGCGTATTAAACAGTTTAATATACAGGTATATATGTAGTTAAGTTCAACACCTCACAAAATTTTCCTTGCTGAATTCTTCAACATGGTCTAACTTTAAATCAATCAAGTTTTTTTTATCTTAAAGGTACAAGATTAAAAATGTATTTTTCTTGTATTATCAAACTATCAAAAATCAAAGATTTTGTTTATTTTTAAGGGGTAACACCACTGTAACAGGTGGGGAAAATTGCTTTTCTTGGCTTAGAAAGTACTATAAGGTCATTAAAGACAATATCTAGTTGGTCCCATAGTGAAACAAATATTTCGATTTTGCCGCAGCGTCTCCGAGTGCGTGCTGAGCCCCATGAATCCCTCCCGCGGCGCGTTGGAATAATCACTTTTGTACTGCTTTCATCTGTTAAAATGATTAGTGGGCCCTCAGAGCAGAAGGGCCTTAGGGTTCCTCAGGAGTCCACCAGGGTGCGATAGTACTGAAATTAACGTGTTTTGTGTAGATCAGATGAAAAACAGGAACGCGAAAAATATCCGCGCGGAGAAAATTCGTGATGTTCATGGCAGAAGGTATAGGCCACCTATGTCAGAAAAAATTTTTAAAGCAATTTCTCCAATTTATGAATAGTTAAACAGTGCTTACGATCCGCTTACTCGATGAATAGGCAGCTTTAAGCCAAAATAGTTATGAGAGTTTCTCAATTCGACTATCTGGTCTATGGCATCTATTCGTTTTGGAGTTTTTAAGAAAGGCTTTTTTAAAGATTGGCTCTGTCGCCGCCATTTTGTATCAAAATGTTAATATAAGCATTTTTTTTCATACTTCAATTTGTGTTAAATAAACCCTCAAAAAAAAAAAATTTCATACTCCTTTTCCATACTCCCAAAATGAATGATCAAAATTTGGCCTCTTTTTCGGATACTACAGTGGTGTTACCCTTAAAGGGACAACTATTCCTTTAATCGATTTGTTAAATTATGAGGTGATGAATAGTAAAGATCTATTTTTTTTTAATTTCAGGTGGACAATTTGTGTCAATTATTACCTCAGGATCGGGTTTCAGATTTTGCTAAGCTTAATAAAAAAGAATTATTGAGGGAAACACAGGTTTGTTAAAATTTAAAACAGTATAGTAATAATAATAATAATAGTATATTAACGGATCAAATAACTACAATCCATTTCAAAAAATAAAAAAAAAAACAAACTATTTAAAACAGAATCAGAATTAAAAAACTTACAAATCTAGGTATGTATTAAAGTGTTTCAAAAGACAAGTATTGACAGTCGACAATATTAACTACTTTTTCAAGAATTGTAAAATTTTTAATTTAAAGAAATTAACTGGCAAATGAAAAATATCAATCTCGGTAGGAACTGAATTCATTTCCGTACACATGCGAGAAATAGGACTGTTTATGCTATAATTCGTTCGGTGATATATCACCTCAAATTGTGCGCTCTAAAAGCTCTTTGAGGAACCGATAATCCAATATTATTGAGTAGTTCACGAGAATCAATACAAGAGTTAACAATCTTATAAATTTATTTATTTATTTATTGATACTCTTACAAACACCTAAACATAACATGCTACAAGGTAATTATAAGTAAGAGAAATTTTACAGACTTAACTAACACAGAACAAAGACAGCACAGACAAGAACCTGAATAAACTTAAAGGTCACTGCATAAGTTGCAATAGCAATTTCTTGGTACAATTAAAAAAGTCAATATCATTATTCGTATATAGTATGTTGCACTCAGTTAACATTAAATTCATTGGAGAACGACTACCAATGGAGACATGAAAGAATTTTTCCTTTTGTATCCTTAATCCTATCTTTGGTACATGAAGAGGTATATAATTAATCAAAGAACAATTGTTAAATTTTATATTATTGATAATACAATAAACAAATATCACAGATTGAATTTGCCTTCTTTTCTGAAGAGTTTGAAATTTAAAGCTTTCTAACATACTGCTATAAGAGATCAGATATGGATATAAGTTATTTTTCCTAACATATAAATATCTCAAAAACCTTTTTTGAACACGCTCAATAGCATTACAATGCACATTTGCACTAGGAGACCATATATTAGATGCATATTCTAGATGAGGACGAACAAGTGCATTATACAATTTTATTATTATATTATAGTTATTAAACTGACTTGTATTTCTAATTACAAAACCAAGCATCCTGAAAGCCTTATTAATAATATTGCGGTAGTGGGTATTAAATTTCAAATTAGACTGGAAGTGCACCCCCAAATCCCTACATTCAGTCTTTTTTTGTAGTTTTGCTCCATCAATAAAGTAATTAAAATTAATAGGATTTATTTTATTTGTATAAGACATAAAGAAGCATTTATTAGTATTTAAAAACATTTTATTTAATTGAAACCATTCTGTTACTGAATTTAAGTCTGCTTGCAGTGCACTACAATCATTACTGTTTGTTACTTTCTTAAATATTTTAAAGTCATCCGCAAATAAGAGACCATCAGAATGTTTAACACTATTAGGTAAATCATTTATAAACATTAAAAATAACAGTGGGCCCAGGTTGCTACCCTGCGGTACACCAGATGTTGCCATAAAAGCCTGAGAAAATGACCCTCCCACTCTCACCATGTGCGGCCTACACGAAAGATAACTTTTCATGAAGAGGTAAGCATTCCTAGAAAAGCCAAACCCGACAAGCTTAGTCAGCAACACCCGATGGTCCACCTTATCAAATGCCTTTGCACAATCGATATACACTGTATCCAACTGCTTCCCGCCGTCAATAGCCTCCGAGGCATGATTTGTAAACATACATAAATTTGTTACTGTGGATTTTCCACTTACAAATCCATGTTGTTGTTCTACTATTTTATGAGTGATGTTGGTCATAATGTCATCTGAAAGGATCATCTCAAATATCTTAGCAAGTGAATTAAGTATACTAATTGGTCTATAATTTTCAGCATTTGTTTGTTTACCATCCTTAAATATGGGAGAAATAATTGCTGTTTTTAGTTTATTGGGAAAAATTTTTGTTTTTAGGGCAACTTGAAAAATATGAGCAATAGGGGCTGCTAAAAAGTCTGAGCAGCCTTTATAGATATATGAGGGAATATTATCCTCTCCTGTACTTTTTTTTGGTTTTAGTTTTTTTATACTTTTCTTTACAGTCTCCTCTGATATTAAAGAAAATTCCAAGTCTCCCCATCTATTAATATCTATAGGGTCGCCGTTGGACACTGATGACAACTCAAACACTGAACTGAAATACTGTGCAAAAGCATTGGCAATATGTTCGTGCTCTTCCAATGATACTCCATTATAAGACATAACCCTTGGCATACCATACCTTTTACTCTTACAGTCAACATACATCCAAAAACTGCTAGGATCAAAATTTACATTATTTTCTATATTTCTTAAATACAAAGAGGACTCATAATCAATCTGTTTTTTAATATTATACCTTAAGTTACAATATTCCTCATATTGAAAAACACTAGCTTTGCCACATTGTATATGTCTATGCATTCTATTCTTTAATTTTATTTTACGTACTAAATCATTTGAAAACCAAAGAGGATATTTACAATAATTTACTTCACTGTTACCAACAGATTTAGCTTTTTTTGGAATTGCGTTATTTAAGCAGTTAAGTAATTTGTCATAAAATATGGCAACACATTCATTTGGATCTGTAAATTTTTTTATTTCAGACCAATTTGTTTGTTGTATTAGGTTGTAAAGCTTTAAAAAGTCACCTTTAGCATAATCATATACAAAAGAGGTAGATATGGTACTTTTAATTAAAGATTGTTGGTTATTTATTTGCACAGACATAGACAATGATGGATGATATAAATCTTCCACAATTAAGGGAGAATCGCACCTTTCTAATGATATAATTTCAGTATTAGATAAAACAAGATCTAGCTTTCTCTGCATATGGTTAAGAACTGTATTATACTGAGTTAAATTATTAATTTCAAGAAACTGACTTAGTAGCACAGATTTATCACAGTCGTTTTCCTTATATTCAGGTACATTAAAATCACCTATTATTATAACCCTAACACTAGTTGATAAAATATTGGACAAACAATCATAAAATTTTTTATACATATCTATACTCTGATTTGGTGGAATATACACACAGCATACATATAAAAGTAGAATGAGGTCAAAATATATGCGTCTCACACACAATGGTAGCAACCTCAAAACATCGGCAGTATCATATACGGACCGCTCCTGCTGCATTCCCTGTTTAAAGGCAATGAAACTTCAAAACTTTCTTTGTACTCTTTTCACTTTTCCTTTGTATGTAAAATAATGAGGCGACCAAACTTGGGACACATATTCTAAGATTGATCGAACCACAGAGCATTATATCACTTTAAAACAGTTTACACTATTAAAATCTGTAAGCATTCTCTTCACAAACCCGAGCAACTTCAAACCCCTGTTCACAATATTATCAATATGTGTGTCGAAGCAAAGGGCCCGATTAAATGTAACACCCAGATCCTTCACACACTCAACACGATTAATCATGTTATTATCAAGAAAGTAATCAAAAGTTATCCAATCCCTTTTACGATAAAAACTTATAATGGAGTATTTATTAACATTGAAGTGCATAAAATTTAACTTACACCATTCAGAGAATCGAGCTAGATCCTGCTGAATGCCCTCGCAATCATTGCTACTCCCGACAACCCGAAATATCTTTAAATCATCTGCATAAAGAAGATATCTACTGAAAGTTATGATGTCCTCAATATCGTTAATAAAGCAGTTAAAAAGGAGCGGAGCGAGGTGAGCACCTTGAGGAACACCAGAGGTAACATATATATCTGACGATTCACAGTTTTTAATTTTTACTCGCTGTACTCTATCAGACAGGTAATTATTTATCCATTGTAGAAAAGACCCATAGATGCCCAAGCCTTCCAGCTTCTAAATAAGAAGTTGATGGTTAACCTTCTTGAAAGCCTTGGAGAAGTCGGTGTAAATAGCATCGACTTGACACCTCCCCTCCAAAGCCTCCACCAAGTACTGCTCATAAACAAGCAGATTAGTAGTAGTTGATCGACCTGCCATAAATCCATGCTGTGAAGTCGCTAACACATGCCTAAAAAGAGGACATCTTTTGGTAAACAATACCCTCAAAAATCTTGCTAAATAGTGAACATTTCGAAATTTCACGATAATTTTCGACGTTAGCTCTGTCTCCTTTCTTATAGATTGGCGTAATGTAAGTAGTTTTCCATACTTTTGGAAAAACACCCGTTGATAAAGAGATATTAAAAATCTGAGCCAACACTGCAGTCAAAATACCCTGACAATTCTTAACAAATATGACTGGTATCCTGTCGGGTCCGGTACCCAATTTACTGCTCAAGTAATTTATTGCATTAAACACGTCCATCGGCTCAACTTGAAGGAAACTAAGGATTAAAGTTTTCATGTAATTAAAAGTACGGGTCTCACAATGTTGATGCTTGTAGACTGTGGAGAAAAAAGCTCTAAAGAGCTCTGCTATAGCGGTTGAGTCTTCCGCTCTAACATTATTATGTGACATACTACTAGGAAGAGAAAATTTTGTATTCTTGGCATTAAGATACCTCCAAAAAACCTACTATCAGACTTTATCAAGTCTTCAATGCCAGATATATGGTTTTGATAATTGTATTTATATGTGCACTTACATAGCTTACGTAACTCTGAAAATAAAATGTAATCAAAATTGGAATTGGAAATTTTATATTGTTTATGGACTTTCTTTTTTTCAAAAATCAGAGACTTCAATTCTGGACTGAAATTTTTTGCTTTAGCTTTAGGGACATAGATATCAAAGCAACAATTCAAACACTGATAAAACGTATTTAATACTATATCAACATTATTTTGTGTCATTAATGAGGCCTAGTCAAAATTTGCCAAGAACAAATTCATTTCCAAATAATTGCAGTGTTTAAAATCATTATAGTAATATTCAAAATTAAATTCATCAAATTTTGTCGGTAGCGGAATTTCTAAATATAAAGCTGGATGATAAACATCACAACGCGTAATGGGTTCTGAAGAAATGTCAACTTTAACATCTGAACTACTACTAAACACCAAATCTAATATGTTGCCCTAGACATTCGGAAATGAATTCAGTTGGTACATATTTAAGTATGCTGATAAATCTGATAAAAGTTCTGATTGTTTATTTAAGTTTCCCATGGGAATCGCTCTAAATTCATTATTACTGCATAGCAAACCTGCCAAGTTAAAATCACCACACATTAAAAAATTATCACACTTGTACTCCTCCAAAAGACAGTTCACAGATGAACAGTACTCTCCATACACTTATTATGGAAATTATTGCATGCTCTTTTATAGAATCAAAATAAATCAGAAAAAATCATCACAATATATAGAGTGGTTGTATGTGATTTAAGATATAACCCCTCTTTTTAGAAAGTTGGTGCTAGTAATTGTAGATTAAAATTTATTTTAACACGTCAATTTTCAGATTGCTCTATGTAGAGATGACCTAATAGAGAAACAAAATGCATTGATTGCTGCTAGAGAACAACACAAAAACCTATTGGATCAGTCTAATAGACACGCTCAAAGTTTACAGGAAGCCCAAGATGCAAATGCAAGACTTGAGGGTAGAGTTACGAATTTTAATAAGAAGATGAAGTATAAAGGTAACAATATTAATCATCCTCTTTAAGATCTTTCCATTTAAGTAAATTTCTAATATTATATTTTTTTAATAGAAAAAATAGTTCACATTGACAGAAAAATAGCTTGGATCCAATATGAAGAATTGAGAGCCAAGCTGAGTGAAATAAAAAACGACAAGATTAAAGCTCAAGAAATATATGACAAATTAAGGTAAATATGCTTTAGATTGGTAGTTTTTTAAAATTTTATTTATTTCTTCTATAAGAAAGTTAACAAAGAAGAATCATTTCTTGTATCATCTCCATTAAAATGGTCAAAGTAATTTTTGATTTTGTATAAATTTATTTAACAAAATTAGATTTAAAAAATGTCATTTTATGGCTATTTTATTTTTCAGAAAAGAAGTTAAACCCATGGAAAGGGAGATTAATGTCCACAGAAGCAGTATGACTGGAATGCAACAAAGCAATTCAAAATGTATGCAAAATATAAGGTAAACACAAAGAAAAGCGAAATATTTTATCATTTTTACATGCTAATTGCAGTCCTACAAAAATATAATTTTTTTTTAATCGAAATTTTATTTGACCTCTTCTTCTTGCTGTTGTTCTTCAACTTATCTATTGGTTGGCGTTGGTGATGGCTTTTCAAGTACCACTAGAGTTATCACTTTTGGCTCAGGAGATTAAAATTATTTTGTGGAGTTTATTTAATGTGTAATAAGAATTATTATGAACAATGTTGATGAGCCCACGGACACTGCAAACAAAGTTGGTAGATTCCAAGCTATTTACACATTTTTTTTGGGAGTAAGTTTGCCTACATGAAAGCCCAAATATGTAACTAGTCCTGTAAGTTGCCGTCAAACTTTAAGGTTATTTTCAAATTTTGGGTCTTTTTCTAATTGTCTTTTAATTTATTAAATGAAAACCACTTCTCAACTGTTAAACGTATACTTTGAGTTAGAATACTGAGTGTAGCTATATCGTCTGATGTGGCATGAAAGATGTATCGTCGGAGAAAAGACAGA